>CM060897.1:119362675-119835175 GCA_030762935.1 Hymenopus coronatus | reverse complement strand
ACTTCAGAGCCGTTATTCCCCATACCTGAAAAGAATGAAGAAAGAAAGAAAAAAAAATCTTATATGTTCCATTCACATGACTTTCTCTGCATCTCTGTAACAAATTATTGTTAAAAAGCTTATGCTTCTATTTACTTCATGCTAATCGAGAAAAAAATTAGCAGAAATAGTCTTATTACTTGCTTCCTTGTAAGCAGAAGCGAAATAAGGGAGTAGCATATGTTAAAGTGATAGACAAAAGCTGGTTGCTATGTGACTGAGGTTCCTTTTTTCGTATGGACAGGAGTTGACACATTCCTGTATGAGAAAAGTACAAGTTTTTCTAAGCTGAAACCAAAAACAAGCAGTATCTAAAAAAGGATCAACTGCACAAAAACATAAATTGTGTGTTTTAACGTGCTCTACATTTTTTTGTGTGGTAAGTTTTTGTCCATTTCTTACGGTATAGAAGTTATGCAAAATTCCGTAGAATTCATCCCGAATAAAGTAGTCTTCAGAAGCTATTTCCAGAAAATTCAAGATATACATTTTATTTGTAAGGTAAATATCTTTAATATACGGTATTTTAATCAAAATCGTTACAGCCATTTTTATGAAAATCAAAATTTTCGAAAAATGTTCCATGTAAAGGATAGCTGGGGGTGGGGGATTTTCTTGAAAATCTTCGTGTCGCATCCTTAGAAGATACCAAACTTAAATACCAAGTCTGGTATACAACGGTCTTTTCATTTTTGAGCTATGCTGTCCAAAGACACACTCATACACACGGACCTTTTTCTGAAAATGCCTTTTTTTTTGGAATCAGGAGGATCCAAAACACAAATTTCCGGTGAAATCTCGGTATCGAAATTTTGGTGTATTGCAATACCTTCTCTATACACTATGTCACTTAGTACGTGTAGAGAAAGTAAAAATTCGAAAATGGATTAACACTACGTGACCACCCTGTAATGTGAATTACTATGAAATGAAACATTTTTTAATTTATAGAAATATATTTCGTTCTCCGTGTCGTAAGACATTTTCCAAAGATGGAGCTTATAAAGGTTAAGGAAGCACGGAAGAGAAAAATCGCGCTGAAACAATTTCTATTTGACTGTTAAATTTTAAATCATGCGTTTCCTTTGCCATTTCAAGTCCCTATTCAAACTGTATTTGAAGAGCCATAAAGTACACAATTATTTTCAGTGAAAGAATTACACTGTTGGTGAACCAACCAAAGAAAGTGTTACACCTCATTTGGTGCCGTTACGCAAAGTACATAGCGAATAAATTTAACGCATTCGTACGCATTACTCAATGCTACAGACTTAAAACGAGATTGCAAATACACACACGGCGTTAAATTTAAGTGCTTTCGTTTTGTGGCATAAGTAGCATGCTGATGTTATCCTGCACACCACTTTTAGTACCAGGAAGTATTCTATTTCATTTTGTAAGAAAACCAGCTGGTCCACGCGAAAACCTGTATTCCAGATCAATAATTCCTTACCATGCAAGAGCCGGTTTGTAATTATGCAATAACGCGCAGATTTATTCCCATTATCGTATCGAGTGAACAGCTTTGACATCTCGTTGACATTGTCTTTCCCTAACGCATCGTTTAAGATGAAATTTGAGCAAAAATTGTGAAAAAACAAATATTTTCATAACAAACTTGCGTGAATTTCTAACTTTAAGAAAACATATAACCTTTCTCATTTGACGCTGTTAGACTACAATTTAACTGAAGCATAAATGCGCAGTTACTTTGTATTAATAGGTAGTCCGAGGTTAAAATCTTATTTTCTGGCATATCTTTTTCCAAATTTTCCATATTCTAAATGATCCACAGGATGCAATTTTTTATTAATTTGTTTCAAAATGTTATACTGCCTCTCAAAATGGCCATATAGTAGAAAATGGTCATATAGTTTTTACTTTCTCTACACATATTATGTCCATAGTGTATAGAGAAGGTATTGCATTCCACCCAAAAATTCAATACCGAGATTTCAATGGAAATAGACGTTTTAGAGTCCCCTGTATCCAAAAAAAGTATTTTCAGAAAAAGGTCCGTATGTTTGTGGGTCAGTGTGTCCGTGTGTCTGTGAACACGGTCACTCAAAAACGAAAAGTCGGTAATCAAGCTTGGTATATAAGTTTAGTAGTATATTAGTATACAATACTTGGATTGTAAAATTTATTGTACAATCTTGGAAAATAACTCTATTCTGAAAACCTGAAGTGTTGCAGTCACATAGCTTTCTCTACCTGCTCTGCGAACAAATGGTCTGTAAAAACGTATTCTTCTTTCTACTTCATGGTAATCAAGATAAACATTGGCACAATGATGTTATTATTTAATTGCTTATAAGAAAAAGGGAATTAAGGAATGCACTAGGCTAAAGCGATAGTCAAATGTTTCAAAAGCTGTCGCGTTGCGATTTTCATTGAAATTCGCATGGCCAGGAGTAAAACAAACAAAAAACAGGCTGAATGTTGCATAACTGGTAATCCATAAGAAATATACAAAAATATTCTACACAAAAATGAAGATCTCGTTAAAACAGATAACTTATGCTATATACATTTTTGTTGTAGAGTTGACAGTTTCCGAGATATTCCTTGTTATTGATTTAAATTTTAAACCACGAAACTTTCTCAAACGAACCAAACTTCAATTGTTTACATATCCGCCAGTTTTTAAAAGATTTGACTATCGCTTTATCCTAGCGTATCTCCTTACTTCCCTTGTTCTTATAAGGAAGCAAATAAAAAACAATTTCTGCTAATGTTTATGTCGATTAGCATGATACAGATAAAAGATAATCGTTTGTAAGAATAGGTTGTTTGCATAACAGATAGAGAAGATCATGTGAATAGAACGCAATATATTTTATTCTGACGCTAACTTTAGTTTGTTTCTCATTGGCTACCTTCAAATTTTTGAGCATAAATTTTGATATTATCAACGGTTTAAAGAGCTTGGGAAACCACAAAATGCGGAACTTTTCTCACCAGGTGGCCCAATTACTATTTATTTGACATGTGCAGATATCCCTTTGCGCGTTAAAAGAGTTGAAGAAAGCACGGGATCGTGGGTTCGAGTCCCGCCTTGGGCATGGGTGTTTCTGTGTCTGTGTTTGTAAATGTGTATGTGTTTGTGTATGTATATGTAAAAAGGAAAAATGAATAGGTCAACTAAGGAAATTTAGAAACTAGAGAAAAAAAAGAAGGTAAAAAGGAATACAGCGCCGGAGTCCTGACAAGTCTCCGGGGCTGTATTCTTAATAAAAAAAAAAAAAAAATCAAAAGACCTTCAAGTTAAAAACAGTTAGTGGGGAATTAGTGCGAGGCGCCCTTGTTTTACTCCTCTTGCTTGTCAACGGAGACAGGAAGCTGGTCGCTCTCATTGACAGGGCTGGGCCAGTTTTTCACTTATCGATCTTAAATTGAAATAGCCCTGTTGAGTACTGCAACTCTTATAATGCACAGAAGGATATCTTCACAAGTCAAAAAGGGAGCATGACCTACCTGGGAAATATAGGGTATCGTAAGTGGCTCCGCGCTTGAAAAGTACCTGTTAAATAATTCAGTTTGTTAGCTTTATTTTCTACTCGAATTTTGCATTAAACAAAGTGCATTCTTCGTGCTATTTATTAATATATAGGGTCTTCAGATTTATTCGGCTTTTACCACCAGTCGTTTGCCCGCGCATGACGTCAATATTAGGCAGTGAGTTTATCACACATTGCCTCTTGCAGAGGACTAGCGAACGATGAGTAGAAGGGGTGGTTGTTGACATTTTCAAGGTCAATTTAGTGAATTGGAACTTGTATCGTACCTTTCCAAAATTTACATTTGGAATATTTGTTTGCGTCTCGTAAATTCGCAATAGCAGCGTTTATGAATTCTTCCAACAGTTCGGAAGTAGCACTCTAACATACAAACTTTTGATCGTTGGTCACTTCCAACTCGCGTGAAAAGAACGCCCAAAATGACATAGTGAAAAACAATTCTATACCATCAAGTACCTGTTTACGAAGTCAGTAATGCATGCAGGTCAAGGTTCAATTCCATACCTCCCCTTTGGTCCGCTGAACTAATGACTTCTTCCATTCTTTTCTTTTTTTTCCCTACGTTTGCCTTTTGTTTTCCTATTAGTTTTCCATTTTTACTTTCTCTACACGTACTATGTGCATAGTATATAGAGAAGTATATTGCACCAAAAATTCGATACCGAGATTTCACTGGAAATACATGTTTTGGAACTCCCTGAAGCTAAAAAAGCATTTTTAGAAACAGTTCCGTGTGTGTGTGTGTGTGTGTGTGTGTGTGTGTGTGTGTGTGTGTGTGTGAGACTGGACTGTTGGCAGCATAGTTCAAAAACGAAAAGTCCATTAAATACCAAAACTTGGTATTTAATTTAATTGTAATATGTTTGAAGGATGCAACACAAAGGTTTTCAAGAAAATTCTCTCACCCCCAACTACCCTTTACATGGAAAAATGTTCGAAGATTTTGATTTTTTTATAAATGGCTCTTACGATTTTCATTAAAGTATCGTATATTAAAAATATTTACTTGACAAATAAAATGTATATCTTGAATTTTCAGTGAATAACCTCTGAAGACTGTATGAATTTTACTGAATTTTGATAACTGGTAAACCGTAAGAAATAGACAAAATCGTACTTAACAGAAAATGTAGAGTTCGTTAAAACACTCAATTTATATTATATACATTTTCTGGGTGGAGTTGATCGCTTTTTAGATATTACTTGTTATTGGTTTCAGCTTTAAAATATTAATACTTTTCTCAAATGGGAATTTGTCAACTCCTACCCATACAAACAAAGGAATTTCAGTCACATACCAACCAGCTTGTGAGTATCACTTTAATCTATGGTACTCCCTTATTTCTTTCTACTTATATGGAAGCAAGTAATAAGACTGGTTCTGCTATTTTTTTCTTGATTAACATGAATTAAATAGAAGCATAAGTTTTTTAACAATAAGTTACAGAGATGTAGAGAAAAATCATGTGAATGGAACACATAAGATTTTATTTATATACACACATACATTTACATGAATACAAACACCCATGCCCAAGGCGGCACTCGAACCCGCGATCCCCTGTCCCACAGAGTACCAAAACTAGACGCTTTAGCAAGCACGGCTATGCAAACCGGCTGCATTTAAACCCACTTGCGCTAAAAGTCGAAGAAATCTGAAGACCCAGCGTATGTATGAACTTTGGTACACTTATGTTAAACATTAGGGACTTTCTAAGGATATTCATTTCAATTTTACAGTTCTATTATTAAAGATTTTGATAATTTTAGTCATTAATTATTCCCTTCTAAGAACTTAGTTAAGTAGCGTTAACCATTCGTTTTTGTGCAGTTACAAATTTCGTTTCATGATAATTGTCAAACACAGTGGAGGCTTGGAACTTCAACATCCGGAATTTTCTTTGCCAAAATTGCTTTCCCAAACATCATGTGTGTCTTCATTGTCACCGCCTGTGGTGCTATATGTAGTGAGAGTGTGCGTAAGCACAATTAAAAAAAAACCTGATGTGTTCTCTTCACATGACTTTCTCTACATCTCTGTAACAATCTATTATTAACAGGCTTATTCTTCTATCTACTTCACGACAATCGAGATAAATATTAGCAGAAAATGTCCTTATTACTTGGTCCTTTGTAAGTAGAAGGGAAACAATCTAATATGTTCCATTCACATGACGTCCTCTTGCTTTACGGCAAACAAACCTTTTATTCAAAAGATTAATCAGTTTTCTACATCGTGCTAATCAAGATAAACATAAGCAAATAAGAAAATACACAGGCTAAGGCGATATTCTCGTCCTCTAAAAGCTGGTCGCTATGTGAAACAATTTAAATTCCAATCTCTCTGTATGCCAGGAATAAACAAATGAGAAATGAGAGTTTGGTATTTAACAGTCTTTACGTTTTTGGGCTATGCTGCCCACAGACACAGATACACACACACACACACACACACACACATACATAGACAGACACACACTCGGACATTTTTCTAAAAATGTTTTTTTTATTCAGTGGGCTTTAAAACATATATTTGCGGTGAAATCTCGGTATCGAATTTTTGGGTGCAATACATAACCTTCTCTATAGTACGGGTAAGAAAGTAAAAATCTTGTGTGTTATATTGAAATGATTGTCACTACCTACTTTGCAAATATATTGTAATCTACTTATTATTTATTATTGCACCTTGTTCACATATATAAATTTAAAGCCTTGCAGAAATACTATTATCATATATTCCCCTTGTATAGGGGAATAAGAGAATACACTTCTGTAATCCTGTAGGCAAGTCTTTTAAACACTGGCCAATATGTAATTCATTGATATTCCGTTCTCTTTGCTAGGAGAAACAAAAATAAATAACGATTTTCTATTAGAAAACGTGTAACTATTTTAAAATTCAAACCTATAGCCAGGAACATATATCAGAAAACGTTGACAGCACAAACATTATATTTGACATAAATTATGTGTTTTAATGAGATCTTCATTTTTGTGTAGTAAGATTTTCACGAAAGCTTATGATTCATCAGTTATGCAACAGCCATCCAGAATAAACAGGATTTCAGAGACCATTCCCAGAAAAGTTAAAATATACATTTACTTTAGAATAAATATCTTAAACATATGATATTTTAATAACATATTAGAGCTATGCTTGAGAAAAAAAGCTATGCTTGAATTTAAGTATCAAGTTTGGTATTTCACCGACTTTTCGTTTTTGAGTTATGCTATTTACACACACACGTATCTTTTTCTATTATATTTATTTACGGAACGTCAAAAATGTATTTACGATGAAATCTCCATTTTGAATCTTCGGGTGGCATACGATACATTTCCTACCTGCTCTTTGCGTTGTACATACATGTTAGAAAAAGTAAACAAACACGTCTTTTTAACTAATTCATTGTGAAGATTTACTTACAGCTCATGGGCCAGAAAATCAAGAAAGGCTTATTTCAACCTAGAAAACGATCTAAGTCTGCTGAGAGAGATTATTGTAAATTTTACAACGATGTAAACGGATACAAGGATACTGGGTTTGTTTATTTTAAATTCGCTCTACCATAGTTCGCTCTTGCTCTAAATGCCTTCACTACTTTGATGCAAGTTTCGCTTCCACAGAGGTTATAATACGTTTGTGTGGAAGAAGCTGCGTAGTTACTACGGCAAACCTGCATTGAGGTACCATTAAAGTAAACACAGTCACTATTCATTGCTTAATTCTAATTCAGAACAAAGGAACCATGAATACGATATCAAAGAATTAATAATTCTGAGCAAAACAGTTAAAAACAATTAAGTTACCTGTTATGTTGTTTTAAACTTAAAAAAAAAAAAAAAACTTCGCTGTGCAGCATTTAAGATATAAGAATCTGTCATCTTCTACCTAGTGAATTTTCTCTATCTTGTTTAAAATCGGTGCATAGCACGCCTACAGGACAAGATTCCCTGTGGCATTAAATTTGTCTAGCCGAACGACCTGGCAGATCGTAATTTGTAACAGATGTGGACCATTACTATCTGATGTAAAAATTAATTTTGCATAAATTTGCATTGGACCATATTATCATAAACCTTCAATGGCCCCAACTTCCCCAGATTTGAACCCCACAGATTTTTTTTCTGACGTCATCTGAAGGATCTCCGCCGGATGTTTTGTATTTATAGTTTCAAGTTATGACATATGACATATTTATGTATTTCTAGTTTTGCAGTGCTATGTATAAATTTAATTTACCTATAGTTGATATCCTTGGCTTAACTGGTTTTAATAAGAAGACTAGTTTAATATTATGCAGAGTATATCATTACACCCTACCTATATGTTGGAAAATATGTTCGTGGGTTCAAGTTTTCTGCGTTTTATTGGGTAACTAGTAACTTTCTATTCATTACTACCCACTTTTTTGGGTTCGAGGTTTTTGCGTTTCTTTTCATATTCTTTTTGTGGGTAATCTGACCAACTTTAACGCCTTAAAAAATACTTTATTTATGTCAAACTCTTAGCAAGGACTCTCTGTCGGAATTTCTAATTCCGGTGAATTATTTACAGAGTCAGAGAGTATTCTCATTTATTGCTTTTGGGTTCAATCAAATTCTTTGATATTGGTAGATACTAATTTCTCATACTTCATATATACATCGAAAAATAGTATTGTTATAACAACTATATAACAAGATTATTTTTCGATGTAAACATTACAAAAACTGTTTTAGTTGTCATTGAACATATGCAGGTCACCTCCCCCCCCCCTAAAGCAGGTACAATGTGTTGAATCTGTATCTGTCTTTTTCAACTGTCACATTCAACTCTTAATGTTCTCTATTAGAATAATTATATTAATAAAGCAGGGAAACATTCTATTCCACCAATCATTTGATGTCTATATTTCACCAGAAATATAGATTTTGAGCTTCCCTGAATAAAAAAAAAAACATTATAGATAAGAAAAAAAAAAAAAAGATGCGTGCGTCCGTGTGTGATGCCTGTGTGCATGTGTGTGTCTGTGAACAACAGAACTCAAAAAAATCTGATGTGTTCCATTCACATGACTTTCTCTATTTCTGTGTAACAAATTATTGTTAATAATCTTATTCTACTATTTACTTGATGCCAGTCGAGAAAAAATTAGCAGAAATAATCTTATTACTTGCTTCCTTGTAAGTAAAAGCGAAATATGGGAGTATCATAGGTTAAAGTGAAGTCAAAAGCTGGTTACTAGGTGACTGAAGTTCCTTTGTTTGTATGGACACGAGCTGACGAATTCCTGTATGATAAAAGTACAAGTTTTTCAAAACTGAAACCAAAAACAAGGAATATCTCAAAAACTATCTACTCCTCGAAAAAAATGTTTATAACATAAATTGTGTGTTTTAATGTACTCTACGTTTTTTGTGTGGTAAGTTTTTGTTCATTACTTACAGTTTAGTAGTTATGCAAAATTCATCTAGAATAAAGTAGTCTTCAGAGGCTATTCCCAGAAAATTCAAGATATACATATTATTTGTCAGGTAAATATCTTTAATATACGATATTATAATCAACATCATTAGAGCCATTTTGAGTAAATCAAAAGTTTCGAAAAAAGTTCCATTTAACGGGTAGTTGGAGGTACGGGGATTTCCTTGAAAATCTTCGTGTCGCATCCTTGGAAGATACCAAACTTAAATACCAAGTTTGATATTTAACGGTCTTTTCGTTTTTGAGCTATGCTGTCCACAGATCCACAGATACACACACACACAGACACACACACAGACACACACGCACACACACGGGCACACACACAGGGACCTTTTTCCAAAAATGCTTTTTTTGGATTCAGGAGGACCAAAAACATGTATTTCCGGTGAAATCTCGGTATCGAATTTTTGGGTGCAACACAATACCTTCTCTATATTCTCTGTACATAGTATGTGTAGAGAAAGTAAAAAGTCTGTTAAGTACTAAATTTGGTGTTTAAGTACTGCATCTTACAAGAATATGAGAGAAAGATTTCTCAAGAAAATCTCCTCATTTTTAACTATGCTTCACACGGAATATGTTGCGATAAATTATTTAGATTTTCTCAAAAATCGTCTAAAGCGGTTTTTATTTAAGTAGATATTTATCATAAGAAATTAAACTATGTCTTTAATTTTCTAAGAATAGTATATGAAGCCCTCTTCATTTCACATAATTTTTCATAAATATGTGTAGTAAAACGGAAGAGATAGACAAAATTTGTAATACAATAAATGTAGATCACGTAAAATAACACTACATATGGGAAATACATTTTTGTGGAAATTCTTTGTTAATGGTTTAAATCTTGCAATATATTTACATACTTTTCTTAAACGGAAAGTCATAATTCGATTTTCTTTTTCTTTTTACTCCTATCCTTGTAAAGCTAACCTAATTTCAATACAATGACATTGCAATCAGCTATTAAAAGTTTTGGCTGTTACTTTAGCCTGTCATTCATTGGAGACCAATGTGTGAGATACTATTTGACTGGTTCAGTTACCGCCATCTTTTATAATTTTTGTTACAATATTCCCCATAATTTAATTTGATATAACTGTTATAACGTATAGTAAACTATTTTTTGTAATATTTATAATATTTTTTTAAAAACTCTAAATGGATGTTTTTATTTTCTGTCACTAGGCAAACACATTTATTAAATAAATAACAGAAAAAAATAATAATACTGATAATACTGATAATAAAAATAATTCCTTAGTGCTGGGGTAGCGTGTCTGCTTCAATTTCAAGAGGTCCCGAGTTCGAATCTCGGTTAGGCTGAGTTACACGGATAAGGCTTCTCTCTCTCTCCCTCTCCCTCTCTCTCTCTCTCTCTCTCGGATTTTTCAGATATCCCGAGAAGATAGATTTCGTATTACTTTAAGCTCTATGTACCACGAATTTATTTACGATTCATTTCATCCATTTCATTCATCGTCTGCTATTACCTTCCAGGTTAACTTTCCTAATAAGAATAACATCAACAAAAATAACAATTAATTCTATGGCAATGTCTTTGCAGAGACGGCAATCGGTGGAAAGATTTGAAACTCATAGTCACACCAAAACTCGTCCAGCAGATTCTTTCCAGGAACTTGTGGAAGACATCGCGATCAGGTTTAGGCTAGGCTAAACAGTCATAATTTAGAGCCAGTGTACACAGTTACACAGTGTAATTTATTGAAGAAAACAGGCTATTGGCAGCACTGAGTGATTTTAAATACATATTAGATAGAGAAAAAAATCTGATGTGTTACACATCACTTTCTCTAGCTGCTCTACAGACTTCTTACAAAAGATTATTCTTCTTTCTACACCATGCTAATCGAGAAAAACATTAGCAGAATGTTCTTATTACTTTGTTCCTTAAGTAGAAAGGAACTAAAAGAATGCGCTATGCTAAAGTGATAGTCAAATGTTTTAGAAGCTGTCGTTATGCGATTGTCATTGCAAATCACTTATTTGCTTGACCAGTAGTAGAACAAAAGAAAAACGTACACATCCTATAAGAGAAAAGTATAAGTAATTTACAATTGAAACCAACAACGAGGAATATCTTGGAAACGATTACCTCCACAACAAAAACGTAAAGGACATACATTTTGTATTTTAACGAGATCTACGTCTTTTGTGTAGTAAGTTTTTGGCTATCTCTTGCGGTTTAGCAGTTAAGCAAAATTTGGCAAATTTCATACAGAATAAAGAGGTCTTCAGAGGTTATCAGGAAACCCCACCCCCACCCCAAACTATCCTTTACATTGATTTTTTTTTAAATGTTGGTGTTCTCAAAAACGACTAACGATTTTATTTGAAACTACTATGAGTATGATATTCCTATCACAAATAAAATGTATAGCTTGAACTTTCTGGAAATACCCTCTGAAGTCTCCTTCATTCTGAATTACTTTTGCATAACTGGTAAACCGAAAGGCTATCGACAAAAACATACTACACAAATTAAAAAAAAAAAAAAAAAAAAAAAAAAAAAAAAAAAAAAAAACGCAGATCTCGTCAAAACACATGATTTATGTTCTATGATTTTTTGTTGGGAGCTAACCGTTTTCAAGAAATTCCTTGCTATTGGTTTTAATTTTAAAATACATATTTTTCTTAAACAGAAGGCATCCGTGTTTCTTTTATTTTACTACTGTCCACGCATGGTGAACGGAATTTCAATAACAATCGCATAACGACAGCTATTAAAATGTTGACTATCGCTTCACTACTATATTCTCTTAGCTCCCTTCTACTTATAAGGAACTAATTATCTAATAAGGTTATTCTACTAATGTTTATGTTGATTAGCATGAAGAAAGGAGTGTGTATGCGTAAAATAGGTAGAGAAAGTTATGTGAATGGAACATTTTTTCAATGTTGACCGAATTTTAGCAATGGTAAATCCGTATGACCTTCATTCGAGTTGTATATATGTTGTATTCATATTAGCTTCTCATGCGTAAAAACAATTCTTACCTACGCTTATTCTTGTATACAGTTCTAATTAATTGATATAAAACATTTTCAGAAACTGCCCTATTGCGTGTTCTTGAATGTAAACGGGATAAGGGAAACACTGCAAGGGTAGTCAAAAATTCTAAGAACGGGTCGCTATGTAAAATTATGTAAAACATTTGAACATTCAAAAAATAACGAGAAATACCTTCGAAATGGGAAACTCCATAAACTATGTATTAGAAATTTACGGTGTGCTTTAACGGGATTTACATTTTTGTACCTATAGGTTCATTCTGTCTTTTAGTTTATCAATTATGTAGAAGTCATTCAGAATGGAGGGCTCCAGAGAAGATTACTAGAAAATTCAAAATGCCCATTTAACTGGTAATGAAAATGTCTAAAGCAAAAATTCTACTTTAAACAAAATAGTTAAAGCATCTTATCAGAAAACTAAAGGTTTAGATGAATATGCCTTATAAAACGCTGTTTAAGATGAAGGAAATTGCTTGAAAGTCTTGGAAGATATCGAAATTAAAGGGACATCCAAGAGATAAAAAGTGATGCTATAAAGTAGAGCAAGGCCTATAGTGTTTAGCACAAGAACTACTGGCAACAAAAAAAGTATTCATACCAATCAAATGTATATTTTCACTCATGATAATATAGTTAATTTATTTATTTATATAATCTATTCTTTCCCTACATGTATTAAAAACTATATGCACCAGTTTTACTTTCTCTTGCACATAAGATGTATTCCACCCAAAATTTCATACGAGATTCCACCACAATTACATCTTTTAGGGAGTACTGAATCAAACAAAAATGTTTATTAGAAAACTGTCGGTGAGTATATGTGTGTTTGTGTGTGTGTGTGTGTGTCTGGAGAGCATAACTCTAAAACGAAAATGTGGTTAAATGCGAAACTGATATTTCAGTTTAGGGTTTTCCAAGGAGGCGACACGAAGATTTTCTAAAAAATCTCCCCAGCCTTTAGTATCCTTTGCATGGAAATGTTTGATTTCCTAAAAAAAATCTCATGTTTTCTATTCATATGACTTTCTCTACCTCTGTGTAACAAATTATCGTTAAAAAACTTACTTCAGACTAATCGAGTTAAAAATTAGCAGAAATTGTCTGATGATTTGTTTTCTTCTAAGTAGAAGCTAATAAGGGAATACACAATAATAAAGCGATAATCAATATTTAAAAAGCTGGTTGCCATGTGGATGCAATCTGGTTTGTTTTTGTTTGTTTGTATGTTGTTTTTTTTTTTTTTTTTTTTTTTTCCATTCCCAGGAGTTGACAAATTCCCGAATATGAAAAGTTTAAGCATTTTAAAAATAAAACTAATAACATGGAATTTCTCAAAAGTGCTCATATCCACAAAAATGTATATGACACAAATTATGTGTTTTAACAAGGTCTACAACCTCTTACAATTTATCAGTTATGCAAAATTCTGTAAAATGAATGCAGAATAAGGAGGTTCTCAGAGGCTATTCCTAGAAAATTCACAATATACATTTAATTAGTCATGTAAGCGTTTTAAAATATGCGATAATTTAATCAAAATCGTTAGAGCAGTTGCCGAGAAAATAAAAAAAAATTCTACACCTTTTCCATGTAAAGGGTAACTTGGAGTGGGAGATACAAAAGATACAAATTTAAATACTAATTTTGGTATTTTACCAATTATTTTTCGTTTTTGAGTTATTGTGTTCACAGATACAAGGACACACACATACACGCACAGACCTTTTTCTAAAAATACTCTTTTTTGATACTGGGGACCCTAAAACGTGTGTTTAAGATGAGTTCTCGGTATCGAATTTTTTGGATGGAATGCAATACTTTCTCTACCTACGCAGTGCGTACTATGTAGAGAAAGTAAAAATGATTGTAACCATTTTTATTACATATTATAGGTATTTACGTGGCAAATAAAATATACATCGTCATGCACATAGTATATAGAGAAGGTATTGCATTCCACCCAAAATTCGATACTGGGTTTTCACCAGAAATAGAGGTTTACGGCCCCTTGTACATATAAAAAAAAGCATTTTTAGAAAAAGGTCCGTGTGTGTGTTCATGTACCCGTGCTTCAGTGTGTCCGTGTGTCTGTAAACACAATACCGAACTTGGTACATACGTTTAGTATCTTCCAAGGATGCGATACGAAGATTTTGAGGTATATCCCCTACCACAAACTACCCTTTACATGGAAAAATGGCCCGCGCCGTGGCCGAGTGGTTAGACCGCTTGTCTCTCACCTAGTTCGATCTCAAGCGACTGCATGTGAGATTTGTGGTGCACAAAGCGGCGCAGGGACCGGTTTTCTCCGGGTCCTCCGGTTTCCCCCACCATCGCCAGTGCCATCGCCTGCGGTGTCACTAGTAGTTAAAGCGGGAGTTAAACAATACCAAAATAAAACCAGAAAATTTTTCGAAAGTTTTGATTTTCTCAAAAATGGCTCTAACAATTTTGGTTAAAATACCATATGTTATAGATATTTACACGACAAATAAAATGCATATCTTAAATTAGCCTCTGAATACCTTTTTATGCTGGATGCACTTTGCTGGATTTTGCATAACTAGTAAACCGTAAGAGACAGGCAAAAACTTTAATCACAAAAAATACAGATCTCGTTGAAACACATAGTTTATATCATATTCAGATCATGACCATTTATGAGATATTCCTTGTTGTTGGTTACAGTTTTAAAACAATTAAAACTTTTCACATACAGGAATTTTTCAACTCTTGGCCATGCAAAGAAACGAATTTCATTCACATGGCAAGCAGCTTTTAAAAGATTTGACTGTCGTTTTAGCCTAGTGAATTCCATATTTTCCCTTCTACTTAAAAGAAAACATTACTGCTAATGTTTATATCAATTAGCATGAAGTAGATAGAAGATTAAGCTTTTTAACAATAATTTTTGTTACACAGATGTAGAGAAAGTCATGTGTATGGAACACACCAGATTTTTTCTATGTTGCTGGTAGAATATCGACTTTGACTTATTTTGATGGAAAATATACTTCGCCTACTTAGCAAATGTAATGGTGAAATTAAAACTGCCTTTAATCATAAGACTATGTTATTGCTGAGGATAAAGCCACCAGCGTTCAGAGCAATACTATTACACTGTGATCAATGAGGTTCGAACTGCAGTCCATTCTCATTAGCGACGTCACTATCCAGATGACGTAACGGCACTGAGAGCGACGGTCATATTTTTATTACACGATGCTGATTTATAACACTCCCAGAATACAGTGCTGCCGTTCCAATGTAATAATGGAAACTAGTTTCCCAGGAGTCTTCCTCGTTTACATGAGCGGGATATTCGGATTGCCCTGTTACAGCCACTGCTTAATATATTGTAGCTATTACATTTGTATGCGTCCATTTCAGGCGTCACCACTGGTTTGCCTTTGAGTAAAACAAAGAGAAAAGTTTCTCTATGCTCCCGCGAATCCTATTGTGCATCAATTGCGCGTAAAGCAAGAATATATAAGTCCTTCGTACTGTTTAGCATTGGGATTTGGCACCGAACCTAAGGTTATTGTTCAAAGAATGCCAAAGAAAATCACACTGCACCTCGCATCTTCGTCACATTATTTAGCTGTACGTTGCCTTGCGAAGCCATATGTGTTGCTCTAAACCACGGAGCAAGCTAAATAGTTACACCAATAATCACAATAAGGGTTACAAAATGATGTAAAGTATCCGAATAACAATTGGAGTACAATTTGGAAGGCGTTCAGGACCCCGTACATACCGACAGAATGGAAGGTGCAAGCATACGCCCTGATACATGAAATTATCCCAACAGAAGAAAAGAAGTACCGGCATAATTTGGTTCAGAGTCCCTTATGCCAGATGTGTGGAAGGCTAGACTCACACAATGTGTGGAAGTCCAACAGCTATGGAACTGGACAACAACAGAATTTGCAAAACTGTTCCCAACGCAGATGCGTACAGAACTATATGACCTCTTTCTCCAGTTGCAATCTAATGAATTAAATATGAATTTCTACAAATATGGTTTGCCAGGTGTACCAGTATTTTGTGTTCACAGAGACCAATAATAACGTCGTCACTTTCAAAAAGCTGTTGAGAAAAGAGCGACTACACTTAGCCAAATTAACGTCGCCCATGGCGAAACGGTGCGCGGCACAGATTGCATGTCTCGATGTGTGACAAGGAGCGAGATTCAATGACTTCCTTACAGGTAGCTTGCGATTAATGAGAAAAATAAAATAAATGAAAAAAAATGGCGTGGAAACGAAATATATAATACGCTCTCGATCTAGTCACCCTCTGTGAAGTAGTGCGTTTGCGTGCGTGCGAGATTTGGTAGACTGTGATGAGCCTAGATGGAGTTGCTGTGTAACTACCCTGGTAAGGACTTAAGGGTTAGGTTGAGGTTTGCTATTTTGGTGGAGTTTAGGTCGTTCATGTTAAGCAGGTAGCACTACTGATAGACTGCTCACGGTTGCTATTTTCAGGAGCAGCATTCTTTCCTCTCCTCCACTGATATCTTGTTTGTTTATATTTTTTTTTAACTGGTTGATATTTAGATGACCACTCTTAAGGTTGGTGTGGTGGTTACCATGCTAGATTTAAAACCCAAGATTGTGGGTTCAAACCTGACAGAGGATGATAGATATTTTTGGATGCAAAATTCCTTAGCATGGCTTCCTTCGGAAAGGAAAAGCTGGTGGTTCCGTGTAATGTTTATTTGCATGTAAAAGAATTCCATAGCTTGAAAGAAGAAGGTTTCAGGGCAAAATTCCACCATTTTGCTCCCGCAAGTCGTGATTTCTTCCTGAAGTGCCATCTGTGGCGATCCCGCATCACCTGGTGCATAGTGGTGAACTCCCGAACTAGAAGTTCAAATCCGATCAAGGAAACGTAACGATACCCTATAGCTCCACTTAAGAGCTACAGGAATTAACTAACTCTCGATCTCAGTAGCTAAAAGAGAAAGTGGTAAATTGAATGCAATCAGTATGTCATACAGACCTCTTATCATGTGTTGGCTAGTGGAGGACACGTCTCAAAATACCCAGGAAATAATACAAAATCTGCCGAAGATTTTCTTTGGCGTTGAGCATATCTACGCCCAAAAAAAGGAATGCCGCGGGAGGGAGGGACGAGATGAGAGGATGCATTGGGCGGCCGGAATCCGGAGTGAAGGCACAACAATGCCAGGGTCTCTAGAGTTTCAAAACTTAAGCACCGTCTCAGGCAGATCGGGGAACCCGCCCACATAGATTCCAACGCCACTACCGGGGGCGGCCCTCATTCTAGCAACCAGTCGAAGTCGGTGGACGGAGATCGTCACACTGAAAGCCTTTTTTCCCTGCCACGCCGCACCGAACAACATCGCCAATACTATAACCCTGAAAGAGACCAATGGAAGAAAGGATGAATAAAATGACATTGGAACGACATGGAGGGACAGAGAATTCGATGAATGTGAGAAACCTACCTACCATTCGTCTGGCGACTCGAGGAAACCCCACGAAAAAACCCATTGGTGCGGTAAGTCGGCCACGGTAGGCGAATCCGCGACATCCCAAATGTGAGCCACACGCGAAACCGCCTGAACAATTCCGCTTGGCCATGCTGTACAAGTATGCAACATTATGCGTTTGAAATGCTAATCCAATCTCCATAGCTTGATACGCCTGTTGTTGGTCCATGATTGGTAGAGCAATTGCTCTGTTATGACTCTTGTGGTAGTATTTACGAGTATATTGTGTTGTAGAATCATTCAATGTTATTCTCTCCATTACGTAAGAGTTCGTTCATCGATATAGGCTGCGTGTTTCTAATTTACTACAGAAACCACTAACAAGAATTTTGCATAATATAGCTATTACCAACTCAACGGGCTTCTTTTTCATCTTTTTGTTATTTGTGTTATATACTGCTCTAAAGTTTCCCTTTCTTCCAGTCTCAAACATTTGTATCAGGACTTTACTGTTTTTTACTTCCTCTACACGTACTATGTATATAGTTTATAGATAAGGTATTGTTTTACACCGAAAAATTCGATACCAAGCTTTCACTGCAAATACATGTATTGAAACACTCTGATTTAAAAAAACAGCATTTTAGTAACATGCGCGCGCGCGCGTGTGTGTGTGTGTGTGTGTGTGTGTGTATGTGGGCAGCATAGCTCAAAAACGAAAAGTCAGTTAAATAACAAGCTTGGTATTTAAAATGGGTAGCTTCCAAGGACGTGACACGAAGATTTTCAATAACATTCCTCCACCTCCAAATACCCTATATACGGAACATTTTTCGAAAATGTTTATTTTCTTAAAAATAGCTCTGACAATTTTGATTAAAATACATAATGTTTAAGATATTTTAAGACAAACAAAATATATATCTCCAATTTTCTGGGAATAGCTTCCGAAAAAACTCTTCATTCTGGATGATTTTTGTATAACTGGCAAACCATAAGAGATATACAAAAATTTACTTCACAAAAAATGTAGATCTCATTAAAACACACAATTTAGGTCATACATTTTTTTTTTTTTTTTTTTTTTTTTTTTTTTTTTTTTTGCCACTTAATCTTTTCTCAAATGGGAAGACATCTTTCTTCTAGTTTTTGGTTTGTTTTCTGATGGCAAGCAAAGAGATTGGAATTTCAAGTGTTTCACATAGCGACCGGCATTTTAAAGTTGGAGACTATCACTTTTGCTTGAGCATTTTCTTATTTTCCTCCTACTTACAAGAAAGCTAGTAGTAAGACTAATTCTGCATACATTTATTTTTATTAGCATGATGTAAATAATAGATTAATGTTTTGAATAAAAGATTTGTCTGCCAAACAGATAGAGGACATCATGTGAAAGGAATACACTAACTTTTTTTCCCTTCTACTTACAAGGAACAAAATATAGGGACAATTTCTGCTAGTGCTTATTTCTATTATCATGAAGTAGATAGAAGAATAAGATTATTAACAATAATTTGTTAAAGAGATGTAGAGAAAGTCATGTGAATGGAACACATCTGATTTTTATAGTACTATTCTTTCTTCCTTGTTTTTCTCAGTTTTAACAATGCTACTTTCCCCGGTGCAATACATATAAATTTTATAACGAAAAACAGTTTAAACACAATAATTACAGAAAATTCAATATACGGACAAATTATTGAACGATTTCATAAGGCTATATTTTCATCAATACTTAACAGAAATAAATTGTCTTGTCAATATTTGAAGGAGGGAAGTTATGTTATGATTACAGCTTATTTATCTTTAATCTCAATCACTGATTTTTTATACTTAATCCTGATAATTATTTTACCCTTAAGAATTATCTTTTTATTTTTAAATAACCCACTGTTTCGCCGTAATGTAAACTTATACTTTCTGATATAAACACATAGTGTGGTGGTAACTAGTAGTCGTTGAAAAAACTGGTGTGTTAAATTCATATAACTTTCTTTGGCTGTCCTTCAAACATATTATTCTTGCAAAGATCATTCTCTTATTTGCATAATGCTAACAGGCTAAACATTAATAAATATGGTCTTATCAATTAATTATTTGTAAGCAGAAGAGACACAAGGGAATACAGTAGGCTAAAGTCACAATAAAAACAATTAAAAGCGGTCGTTATGCGATTTTCATTGAAATTTAATATTTCCATGGCCAGGAGTAAATCAAAAGAAAAATAAAACAGATGACGGTTTCTCGTTTGAGAAAAGTTACATTTTAAAATTGAAACCCATAGCAAGGAATATTTCTGAAATGGTTAGCTCTACAAAATAATGTATATTTTTTGTGTAATAAGTTTTTTCTATTTCTTATGAAAAACCATTCAAATGAGAAATTCAGAATATACATTTTATTTACCATGTAAATATCTTTAGTATACGTCATTAAAAAAAAAGCATTAGAGCCATTTTTAGAATAACGATAATTTCGAGAAATGTTCCATGTAAATGGTAGTTTTGGGTGGAGAGATGTTTCTTAAAACATTTATGCTGCATCTTGTAGAATATTAAACTTAGTTTGGTATTTAAGTGACTTTTCGTTTTTGAATTATGCTATCCACACACACATGCACACACTTACACACATATACATAGATATATACAGACCTTTTTATAAACATGCTGTTTTTTTAACTTAGGGGTCTTCAAAACCTGTACAGCCGGTGAAATCTCGGTTGGTATCGATTTTTTGGGTGGAATGTAACACCTTCTCTACTACTAAGTATGTTTTATATGCTTGCTAGAGAAAGTGGTAATGGAGATTGATAATAATAAAACAACAGGCTTCATAACTTAGTATAAGGCATTCTCTTAGGCAGACATAATCGTTATGTTTTGGCTTGTTTTCTGTTCCCGATATTTTAAAATGGCGCGCGACACTGTATACAAGGAAGAGACAATAAATACCTGGTGTCACGTGTATACCCACTTCATGCCGGCACAAAATCAAGCAGGTTGACGCCTGGTCTATTTGAACGCAATCATTTCCTGAAACTCTGAACTCATTTTGGGTTGTTTCCAGTTTTTCGGACCGGTTCTCACGTAATCACTGAACTAGTAAAATGCTGACATAAGAGCAAAACAGAGAAAACTACTCCTTTAAGGTGATTTATCTGTGAAATTTGTAAAATCATAATAGGTATGTAAATTATCTTAATTAAATTTATACCTGTTATTATATAAGTGGTATTCTGCCACGTGACATAATTCTACCTTGCATATTATTTAAGTAATAATCTGTAACTGTCTAAACTCATTATTCTATTAAAAATAAGCAATGTGATGCATTTTAAAAAATCTGACATGCTACATTCACATGACTTTCTTACATCTTCTGCAAAAATAGAGTAACATTTTGGCTCTCTCTTATGGTTGGCCAATTATTTCATAATTGAATATGAATGCAGAGAGAGTCAGAGGTTATTCCCAACAAATTGATAATATATGTTTTTTGTCATGTAAATATCTTAACATACGGCATTTGGATCAACATTGTTAGGGCCATTTTGATAAATTCGATAATGTTTTAAAAATATTCCATTTAAAGGATAGTTCTGGGCTATTCCTAAACATCTTCGTGTCTCGCCCCTGGAAGATACTAATCCATAATGCCAAGTTCAGTATTTAACCGAATTTCTGTTTTTGAGTTCGCAAACACACGCGACAACTACACAGAGAGGCACGCACACACAAGGCAATTTTTCTAAAAATTTTTTTTTTACTCAGTGGAATTAAAATCATGCTTCCAATGAAATATCATCATCGAATTTTCGGGTGAAAGTTTTACTTTTCGTACTCTCCAAAACTAATTTATTTATGCAAATTGAAGGATTATTTCGAAAAAATAATATGATAGCTCTCTTTAATGCGCTTTTGAGAGGCAATATAAACATTTTGAAACAAATTGGTGAAAAATTGCATCGTGTTGATTCTTTTGAGTAGGCAAATAGTATTGGAGAAAATTTTGCGATAAAATAAGGTTTAAAGTTGGGAATGCCTTTTAGTAAGCATGCATGTACCTATGTATTATATATATTATTTTCTTTTTACAATTTTTTGTAAAACCTTATAGATGATTCACCTTAAATGAAAAAATTAGTGAAAATGTATAACAAAATTTTAATGTGATACTTCAGATGAATTTTTCTGCCCATTCTTTAGCAAACTTTTCTATCTACTTCAGGTTAATTGAGATAAGCATCTGATAAATACTTTTAATATACAAACATTCCTGTAGACACAGCATAATTATGGGAACACACTGGAGTAAACGATAATCAAATGTGCAGAGTAGCTGGTCCCTAAGACATGTCTTAGAAATTCCATTTTCTTTACTTGAACAGCGGAAAGAAAAACGAATAACGACTTCCAATTTAAAAATTAAAAACAATAAGGAGGGATATCTCGGAAATGGGTTACTCCACACAAATATATATATATATATATACATTTTTTTGAATAACAAATGTTTTCCATGGTATATTTAAATTTGTCATGAAAATATCTTAAACGTAAGGTTTGTATTCAAAATCAAACATTTTTTAGGTGAACTATTACAGACACACACGACGCACAGTCACTCAAACGGACATGTTTCTAAAACTCCTTTTTTATCCAAGTGTCCTCAAAACATGCGTACAGTACAATACCATCTCTATTTACAATGTACAATGCTATTGGTAGAGAATGAAATACATTTGACTTTCTAATCCTCGTTACATACAAATCTTTAGTAAACATTTCTGTGTGATTATGTCTGCTGTCGTGATGATAAATAGTGTTAGGTGACAATTTTAATAACCCTAAAAGCACGGAGTTGTTGCGTATTTGGGCTTTTCCGGCTATTAGCTTATTGTACCCAAAAATTGTATTCCATTTTGAAAATTAGTGTGTTAGTATGTTAATGAGTTTCTAAACTATGGAAATGTTTACACTACTTAAACTAAAAACATGCGAATTCTTGCATTCGCATTATTCTACACTATTGTTTATTAGCGGCTTTGCAAACTATTTTTGGAAACCTTCCTACTTATACCACGTCGTAGGTATAGAAGAAATTGCTTTCCACCCTTCTTCGATACCAAGGGTTTACCAGAAATGTATGCTTTCAAACCTTGAATAAAACAATTGTTGTACTCCATTCACATGACTTTCTGTACCTGTGCTGCAAACAAAATATTCCTACTAAAGATTCCTTTAATATCATGCTAATCGACATAAACATTAGCATAAATTGTCTTGCTGCTTTGTAAGTAGAAGGAAACTAAGAGAATACACTACACTAAAGAAACTGTCAAATCCTTTAAAAGCTGGCTACTATGTGAGCAATTGAAGTTCGGTTTTTTTTTGCATAGCCAGGAATAAAACAAAAGAGAGATGAAAGGAAAGTTGACTTCCCGTTTGAAAATAAATATGCCACAATTTGTGTGTTTTAAAGAGATGTACATTTTTTATTACTAAGTTTTTGTCTATGACCTATGTTTACTAGCTATGCAAAATTCATCCAAAACTACTAGTTTTTTTTTTCTTTTCATTTTTTAAAATACAGTTCCGGAGTCTGGTCTTGTTTGCTGTATGGTTACTGAATTGCTGTTTTCTTCTGTTACACTCACATACACACATACATACATACATACACCCATACCCAAGGCGGGACTCGAACCCACGATCCCCTGCGCTACGAAGCACCAAAACGCGTGCGGTCATGGGGACCGGCTGGTCTTCAGAGGCTATTCCCAGAAAATTCGAGATGTATGTTATTCTATATGTAAATATCTCCAACATACATTATTATAATTAAATTTATTAGTGCCAATTTGTAGAAACAATTTTTTAACAAATTAAAGGATAGTTAGGAGTAGATAATTTGTTTCAAAGTCATCGTGTCGCATCCTTGGAAGATGCTAAACTTGAATCCCGGGTTTCGTATTCAACTATCGTTTCGCTTTAGAGCTATGCTATCCACACACACACACACACACACACACACACACACACACACTTACACGCACAAACACAAAAACGGAGCTTTTTTTGGAAAATGCTTTTTTTTATTCCCTCTACCACATATGTGCATACAATGTACATAGTAACCAGAGAAAGTACTGCATTCCACCAAAATTTCGATGTTGAGATTTCACTGGAAATATATATTTTGAAGTCCCCTGGGTCCAAAATAAGAATTTTTACTTTCTCTATATGTACTATGTAAGCACATAGTGCATAGAGAAGATATTGTATTGTACCCAAAAGTTCTATACCAAGATTTCACTGGAAACATATATTTTGGGACCCCCAGAAGCCAAAAAGAAGTGTTTTTAGAAAAATGTCCATTGTGTTTCTGTCTGTGTGTGTATCTGTGTGTGTGTGCTTTGGGCATCTTAGTCCAAAAACGTAAGTTCGTTAAACACTGAACTTGCTATTTAAGTTCAACAACTTTCAAGGTTGCGACACGAACATTTTCCAGAAAATTCCCCCTCCCCAAACCACTCTTGACACAGAAAAAATTTAGAAAAATTTGGTTTTCTCAAAAATGCCTTTAACGATTTTGGTTAAATCTCATATATTTAAAATATTTACATGACAAAAACTCTTTATCTTGAATTTTCTGGGAATAACCTCTGAAGGCCTCTTTATTCTGGATAAACTTTTCTAAGTATTGCATAGCTGGAAAGGGATAGACAAAAACTTATAACACAACAAATGTATACCTATCTCCTCATAACACACAATTTATGTCATATACATTTCATGGAGTTGCCCGTTATAGAGATTTTCTTTGTTATTTGTTTCAGTTTTAAAATACTTTAACTTATCTCATACGGGAGCTTGAACTCCTGGCCACACAAAGATTTGGATTCCAATCCCATAGTAACCTTCTTTGAAACCATTTGTCGGTTTAGCCTAACGTATTCCCATATTTCCCTTCTACTTTTAAGAAACTAAGTAATAAGACCGTTTCTGCTAATGCTTGAATGGATTAGCATGAAAGAGAGAAAAATAAGTGTATTAACAATAATGTGTTACAGAGTTGTAGAGAAATTCATGTGATTTGAAGAAATCAGTTTTTTAGAAAAGGTACGTGTGTGTCTGTGGACAGCATAACTCAAACGCGAACAGACTGTTGAATACCAAACTTGGTATTTATGTTATTTCCACAAAGCATTTTTGGAAAAAGGTCCGTGTGTGTGCGTGTGTGTGTATGTGTGTCTGTGTGCCTGTGGACAGCATAGCTCAAAAACGAAAAGACCCTTAAATACCAAACTTGGTATTGAAGTTTGATGTCTTCTAAGGATGCGACACGAAGATTTTTCAAAAAAATCTCCCACCCCCAACTACCCTTTACACGGAACTTTTTTCGAAAATTTTGATTTTCTCAAAAATGACTCTAACAATTTTGATTAAAATATCGTGTATTAAAGATATTTACCTGGCAAATAATATGTATATCTTTAATTTTCTTGGAATAGCCTATGGAGACTACATTATTCTGGATGGATTTTAAGAAATTTTGCATAACTGCTAAACTGTAATAAATGGACAAAAAATTACCACACACAAAATGTAGAGCACATTAAAACACACACTTTATGTTATATAATTTTTTTCGAGGAGTTGGTTTCAGCTTTGAAAAACTTGTACTTTTCTCAACTCGTGTCCATACAAACAAAGGAACTTCGGCCACCTATAAAATGCTTTTGACTTCACTTCACTTCACCTATGATACTCCCATATTTCGCTTCTACTTACAAGGAAGCAAGTAATGAGACTATCTATGCTAATTTGTTTTCAATTAGCATGAAGTAAATAGAAGAATAAGCTTATTAACAATAATTTGTTACACAGAAATAGAGAAAGTCATGTGAATGGAACACATTAGATTTTTTATTTTATTAAAAGAATGCTAAAATGTTGAAGTGGGAAAATATTAAGTTTAAATTTACTTTAAAGAAAAAAAAATCTGGTGTGTTCCATTCACATGACTTTCTCTACATCTCTTATTGTCAAAAAGCGTATTATTCTATTTACTTCATGATAATCCAGAAAAAATTAGCAGAAATGTCTTATTACTTACTTGTAAATAGAAGGCAGTACCATAGGTTAGAGCGACAGTAAAATCTTTTAACAGCTCGTTGCTGACAAATACCCGTATGAGAAGTGCATTTTAAAACTTAAACCAATAACAAAGAATATCTCAAAAACAGTCAACTCCACTAAAAAACTGTTTATAATATAAATGGTGTGTTTTAACGAGCTCTATATTTTTTTTTAAGTAAGTTTTTGTTTATCTTTTACGGTTTACCAGTTATACAAAATTCATCCTGAATATAGATGTCTTCAAAGGCTATTCCCAGAAAATTCAAGATGATATACATTTTATTTGTCAGGTAAATATCTTTAATATATGATATTTTAATCAAAATCGTTATAGCTATTTTTGAGAAAATAAAATATTTCGAAAACTTTTTACGTAAAGGGTAGTTGGGAGAAGGGGGTATTTTCTTAAAAATCTTCGTGTGGCATCCTTGAAAGATACTGAACTTAGTTTGGTATTTAACGAACCTTTCGTTTTTGAGCTATGCTATCCACATACACACACATATTTTTTTAATTTTGTTTTGTTTCAAGGTGTCTCAAAACATGTATTTCCGGTGAAATCTTGGTGTCAAACTTTTGGGTGCATTACAATTCATTCTCTGTACACTATGTACGTAGTACATGTAGAGAAAGTAAAAACGTAATTAATTAAAGTTTCAAACGGTAGGTCACGAAACCTTGGAAATGCGTAAAACTGGATTGATATACCTCATTTTTGCAAGAAATCAAAAGAACTGCATTTACACCCAAAATGACAAATTGACACACATTTGCCCCCTTAAGAATAGAGTGGTATCGATCGTTCCATACCAAATATTCTCAGCTTGCCATCCATGCATGAAGCAACTTACGAATCGTCTATATTCGAGATTGAGATGTTTTGTATATGTAAAATTGTGAACGCCCTTCTCAGAATGTTTCCACTTTTGTTGAAATTGTCGCAAAACTGAAGATCCTTAAATCGGACAACTACCTATAATCACCATTTTTACACTATTTCCACCAAAATGAGAACGTAACCTGAAAATTAAAGCCATGATTACAATCTAATCTTATATAATGAAGTGCAACTTTTCCCTTCTATTGGCAAAATGTAAGAAAGAGGAGAAGGCGCTCCACTTGTCACACCCATACAACTTTCTCTACTCATTATCTCTTCACATAATTCTTATATTAAACAGAAAGTGATCCTTCTACGCCTGTTACGTCTGTTGTGATACACTTTTGACTATAAATAGCAATATTAGTTGCTTGTGCAATACGGAAAACAAAACACAACTGTTCGCATACCGTTAAAGGTTCTACTTTCTCTACATGTATGACTGGCCAGTTAACGAGGGGACATAAATCTGATGTGTTCCATTCATAGCACTTACTCTACATCTCTTGCAACAAATTATTGTATAAAAGTTATACTTCTTTTTACTACATGCTAATCGAGAAAAGTTAGCAGAAATAGCCTTATTACTTGATTCCTTGTAAGTGGAAGTGTAATAAGGGAGTAGCATAGGCTAAAGTATTAGTCAAAAGCTGGTTGCAATGTGACTGACGTTCCTTTGTTTGTATGGACAGGAGTTGACAAATTCCTGTATAAGAAAAGTAAGTTTTTTAAAGCTGAAACCAATAACAAGGACTATCTCAAAAACAATTCACTCCACGAAAAAAAATGCATACAACATAAATTGTGTACTTTAATGAGCTCTACATTTTCTGTTTAGTAAGTTTTTTTTCTATATCTTATGGTTTACCAGTTATGCAAAATTCCGTAAAACTCAGCCAGAATAAAGTAGTCTTTAGAGCCTATTCCCAGAAAATTCAAGATATACATTTTGTTTTTCAGGTAAGTATCTTTGATATACGGTATTTTAATCAAAATCGCTAGAGCCATTTTTGAGAAAAACACAATTTTCGATTTTTTTTTCCATGTAAAGGGTAGTTAGCGGTGGGGGAATTTTCTTGAAAAGCTTCGTGTCGTATTCTTGGAAGATACTGTCATCTTTGGTATTTAACGGACTTTTCGTTTTTGAACTATGCTATCAACAGACACACACACAGATAGACAGGACGGACAGACACACACACACACGCGCGCGCGCGGTCCTTTTTTTCTGAAATGCTTTTTTTTTGGATTCAGGGGGCCTAAAACATGTATTTCTGGTGAAATCTCGGTATAATCATAGAATTTTTGGGTGCATTACAATACTTTCTCTATACACTATATACATAGAACGTGTAGAGAAAGTAAAAATTACTTTAATTTTCTATAAATAGCCTGTAAAATCCTCTTCGTCTTAATCATGTTTGCATACTTAATAAACTATAACAGGTAGGCAAATAATGTGTACCAAAAATCTAGATCTTGTTAAAGAACAAAATTATATCAAAAAGTTTTTGCGCTGTTAAACATGTTCGAAATATTCTATTTACTTTTGGAATTTTCAAGGAGATGTTTTATTTTTCTCAGCCGGTAAGTACTATTTACAAAGAATTTTAAAGCTATCATATAATAATCACTTTTAAATGATGACTGTGTTTTTCTCTTATCCAACTCCGAAATGAGTAAATAGATGATTAACAACATTGTTAGAAGAATAAATATATGTGCTAACAGTTTGTTGCTGAATAGAGTGAGTAGAGAAAACTATGTGAATGGAATACGTCAGACTTTTCCCTCAATTTTTCTGAGCATACGTCGGCGACATATGTGATTATATATGATTGCTGCACGGTTTAAAACCGAAATTATAGGAAATTAATGTGAAAGTATTCTGCAAAGCTATCATTACATCATCTTGAATGCTTAGTGTGGCTTACGCCTTTATAGAAGAATGAAGTTTCTTCACTGTAAATCATCTTGAGAGAACAGGGAAAAAGTGGTATATGCAGCAGCACCATAAAACTTTCTCTTGCGATTATCTTCTCACAATTATTCTAAACGCACTATTATTATCAAACTCTCGTTGTTTCATTACTTCACCAATTATGACACATATGAATTTGCTTTCGCAAATCTCTTTAAGGATTATGACATGCAACTAATCTAATAATTCGTTTCGCAACAGTTTACCATTTTTTACTTTTTGTACGAGACATAGTGCATGAGTAGGTATTGTATTCCATCCAAAAATTCCATACCAAGATTTCACCGGAAATGCATGTTTTCGGACCCCCTGAATCCAAAAAAAGAGCATTTTCAGAACAAGGTCCGTGTATGTGTGTCTGTCTGTCTGTCTGTGTCTGTGGACAGAATAGCTCAAAAACGATGCGACACGAACATTTTCAAGAAAATCCTGCCGACCCTAAATACCCTTTACATGGAAAATTTTTAGAAAATTTGGTTTTCTTAAAAATGTCTAACAATTTTGATGAAAATACCACATATTAAAGTCATTTCCATCTCAAAATGTATATCTTGAACTTTCTGGGAATAGATTCTGAAGAGCTGTTTATTCTGGACGAATTTTGCTGAATTTTGCATAACTAGTAAACCGTAATGGATAGACAAAAACTTACAACACAAAAAAATGAAGATCTCATTAAAATACACAATTTATGTCATATTTTTTTCGTGGAATGTGCCTAAATTACTTATAATTTTCTCAGACGGAGTGTCCGTTTTTCTTTTGTTCTTATCTCCATTAGCATTGTGTAGAAAGAAGAAGAATATTTTGTAAGAAGTTTGTTTGTAGAGCAGCTAGAGAAAGTCATGTGAGTGTAACACATCAGATTTATTTTTACCAGTTATAATTTACGCTGGACATAAGATGATTGATCACTCATTCTCGGACGTTTAGTATTACCTTCTTGGCATAAATTAATTTATAAAATTCTACTACTTCATTTGTTTTATTTTTATTCTTATTACTTTCTCTAGCACGTATGCACGATGTACATGGTAGCTAGAGAAAGTATTGTGTTCTCAAAAATTTGATGCTAAGATTTCACTGGAGATACATGTTTTAGGATCTCCTGTATCCAAAAAAAAAAAAAAAAAAAAAAAAAAAAAAGATTTTTAGAAAAAAGTCCGTGCTGTATCCGTTGGTCCGTGTGTCTGTGAACACGATAACTCAAAACAAGAAAAGTAGGTAAAATACCAAACTTGGTCTTTAAGTTCAGTATCTTTCAAGGATGCAACAGAAAACAGGACAATTCTCTCAAAATCAATTATCCTTTAGATGGAAAAAATTTCGAAAATTTTAATTTGCTCCAAAATGAAGGTCATATGAATCGAACACATCAGATTTTTAGAAAAAGGTCCATATGTCTGTGAACTTAAAAACGAAAATTCGGTAAAATACCAAACTTTGTATTTAAGTTTAATTTCTTCCAAGGATTCAACACGAAGACTTTGAGGAACCCCCCCTCCCCCATCTCCTATTTGCCTTTTACATGGAAAAAATTTCGAAAATGTTTATTTTCTCAAAAATGGCTCTGGTGATTTTGATTAAAATGCAATATATAAAATACATTTGCAGTACAAATAAAATGTATAACCTGAAATTTCTGGGAAATGCCTCTTTGTTTAGAGTGAATTTTGCTGAATTTTGCATACCTGGTAAACCGTAAGAGACAGAAACTTACAACACAAAAAAGCGTAGACTCCGTTAAAACATACAATTTAAAGCCATATAAAATGTCTTTGTGGGTTTGACCATTTTTTAGATATTCCTTGGTTTAATTTTTAAAATACTTGAAACATTTCACATACCGAAATTTATCAACTCCTGGCAATACAAAGAAACGGATTTCATTCATATGGCAACCACCTTTTAAAATATTTGACTAATGTATTGGTTATTTTTCTTCTGCTTATAAGAAAACATTGAGACCATGTCTGCTAACGTTTAACTTGATTAGCATGAATTAGGTAGAAGAATATACGTTTTTACAGTAATTTGTTCCCAAGATGTACAGAAAGTCATGTGATTTGAACACATCAGATTTTTAGAAAAGGTTCGTGTATGTCCGTGTGTCAGTGTGTCTATGAACAAGATAACTCAAAAACGAAAAATATCTAACTTTGTATTTAAGTTTAGTATTTTCCAAGAATGCGACACAAAGATTTTCAGAAAATTCCCCCATCCCAAGCTAACTTTTATATGGAAAAATGTTTTAAAACGTTATTTTTCTCAACTCAAAACAACATCTATCGATTTTGATCTAAATACCGTATATTAAATATATTTATATCAGAAACAAAATGTATATTTTGAATTTTCTGGGACTAGTCCCTGAAGACCTCTTTATTCTGATAAGGTTTCGCATAACGGTTAAACTGTAAGAGAGACAAAAGTTTACCATTTACAAACAAAAAATAGATCTCGTTGGATCTTCGTCATCGCCATACTCCTTGTTATTGGTTTCAATTTCCCTTCTGCTTACAAGGAATCAAGTAGTAAGACCAATTCTGGTAATGTTTATTTCGACTAGCGTGATGTAGTTAAAAGAATAATATTTTGTAAGAATAGTTTGTATATGGGACAGCTAGACAAAGTTATATGAATGCAAAATATCAGATGTTTCTCTTCTATTACTTTTAGAATTTTTTCTCTGTTCTCCCGAAAATGCATGGTAATAATTCTTTGTCGCCATAGGCCTACTTAATCTGTCTTTTTTGAAAAGCTTGACTTACTTTATATAATTCGAAGTATAGAATCATAAGAATCACTCGTATTATATAAAAATATTTCAAAATGTTTTGTAAAACACAATAATTTGTAATTTTTACTTAAAATAACATTTCCTGTACTTGTAAAGTTGTAATTTGTACCTTCGTGAAACGGGCAACAGAAAAGTTAAATTTTATAGAAATTGCCAATGCCACTACAAATGTATTCGCAAGTAACTATTGTTTACTTGAAGGCTTAAAAACTAAACATTATACGCAAGAAATAAGGTTTTATGGCAACACAGAAATAATCTCTCTTCCGTTTATAAAGTAAACAAATTTTATTACTGTCATAAATACGTAGTTTTTCGTTAGCAGATATTATTATAAATTACTATTGGAAGTCATGTAGTGATAATATATTTACCATGCGGCAAATAAAAAGAGAACATTCAATTTACCAACCTAGATCTAGAGAAAGCATTTGACAGAGTTCAAAGGGAAAAACTCTGGGAAATTATGGAATACCGAAATCACTTAATAAATAGTATTAAGAGTCTTAAGTAATGGAATTTACATAATACTTGACGTCCCGAATTATAAAGGAGGAAAATATTTTATTGAATCAAGGTGTAAGACAAGGATAAACTTTATCACCTACTCTTTTTAATACTTTTATAGATGACTCTATCCGAAAATGGAAAGAAATAGCACCAAAAGGAATACACATAACCAAGAATGATTATATTGACATGCTATTATATGCGGACGATATATTAATTGCAAATTTTGAAAATAAATTAAAAAAATCTGATGTGTTACACTCACATGACTTTCTTTAGCTGTTCTACAAACTTCTTACATAAGATTATTGTTCTTTCTGCACCTTCCCAATCGAGGTACTCATTAGCACAATGTTCTTATTTCTTAGTTCCTTATAATAATTAGGAAGAAAATAAGGGAATACACTAGGCTAAAGCGATAGTCAAATGTTTTAAAAGCTGTCGTTATGCGATTGTCATAGCAAATCGCTTCTTATCTTGGCCAGGAGTAGAACAAAAGAAAAACAGACACTCCCGTCTGAGAAAAGTACAAGTACTTCACAACCGAAACTAATAACAAGGAATACCTCGAAAAGTTCCACGAAAAAAATGTAATTGACATAACTTGTGTATTTTAACAAGACCTACATTTTTTTTTACGGTAAGTTTTTGTCTATCTCTTACGGTTTACTGGTTATGCCAAATTAAGCAAAATTCATCCAGAATAAAGAGGTCTTTAGAAGCTATGCCCAGAAAATTCAAGATATACATTTTATTTGTCAGGTAAATATCTGTAATATACTATATTTTAATCAAAATCGTTAGAGCCATTTTTAAGAAAATCAAAATTTTCGAAAAAAGTTCCATGTAAACGGAAGTTTGGGGTGGGGGGATTTATCTCAAAATCTTCGTGTAACATCCCTGGAAGATACTAAACTTAAATACAAAGTTTGGTACTTTAACTACTTTTCGTTTTTGAGCTATCGTTTTAACAGGCACACGGACACACGGATACACGGACACACACACACCACACTGCCCTTTTTCTGAAAATGTTTTTTTTTGGATACAGGGGGTCCTAAAACATGTATTTCCGGTAAAATCTCGGTATCGAAATTTTTGGTGGAATGCAATACTTCTCTATGCCTATGTACAATGTACATACGGGGCTAGAGAAAGTAAAACTTAATAAAATTTTTAAACATAATTGGAAATGACTATAATTTCAAGATATTAATAAATAAAACTAAGACAATGGCTTTCCATTGGAAATACTCAGTAAGAAACAAATTAGTAATTGAAAATTAGATCTTAGATCAAGTTCAGCATTCAAACTGTTTGAGAAGCTGTTTCACTCTTAACCAGGATAAGGATATAGCCATTAAATTACAGAAATATCAGAGTATATGTGGTACAGTTAGCATAAAATTAAAAAATACACGAAGAGATACAAAACTAACATTTGATAAGTCGATGATTATACCTGTTTTACAATACGGCGGGGAATCCTGGGTAATAATAAGAATGGGCTGTAGAAATGAAAGTTAAAGGTTGTACTAAGCTGGACAGGATTCCTAATGAAGTAATTAGACATGAATTGGATAGAAATAAACTAGAACGACATACACAAACATGAAAAGATCAACGAACAAATAACGATTCCAAATAGGACCTATAGGAAAGAGGGATACAGGAAGGCCAGTTAAAAGATGGAATTGTGGCCGGAACAGGTCGAGAGGCCTAAACCTTGAGAGGCAGAAGAAGACTATTGAATATGTAATTATTATTCGTGTTGTACAAGCTAAAACCTAGTTAAACTAGTAATACTATGTGAAGGTACTTGTTTCTTGCACACTAGCTCCGTGTAGGACAGGAACTGGAAAGGTGGTCAGACCGAAAAATGCAATGCCATAGTCAAGATTTATATCACGGTATCAGTGCAATTGCTCTAACCAGTAAGTTAGCATTGCAACATTTCGACACGATTCGATGAGTCGCCATCGGGGTATGTATCTCAAAATTTGATCTCCCCTTGTGGTTTACCGGGAAACATGCGAGCCAGTTGGGAAATTTAATTTCGAGCTGGTATGTTGCCTTGCTAACTCAGTGGCTAGAGCAATTCGTGGTCCAAACCCCGGTAGAGGCATTGAGTTTTTCGGTTTCGCTCTATCTTTCCAAAAGCTCGTACATTTTGCACAATGTAAAGCCATCGTTATGTATAAATGTGCTTAATGATAATAGTTCATTATTTTTAAAGTCCAGAGCAGCAAAACATCACATTTTCAAATTTATAAAGTCCACAACCTTTTAAGGGAAGTTGAAATGAGATTTTCATAATTTTTTCCATTTTCATGTTTTAATTGCACATCAATATTTCATACCTCCCGCTCATTTTGGTATACTTTCATAGAGGTACACTCACATCAATAACTTTATAAATATTAGTGTTAGAGAAGGTTTTTTACTTTCTCCATACGCACTATGTACATAGTGTATAGAGAAAGTATTGCACTCCACCAAAAATTCGATACCGAGATTTCACCGGAAATATATGTTTTAGGGTCCCCAATATCCAAAAAAAGCATTTTCACAAAAAGATCCGTGTGTGTGTGTGTGTGTGTGTGTGTGTGTGTGTGTGTCCGTGTGTCCGTGTATCCGTGAGTGTGTGAACACGATAACTCAAAAGCGAAAAGTCGGTAAAATACCAAACTTGGTATTTAAGTTTAGTATCTTCCAGGGATGCGACACGAAGATTTTGAGAAAAATCCCCCCACCCTCAACTACCCTTTACATGGAACTTTTTTCGAAAATGTTGATTTTCTCAAAAATGGCTCTAACGATTTTGATTAAAATTTCGCGTATTAAACATATTTACCTGACTAATAAAATGTATATCTTGAATTTTCTGGGAATAGCCTCTGAAGAGCAGTTTATTCTGGATGAATTTTACTAAATTTTGAATAACTGCTAAACCGTAAGAAATGGACAAAATACACAAAAAATGTAGAGCACATTAAAACACACAATTTATGTTATATACATTTTTTCGTGGAGTTCGTCGTTTTTGTGACATTCCTTATTTTTGGTTTCTGCTATGAAAAACGTATACTTTTCTCATACAGGAACTTGTCAACTCCTAGCCATATAGACAAAGGAACTTCATTGACATAGCAACCATCTTTTGACTGTCACTTTAACCTACAGTTGTCCCTTATTTCGGTTCTATTTACAAGGAAGCGAGTAATTGGACTATTTCTGCTAGTTTTACTTTCTCCATACGCACTATGTACATAGTGTATAGAGAAAGTATTGCACTCCACCAAAAGTTCGATATCGAGATTTCACCGGAAATATGTTTTAGGGTCCCCAATATCCAAAAAAGGCATTTTCACAAAAAGGTCCGTGTGTGTGTGTGTGTGTGTGTGTGTGTGTGTGTGTGTGTCCGTGTGTGTCTGTGAACACGATAACTCAAAAACGAAAAGTCGGTAATATACCAAACTTGGTATTTAAGTTCAGTATCTTCCAGGGATGCGACACGAAGATTTTGAGAAAAATCCCCCCACCCCAACTACCCTTTACACGGAACTTTTTTCGAAAATGTTTATTTCCTCAAAAATGGCTCAAACGATTTTGATTAAAATTTCGAATATTAAACATAATTACCTGACAAATGAAATATATATCTTGAATTTTCTGGGAATAGCCTCTGAAGAGTAGTTTATTCTGGATGAATTTTACTACATTTTGAATGATTGCTAAACCGTAAGAGATGGACAAAAACTTACTACAGAAAAAATGTAGAGCACTTTAAAACACACAATTTATGTTATATACGTTTTTTTCGTGGAGTTCGTCGTTTTGTGACATTCCTTAATTTTGATTTCCGCTATGAAAAACGTATACTTTTCTCATACAGGAACTTGTCAACTCCTATCCATATAAACAAAGGAACTTCATTAACATAGGAACCAGCTTTTGGCTATCACTTTAACCTACGGTTGTCCCTTATTTCGCTTCTACTTACAAGGAAGCGAGTAATAAGACTATTTCTGCTAATTTTTTATCCATTAGCATGAAGTAAATAGAAGTTCTGATTAGCATAAGTAAATAGAAGTATAAGCTTTTTAAGAATTAGTTGTTGCAGAGATATGGAGAAAGTCGTGTGAATGGTACACAGATTTTTTTTTTAATGTTATGTTTGAAAGTAATTTCTGAAGAAGTAAAATTGCCTACACAATTGCCTCATTATCTCAGAAACTAATTTGCAACTGAAATTTATACCGCACATTTGCACCTAAATGTACTTTATTTTAACGAAACAGTTTTTATGTATATGGATTAGTTATTTTTTAAAAAATTAAAAATAGTCATTTTTCAATATAATCTTAAGAGCTTTATTAAAATAATCATACCTTTCCTTTTAATCAACAGAAGTATTTTTCATCAAACAGCAGCAAAGGCATTGCTGAATACATCTTCAAAAAAATTAGCTCATTATTTTGAATAGTTGCTGAAATAAAGGGTCAAGCTTTAACACTGGAAAGATAGGACAATGCGACTACCCTCAGTAAAATATTGTCTGAAGTTACAACTATTCTCTTCTTACTCCTAATCATCCTACTAAAATACTGCAATAAAAAAAACATATTTGATATGTTCATTCAAAATCTTCTCGGGCTTCTAGCCAGGTAAAAACTTGGCTTGACACCAACGTTTCGAAGAAGTGCATCTTCCTCATCTTCAGGGTGAACTGTTCAACATGTAATGATCAATTACATGTAAATATTTTGTTTTACCGATAAAAAAGATTTGCGTTTTGTAGCAAACTACCACTCTGAGTATACAAGGCTGTTTGTCTGAAGTTTGATATACCCGTTCTGCATTGCGCAATAAGTGAATGAATGCGCTTCCTTGATCTGAACACCGCCAGGTTCTACCAGTGCTGGAATTGATTATGCTGTTACAAGTTGGTACAATCTCTGCAACTTTCCCTTTTTAGGTTGTTCAGCTGGTTTCTTGGAGCGAAGTAATGACCAAATAACCATCCTAATATGCAGAAACAAATCACAAGTTTGTTTCCTATTACGTATCTCTCCTGCCATCTGGTACGGTATCTCTGAACTACTTCGCTATGGCTCCTACCTGTGCCGCAGTCTGGCGTAGCCTTTAGGAGGTGAATGTATTTCAGCATGTCTACCAACTGCGGAAGTTAATACCCCCATCAATTATGTTTCACAATCATATTATTCTCTTTGAGACTTCAAACACTGACATGCAGATTTTCGTAGAGTAATATAATATGCTAACTAATAGTTATTTATATTATAAGTGGCTGAATAGATTATTATTTTTGAGTGGGATGTTTAGTACATGAGCGCGTAACTGAAATGTTCTTATATTTATTCATATTAATATTATTAGAGTTGTCATTAAAAGGGATTGAATTTTAGTCATGACGTAGGCAGTTTGTTCAATGCTGCGTAACCCCGCCGGAATAAACAGTTTCAATTACTGGTTGTTTAAACTACACCAAATAGATCAATAAATGCATTAAAATGGATATTCTCGAAGAAGTTTTAGATTATGCTAAAAAAAAAAAAAAAAAAAAAAAAACTGTTCCTATTTTGCTACCCGGCAAGATCTTATATGACAAGGAATATTCATTATTTAAAGAATGGAGAGTTACCAAATGAGTTAAAATAATTTACAATGAAATAAAGACTCGTTTTTGTTGTTTCCTTGGATACATGAAATGTATACATGAAGTCTGTAGGATAAGATGATGAGGATCGTAATGATGATGATGATGATAATAATAATAATTTTATTTATTTATTGAATATATAAAACTCTAAACCTTAACTTGCCAGAAGGGCCCGTCACAAATTAAATATAATACATATTTTAACATTATAATAGGCTAAACAAATTAAAAGAATCTTAACGATTTTGAATTATTAATACTTTATACAGCAATAAATACACCACATATGCAACATATAAAAATTACATATGTTTATAGTGATGATATAAATTGCATAAACTATAAGCACATTGGCTCTTGACTACATTTGCTTATGGTTGTGATTTTATCACATTCTTCAATCTTATTCCTTTTCAAATATCAACAACCAGGTAAAGCAAGTTTTAGAGTTGTTATAGTTACCTGAACACTTAGAGTAATAGTCACTATCTGAATGGACTCCTTAAGTCTGACGTCACAGGTAGTCGTCATGGAGATGCCCAGCTCTCTTTCTATACAACTCTGATTCCTAATGCAAGTTTATATAGGCTTCTAATATAATTAATAGCTTGCAGTGTAATTATGCTGTAATACACCAGATTCAATTACTTTGGGTTGAGCCACTATATTTAGAATAGCTATGGGGGGATCAAGGGTGTTTATAATTACATGTTGCACTGATTAGTCACAATTACAAAATAATCCCATTCCTTTAATTTACTTAAGTGTTAGTTTAATGAAATGAATGTCACTAAAGTGTTGCATCACTCGGAACGTCTTAAATGTGTCGTGTGGCCTGCTTTACCAAACATATTTACATATCTACTTATATAATACCGACAAACATGAAGCTGCAAGTAGTAGCTTCAGGTTAGTACAGCAGTACTAACTTGCTTTAAATTATTATTATTATTAATATTATTATTACTACTACTGCTACTACTGCTACTTCTACTACTACTACTACTACTACTACTACTACTACTACTACTACTACTACTACTACTACTACTACTACTACTACTACTACTACTACTACTATTATTATATAGAACTTTACCCTTATAAAATATTCAACAAGGCCTGTTAATTGTGTATATAAGTTTTCTGTGGAGTTGTATTCCAGATTATTGCATGGTACGTTTCAAATGAAGTTTTGCATTTAGTTGGATTTTTATGGCGTATATGATTGCAATGTTCCTTGATTGTGCAGTGATATATGTAAATGGTGATAGGTCAAAGAAATATAGCTTCTGATCTTATTAAGTGATCAATTCTTTACAAAGCTTATTATAATATTTTGTCGTGTAGCGTTTCCGCTAATAATCGCAGGCGAAGAAGTAACAGAAAGTATATTAATTTATTTCGTCGACCTACAAAAACAGTTCAATCCTATAGCATTGCATTTAATAAATTTAAACATGTTCAGAGGAAAACCCATTACCCGTTTACCGCGTACTCTGGCCCTGATTTTTGTGGTTTTTCTGGGGCCGCTTAGGCGAATGCTGGCTATGTATATCTACCACGGTTCTATTCCTTCATTTCATTTCCCTTCTTCATCTTTCAGGTCGGCGGCAGGTGTGGCTTTGCAGACAGATGGCACGGTTGCTTGCTCCGAGTAAAACTCTCTTCGCCCTGGTTGCGTTCGTTGAGGCTACTGCCGTTGTAGAGGCCTCCTTTTGTACTCCCGGTGCTTGTATAGCCTCCGTGGCGTGTCAGGGCTGCTATCTAGTGAACCTGTTAGGGACTTCCGTACGTCTCTGCGCATAGCTCCGTCGTTTCCTGTGTACTAGTCTGTGGTTTCCCCTCCTCTGATCCCTTTCCCGGGGATGGTAGGCCGCAATAAATCAGTACTTGATTGCAGTTACTGAGGTGTCCCCCGCCGTTAACATTCTCTTGCCTCATATGCTCATGCCTCTAGCAAGTTTGTACCGATTTCGTTAGGCAGAATAAGTGCGGTCAGGGTTGGCAATCCATTCAGGGCTACCTGCACAAGCAAATGTCAATGTAGACTGCAACCCATCACTGCTAAAACAGCACTGCATAACACAGAAACACGTCGGTAGGAAGCAAAGCGTTCAAATAACATCTTTGTTCTACTCAAATGTGAGCAAACTTAATTTGTTTTACAACCATAGTAAGTTTTCTAGCAGTGCACTTAAACATGTACTTATTCAGAGACCGATGGCAATTCTAGTATACAAACTGTCAAACGTCTAGTAACAGAGCAGCTTCTTGAAACATAGTATTAATTGCAAATTTGTTCAGAAAGTTACCCACAACTATCACACTGTTATAGTCCAGAAGTGTCACCCTCTGTGGTGTAATGGTTATCATGCTAACTTCATATACTCAAAGTCGCGGGTTCAAACCCAAGGACGATGGATTTTTTCGGCTGCAAAAATCCCTTCGGAAGGGAAGTAAAGCCGCTGGCCCGGTGTTGTAGATTTATGCCACGTAAAATAACCTCAAGCATGATAGAGAGGCCTCTGAGCAAAATTAGGTGGTCTTTCACGCCCAATTTAGAATGGGATGCTGAGAACCATAGTAGTTAAAAGCGTCCATAAATAACACACCATTTATTTTAGTCCAGAAGAATGGAGCTGAACTGAATCTGTGCGGCATGTAGAAGAACTGTCAAGACAAATCTACTAATCCACGAGGATCCTATCTGAAATAAAGATGAGAATGAAAAGTGTAAATAAAAAGAATGTAGGGCTCAGTGTGATGTATCGCCTACAAGCTGCACATTTAGATCCCAACAAATGCTATTTGCTTGGTGAAACTGATACATCATGCGAAGTGGAACTGAACTTCTTCACATTACAAATCTTGTTTGTCGGAACGTAGAATTAAGTTTTCATTTGAAAAGCCTCAGAAGTACATACCGTTTTCAGTAATAAGCAGATGAGTAAAGATTTAGTTTAATTCCTACTTTCGTTTTTACCTGCTAAGAATCTGAAGATGTTTAAGAAATTAATTATATTATTTGGATATTACTTTACGTTCGATGAGTAAATATTACAATTCGTGTTATAATTGCTTGGGTGTTTTCATAATGTACATATGTAAAGAAGGAAACCAATCAGTCAGCCTTATATTATGTAACAATTTGTATGTTGTAAATACTGATCTAAAAAGGGTGTTTTTACGAATGTCTCATAAGTAATTTTTGTTCTCTGGAAAAAATACTGTTTACTTGACAACAGGCTTGTCCACCTCCGCCCACCGCCCCCTGCGTTCTTATCAATGACTTGTTTTGATGCGGCGAGATGGTTGGTCGCAACCTGTATGCGGAACGGCGAACGCTACGAACTTCCTAGCTCTGTTCATATGTCATCCATTACCGGTCCAAAAACTAAAGTTTCACCATGTATGCATTTATATGATGCTGCTTCAGAGGTTACCCCAAATGTATGCAAATGTGGTAGTCCGCTATGAGCTTTATACCTTTTTGTTAAGTCTATGAGTAGTAAAATATCTACTTGAAATTTACCCATTTCATTTGTAGGATAAAACAAAAAGTAGTGTTTAATTATTCTTAACTCAGCCGTTGTAAATCACAATGTTATACCTCAACGCAACGCCCATTAAGAGCGGCTATATTTACTACTGCAACTCTTGATTACTATGAACACTTATAAATAACTGCTATTGACATACCTACAACTATATTCCTAACAGTTTTATTTAGGTAAGAGTGATCAATAATCAATCTGGACTTTTCTAAAGAACCTTCTAGAAAAGCAAATCACAATATTCAGAACAAACTCCTTCGCAACCAGTGGATTAGAAAATCCTAGCAACGGATGACGTCATCGCTTAAGGAGTCCATTAATATTGAATCTCAGAAAATACTTTCCAAACTTTCCATGGCCTGCCATTAATTCTGTTAAAGTGAAACTTGGAATAAAATGCCTCACACTGAGCCTGGAGAGTGTGGTAGGGAATAAATGTTCTTTGATCCAACCATTTGAACTTCTTATCCAAAGGTCATTCCGGGCCGCGCCGTGGCCGAGTGGTCAGACCACTCGACTCTCACCTAGACGGCCGGGGTTCGATCCCAAGCGACCGCATGTGAGATTTGTGGTGGACAAAACGGCGCTGGGGCGGGTTTTCTCCGGGTACTCCGGTTTCCCCCGCCATCGCATTCCACCGGTGCTCCATCATCATTCATGTATCATCAGTGTCACCGCCTGCGGTGCCATTAGTAGTTAAAGCGGGCGTTAAACACTACCAAAAAAAAAAACCAAAGGTCATTCCAAAAATCACAGATGTAGTTCAAAATATTATTTTTACACAAGATATGGGACAATTTCTGTATGAGTAATGTAAACTATAAGATGCTGCTGGTTTAGCCAATTCTTTCGTACGTTCAATTTCTGTATTTCCATGATGCTGTCATAGTAAACACAGCCATAGATGCTTTAAGTTGTTCTAAGTATTATTTACTTATTTATTTATTTATAAACATGTTTACAGCGTAAAAACATGTTCCTATACCCAAAGTTCAAGCTTTTATCCTGTTCCTCCACTCTTCTCTACCCTACCAATCAAATTCCTCTTGATCTAATTTCCTCATTATTCTTTCAATATTCTTCATTCAATTAAGTCTTCCTCTTCCAGGTGGGCTCGATTCTAAAGCTTGTTTTGGTAATCTTATATCAGGCACTCTGCGGAGATGAGTTTTACGTAAGGGTTTATACATTAATTTATTTGCCTGTACCATTCTAGCTGTTTATATCTTGCAAATCTAAAATTGAATTTTCAACTTTCATGATTTGTCTTATAATTGTTAGAGATTTTTTCTAATTCTCAGTGTCTAGTAGATCTCCTGAAACAGTCCATTTAAGTGGATAATAATTTTAAATCCAAGTTTCTTCTCCATAAGTTAACGTCCTTCTAATTATTGATTTATATATCTGTAATTTAGTTTCTAATAGGTATATTCTTGTTCCATAACACTCCATTCTGCATGGATAATTATTATTATTGGTATTATTGTTATTATTATTACTATTATTACGAGTACTATCATCATCGTCATCATATTTTCCTTCCTTAGCATGGGCTAGGCCTTAAGATCTGTTCCGAGGCTAATTAAGCAGTTCTCTACCTCATACTGGGTTGTCCCATGTTCTTCGTCCAAAATGTTTTGTTATGGTAATATCGAAGATTTCATTCTTTGAATGCAATCGTTCCACGTGCACTGTCACCTTTTAATTTCTTCCACCATGCTGTTCTTCCTTTGATTCTCCTCTCTTATATCTTCATTATTGAGTTTCTTATATTCAATAGAAACCTTGAAAATTATATTTGAGATGTCTACAATCTTGACTTTTCCTTATTTTTACCAACCCTTATTTTTTATGCGAATTTTAATATGGGCTTGGATACTATTTTATATAGTTTAGTTAAGACGTTTATACCAAAATGTTTTTAATGCACCTACTAATTTTGTTATATGCTTCGATTTTTACCTTTGTATTAATTGCTGACTACTTGTTCAATTATTTGTCCTCCTATTACAATCTTAATCAGGCATTGTTCTTTACCTATTACGATATTTATTTTCTTTTGTTTCTCCCGAAATTTCCATATATTAATTTTTTATCATCACATTCAAGAACATCGAATTCTACATATTACCCTCATTCTCTGCCATTCTCAATGAGCGCGACCCACAAACCGTCTCCGCTGATAAGCAAGAAGGGTAAAACGAAGGTCGTTCAGCTAGTCCCTTCCTTATCGGTTTTAAATTAAAACAACCCCGTTAAGTTCCACGACTATTTTAACGTAAGAAGCAATATCTGCACACATCAAATACGAGGCAGTTGAGCCATCTGATATAAATTTTCTACCGAATGAAGACTTTATAGGTTATTCTCGTAAAATTTAGATAAACATTTAATGTCATTAATATCTAAAATATGTAGAGTTTTAATAAAAGTCAGTATATCTGTTATTTACCTTTCAAGAAACTTTTGTTCTTGAAAGCTAAGCTTAGGCTGATTTTCTTGAAAATATTCGCGTCCCATCTTTGAAAGATAATAAAATTTTACTTTTAGTCACACCATTCACAAATATACACAGGCATACAAACCTTGTTCAAAACTAACATTTTATTTTAAACTAAACTAATGGGAATTAATGATAAGACTTTCTTTCCTTTAAAGTTTACAGTCAACATCAAGCAGCTGCTTCAAAACCAGTGATTATTTGATGTAAAGGTATAAATAATATTCGAGATAACACCAATGTTTTATTTAAACTATAAAATATTGAATAAATAAAGTATATAATTATAACTAAATTTCATTTTCTTAGTTAGAAAGTGATTATTTTTAAAAATAAAATTATAATAAGCGTTTAATGAAAGAAAAAATATACATATTTTCAACAACAGAGGTATCATTGAAATGATAATTATTGATAGAATTTCATTTTAATAGAAAAATAGTTTTATTCAGAGACCAAAAAACATGAATTTTTGTTGAAATATAAATATCGAATGTTTGTATGTAATTGATATCGTCTCTTTCTATTAAATATGTTAGAGAAAGTAAATATAAATAACTATAGAATTGCTCTTGTTACAGGTGCAGAAGGGCAATGTTTGTGTTTCTGCTGCTTGTATCGCTGGTAGCGGCATACATTCTGTGGAGACAGCATCACAGACGTGTCCGTGAGTATGTGGCAGCTGGCAACAAGATCCCTGGACCACACGCTCATCCTCTCGTTGGTAATGCTCTGCAATTCGGCTCTAACTCTAAAGGCAGGTCTTATAGCTTTTAGTAATCCTTAGGGAGTTTATTCTTTCATGGAGGCTAAAATAACATAAATAAATAAAAACACATGTGTTCCATTCCACATGAGTTTTCGCTATCTGTTCAAACAAACTATTCTTACAAAAGATTGATGTTTTGTCTAAATCGTGCTAATCAAGGTAAACATTAATTTTGGCATCATGATAACATAATCAGACACTTTCTTATTACTTAGTTCTTATAAGTAGAAGGGAAATAAAAGAATACACTAGACTAAAGCGATAGTCAGATATTTTAAAAAATGTCGCTATGTAATTACCATTGTACTCGGTTCTCTTTGGTAGTCAGGAGTAAAATAAAAGAAAGAAGAAACATATTAGGACTTCCTGTTTCAGTAAAACTTGTATTCTTAAACTGAAATCTATAACAGGGAATATCTCTGAAATGTTTAGGTGTACAAAAACTGTATATGTCATAAATTGTGTGTTTTAACGAGACCTACATTTTCTGTTGAGCAAGTTTTCGTGTATCTCTTAGGATTTACTAGTTATGCAACAAAAGTCATTCAAAATGAAGAGGACTTGAGGGGCAACACCCGAAATTCAGAATATGCATTTTATTTGCAGTGCAGATGTATTTAATGTACGGTATTTTAATCAATATCGTTAGACTCTTCTAGAAAAATTGAAAATGTTGAAAAAAGAAAATCTTTCATGTAGATTGTTTAGGGTCGGGGGGGGGATTTTCTTGGAAACCTTCGTGGCGCATATTTGAAAGATACTGAACTTAAATACCAAGCTTGTATTTCACCGATTTTTCGATTTTGAGTTTTACTGTTCACAGACATACACGTAGAAATGCTTCTTCTTCGTTTTTTTTTTTGGGGGGGGGGATTCAGAAGGTTCTAAAACATGCATTCCCGATGAAATCTCAATTTTTTACCTACTATGTAAATTGTAAAAACGTGCAAGAGAGACTAAAATGGTGATTTCTATATCACTACTCCCCTCAACAAAGTATAAACATTTCATTTTATAATTCAAAAGCATATTTCGTGTCTCACGTTTGAAAGATACTGAATTCAAATATCAAGTTTGATATTTCACCGATTTTTCATGTTTGAGCTATACTGACCACAGACACATACAGATGGCTTTTTCTAAAATGCATTTCTTCTTCTTCTTTTTTGGATTCAGAGGGTTCTAAATCATGCGTTCCCGGTGAAATATAGTATTCTTCATCTATTATGTACATGGTACATACATGCCAGATAAAGTAAAAATGGTTATTTTAAATGTCATTACTCCCCTCAACAAAGTATAAAATGTATATTCTATTTTATATTTAAAAAACAAAAATGAGAGATATTTTAGTTCTTTGCCCAGATTTCTCTAAGACATATTTTTATCACAGTTCTAACCTCGATTTTGTGCCAACAATAAGAAATATGATGTTTTCTATTCGCACGACTTTCTCTAGTCTTTCTTTAACAAACATCTGCCTCATGCTGATCAAGATTTGCAGAACTGGTCTTATTACTTAGTTCCTTATAACTTATAAGTAGAAGGGAAATAAGATAATGCACTAGGATAAAGCGGTAGCGACTCCTTTAAAAGGTAGTTGCTATATAACTGAACTTCGGTTCTCTTTGCATGCTCAGAAACAGAAATTACAAACTCCCATTTGAGAAAAGTTTAATTATTTTAAAATTGAAACCAATTCTAATGAATATCTTGGAAATGGTTAATTCTACAAAGCAAATATATATGACATTTGTGTACTTTAACGAGCTCAACATTTTTGGTGTAGTAGTTTTTTTATATCTCATATGATTTAACGTTTATGCACAAGGCATTCAGAATAAGGAGGTCTTCAGAGGTTATTCCCGAAAATTAAAGATATTAATTTTATTTATTATGCAAACTTCATCATATGAATTTTATTCAAAATCGTTTGAGCCATTTTTGAGAAAATAAAAACTTCAAAGCATTTTCAATGTAAAGTATAGTTCAGAGAAGAGGAATTTTCTAGAAAATCTTCGTGTTACATCCTTGAAAAATATCAGTTTGGTATTTCACTGAGTTTTCGTTTTCGAGTTATGCTGTCCACAGACACACTCGCACATACGCACGCATTATTTAAATCTTGGATTCAGGGGTTCTCAAAACATGTATTTCTGGTGAATACCCGACAACTTATATGCAACTTTAATTCCATGAAAAGCTCAAAAACTTTCACTCATTTTTCAAATAGATATTCAGTCATCTACTGAATAAGTATGAGAATTGGGTGAAAATCTTTAACGTATAATTGCACTTGAAAAGAGCAAACGTATATATGTGCATGTATTGTGGACGGTAAAATTAATTCGATATTTTAGTAGTTTACATAATTTTCAATAGCAGTAATAATAATAATAATAATAATAATAATAATAATAATAATAATAATAATAATAATAATAATAATAATAATAATAATAAGAGGGCTAATCAGAAACTAAGCTCCATATTCTTGGTGTTTCGTCTTTCACAGCAAACTTAGTAGTGTGAGGTATTTCTAATACATGCGATTGGCAATTGTACAGAGCTTTAGTCAACTGTCATCTACAGCGCTGCTGCAAGGTAAACACAAATGGTGACTCGTTTGGAAAACTAGTCTCAGGAAGAAATCCTCTCAGTTATTCGATTTCTGTGGGCGAAGCATGTACCGCGGCTGATATTCACCGACACCTGGTACCGCGCAAATTTTCGACACCTCTCAGAGGTTTAAGAAGATTCTGTAATGTCTCGCCAGCATGTCCCAAATGGTGTCGAAAGTTTGCGGCCGGTAGAGAAAATGTCATCAACGAGAATCGCAGTGGTCGAACCAGCACGACGTCCACAGATTTCAAACGTTACGACATATGGTGGTGGAACCGCGAATGTCTTTTGGCAGCATTCATAATATTGTTCACGATATTCTGCAGCACCGGAAAGTTTGTTTCCGGTGGGTTCCCGAAATCTGTCCAATCAACGCAAGGAAAAGGGTTTGGAGTCAAGTCTGAAATTTTTGCAACGATTCTCCACGGAAGGGAACAGTTTTCTTCGTCGCATTGTCACGGGTGACGAAACATGGATCCACTACTATACCCCCAGTAGCAAGCGGTCATCAGAGGAGTGAAAACACCCTTCTTCTCCAAAGACAAAAGAAGTTTAAGGTGGCACAATGTGTCGGGAAGGTGATGACCACAGTGTTTTAGGACAATGGAGATGTCATACTCGAGAGGGCACACAGTGACCGCTGATTGATACTGTGAGACCATGACACGATTGCGCAAAGTAATCAGGAGAAAACGGCCAGAACCCCTGACCTAGGGTGACATTTTCCTTCACGACAACGCGCGACTTCATATGGCTCAGAAGAACACCACGCTGTAGAAGCAGTATAGTTGGAATATTATCGATCACCCTAGCTGCAGCTCTGATCTCGCTCCAAGTGACTTTTACCTTTTTCCTCACTTGAAGGAACACCTAGGAGGTCGATGATTTGTTTCAGATGACGAGATACACTCCACAACAATGTGACTAAACCGCATGCACAGATTTTTTTACCAGGAAGGAATATTCAAACACCCCACGAAGCAACAAATGCCTCAACCGATATGGAGGCTATGTGGAAAAATAACCTAATGAATGTACAATCAGATGGCCGTATTGGTTGTAAGAAATAAAATATATTCGTTTCACTGCAGTCTTTGAATACATTAATTTCTGACCATCCCTGTAATAATGGTCTTCAACAAGAATTGTGCCATTAGGGTTCATAATTGAATAAACATATTCGGGAATCTGCAATCTGTCATTCTCAATATGTGCTGATACCAGTCGGATCTTAATTAGTCTAGATGCTAGATTAGAATATATATTTGTAATTCTTCCTTTGAAGTTCCCCTTTTATTCCTACACATCTCCTTCGATCTGTTAATGTATATCTTCTCAGTGGTCTGAAGGATTTTATCCCCGAACCTTCAATTCCTCTTTTGTCTTCTCTGCTTACGATCCGGTTTTTATTTCCGCAACAAGCAGCTCCCATTGTTCTGTAATATCTTAATTGTGTAGCAGTTTTTCTTTTATTATTTAAGGTTATTCTGATAGTTTCGCAGATAGCTTGAGGTTTATTTAATATTGTAGTCTACGACTTTAATAATAATAATAATAATAATAATAGTAATAATAATAATAATAATAGTAATAATAATAACAATAATGAACAACTATTATATGCCATTTTATTCTTTCTTTAAAGGCAAATTCTGAATTGGTTATTGGTACGTTTGATATTAAGTCTCCAAAAAGAACTAACAGAGTTTCAATACCATTTTTACATTCCCTAGCACGTATGTACAATGTCTATAGTAGTAATGTATATATAGAGATGTGACACAGGGTTATCAGTAAAATCCCCCACCCCAAACTACGCTTTACATGAAACATTTTTCAAAATTTTCGATTTTCTATATATGACTCTAACAATTTCGATTAAAATATCGCATGTTAAATATACACATGAAAAATAAAATGTATATCTTGAAATTTTTGGAACTAGCCTATGAATACTTCTTTTTCTGGATGAATGTTGCATAAGTGGTAAATCCTAAGGCAAAGCATACTATATAAAATGTAGAACTCCTTAAAGCACGTATACATTGGTATATATTTTTTTCTGGAGAAAACCATTTTCGAGGTATTCCTTGTTGTTGGTTTCAATTTTTAACAGCAACTTTTCTGAAACGGGAAGTCATCTTTCTTTTCGTCTCTTTTTATTTTAATCCTGCATTGCAAAGAGAATTGAACTATAAATTGTTCACAGAGCGCCCAACTTTTAAAACGTTTGATTATCGCTTTGGCTAGTGTACTCTCTTATTTCCCTTATACTTACAAGGGAACAAGTAATAATGCCATTTCTGCAAATGTTTATCTTGAGTAGAGAAAGTCATGTGAACGGAACACCAGATTTGTATTATTAACTTTCATCTCATTTATCTTTAAATACGTCTATTAAGCTCTTACTGCGTAATGAATTTATAAAGTCCCAAAGACTGCGTTTTCAAAAAGGCAAATGATTATTATTATTATTTAGGCATCGCAATGTATTAATTGTAATTAATAACTGTTTTGTTTAACAAATAGCCTTCTTCGACTATATGCTGTGGCTGACGAAGAACCACGGACCTATAGCTCGTGTGTGGATAGGACCAGAGTTGGGTATCCTCATAGCGGATCCTACATATGCAGAGGTAGATATTCCACAAAATCCTTAGGGGTATGTTGCGTCTAATGTGTCATTCAATGAACATTAAGCAATAGCTAAAAATTGTTTCAAGTTAACCAAGAAATTTTCAACATGCGGAATCAGTATTCAAAAGTTTATACGTGATTATGTATTTACAGGGAAAGAAAAGGAAAGTATAAAATAATCACAAACTTTCAAGATATTTCTTGGGTGTCGCAAGGTCTAAGCTTGCAATGGAATATTTCATAAACCTTACACAAATTGAATAGGTATTTTAACAAGTTTTTTTTTTTTTTTTTTTTTTTTTACTTTTTTTTTTTTACTTTTTCTGTAGAAGTTAAATCATGATTGTTATGCAAAAATAAATCAAACAATGGGAGGATCAAAAGATATTCACAAAATATTGAGAAAATGAAAATAGAGTTTTGTTTATGGACGCTCTCTAACTGCTGTGGTTTTAAGCGTCCCATTGTATATTCGGCCTGAAAGACCGACTAATTTTGTTCAGAGACTTCTTTATCATGCCGTAAATCTACAATACGGTACCAACAGCTTTACTTCCCTTCCGAAGGAAGCCATGCTAAGGATTTCGCCCGAAAAAATTCATCGTCCTCCGCTGGGTTTGTACCCGCGATCTTGGTAACCATTACACCACGGAGGGTGACTAAAAATGAAGAAGTGCGTTTATTTTTAATGTTCAAAATATAAAACACAATACATTTTAATAAAACTGTTTGCCTACGACTGAGAAAATAACGAAAAATATTCAATGTATAAAGTAGCCTAGTGAATTCTGCTTGAAAGTTTTCGTTTGGCATTTTTAAGGTGATCAGCTTAAGCATCAAGATAGAACATTTTGGTTTTTGATTCTGGCTGAACATACAGACTGGCAAATGTTAGTCTAAAACTGCTGAAAGAGGGTTCGGTGTTTCTAAAAAAGGGCATGAGGAAATATCGATGAAGAACTTTTGGTTACAATACAATAAAACTTCATCTTACCTGCTCTTATGCCAGAAAAATGAATAAGCTTATCTCATATATTCTAGAATTTGAAGATTCAAGTGTAATATGAAAACTAGAGTAAAACAGTAAATATTTTTAAACTCAAAAGAACAAAATTATTATTAGTTTTTCAATCACGCATTAGTTTCACTGCAACTCTAAATAACGACTATCATTCGTACAGCACCAGAAGAGTTGTTTCAAAAATTCTCTCAGAACATTAATAGCGTATTACATAAATACTTGATTGTCTTGTAAAACTTGCCGCAGTCATTTAGAACATTACCGAACTTTGTGGACTGTATCTGTATGTGCTGTGTTCTCGGTTTTCATATATGGGCATAAAATTTATCTCTTGAATTTCAAGTTTGTTCTGAACTGTGGAAATTTTACATAAATCGTCTCAAATATACTATCTAAATATTCAACGATGTATTTTATCATTCCCTGAGTCATTGTTTCAACAAAACTGATTTATATTGGTCAAAAATAAGGAAAATGTTAACACCAACAACTTCATAAAACAAAAAAGAATTAGCAGTATTTATTTTCAATTAGTATAATGAAATTAAATCAAATTCTTTATTTTCAATGGATTAAAATACCAGAAATTGTGATTACCATACTTGATGCACAAGCAAGGTTTAGAAAATTTGATTTTTTTCGCTAATTAAAACAATTTGATGATATTATCTAAGAAAGTATTTGAGCTGAAACCATGACATTTTGCACAGTAATTTATGTATTTATTTATATTAAGTATGTCAATTTTCAAGCAAGTAACTTTAAAATTAAAAGCAATTAGAAAAGTCACGTGCAATATCCCTTAAAAATCAAGTGTTATTTTAACTTCTTATAATTAATGCAATAACAATTACTAAATTCAATGACTTTATGCTCATTTTTTACGACAGGTTATATTGGGCAGCATGAAACTCATAGACAAAGGAAGAATGTACAAATTTGGAGAACCCTGGTTAGGACAAGGATTGCTAACAAACACAGGTAAGCTTTCACTAGATTAGTGTCAATAACAAATGCGGTATACACAATGTACAATGGACACTGGAGTTGAAATTTTGACAACGACCAGTGAGAACATCGATAACCACTTATTATAGCAAATGATTGCTGAAGGTTTGGGCCTCTACAAAAAATTAACATTAGCTACACCCTATTCTGGCCTCTCAAATGCCGGCCCACTTAGAGTTACGTATTTTCAAGCCGATTATAATTTCACTGATCCTCTATGCTTGCGATGTGTGCGGAATTGTAACAGATTCCTGGTTTCTCTGGTTACAGCGATACAGAATAGAGAACTCGGTACATATACTCTGTCTGTCATCGTTTCTCAGTGAGGCTACCGCTTGAAGCTTCGGCAATTGCATATATGAATGATGTGAATAGGCACCGGGCTCAAAATTTATACTCCAGGTTGGCTCCTCATGTCACATCCCTGGGGGATTAATTACCAACTGAACGCCGCTCCAGAGAGTTCCGGCTTCCCCGTATGGTTTATGTGCACCACATAATGAAGGTATTAAACCAGCCAAGAGTCAAAAAGCTGAACGGCCTGCCTATGAGACACAGAAGAGCAGCGGCAAGGATGATATTCCTGAAAAGGTAGATAACCGTTGAGGGGCCTAAACTGTGGCGTTACCTTATCACTGTCAGCATTAAACCACAACACCAAATCTACAACCATCCACAAAACTCCTATGATTAAGCTCTATCAAGGACAGGCACACGGCAACAATACCTAAGCTCACGTCGAGCCAAACAAGTGATGACGACAACGGCGAGTCAGTTCTAGTGCGCAAATTAACGTGAGAAAGAAATCAACTCCCTACGCGTTAAAGGAGAAAGAAAATTGTACTATAAATCTGTTGTGAAAACAGCGGAATATATACCTGTAATTGTAACTTTCAAAACATAAAGAATAGTTTTGTTACAGAATACATCTCATGTGTTATATAAATATCTTAAACATCTGGTATTTTAATCAAAAGTATTAGGACTATTTTTTGTAGAAAATCTGAAGTTCCGAAAAATGTTCCATGTGAGGGGTGGTGAGGTTTTCTTGAAAATCTTGGTATCGTGTCCTTGGAAGATATTGAACTGAAATAGTAAGTTTGGTATTTAACTGACTTTTCAATTTTAAATTATGCTGGTCACAGACACGTACACATACACAGCCTAAAGGTCTTTTTCTAAAAATAATGTTTACATTCTCTGCCTAGTAAATAGCACATAGGTAGAGAAGGTATTGCATTCCACCCAGACATTTTATATCCAGATTTTACTAGAAATACACGCTTCAGGTTCCCCTGAATATAAAAGAAAAAGAATGTTTGGAAAAATCGGTGTGTGTGAGTGTGTGTGTGTGTCTGTCAACACAAAACAAAACGGAGGAATCGGTTAAACACCTATTTAAGTTCAGCATCTTTCAAGGATATCAAACGAAGTTTTTCAAGAAAATCAACCCACCCTAAATTACATTTTACATAGAATAGTCTTCAAAAAATGTTATGTTATCAAAAATAGAGCTAGGGAGTTTGATTGCAATATGTATATTAAACATACCTACTTATTTAACACATATTTATTTGTATTATTTGAAATTTTCTGGAAATAGACTCTGAAGTCCTCTTCATTCTGAATGACATCTATAACTGATTTACCGTAAGAGATAGACAAAGTTACTCATAAAACACGGAGAGCTCGTTAAAACACACAATTTATGTCATACATTTTTGTGGAGTTAAGCACTTCCGAGGTATTTCTTGTTATTGGTGTCAGTTTTAAAATACTTAAACTTTTCTCATAGGGGAATTTGGCAACTCCTGGTTATGCAAAGAGAGCGAATTTCAATCACATAGTGACAGTTTTTGAAAGATTTGAGAATCGCTTTAGCATAATGTATTTCCTTATTTCCCTTCTGCTTGCAAGGAACTACTTTTGCTAATTTTTATCTCAATTAGCATGAACTAGGTATTAGAATACGCTTTTAAAGAATATTTTGTACAGAGACGTAGAGAAAGCCATATGAATTACATGACATACATTTTTATTCGGGGTTCTCAAAACGTTTATTTCCAGCGAAATTTGGGTATCTACTTTTGGGTATAATGCAATAAACTCTCTACTACTATGGGAATTTTATAAAGTAAAGATGATAAATAGTTTTTTTTTAATTATGTAGCTTTTCTCAAAATATGTATTTAAGGTGAAATCTCGGTATCGAATTTTTGGGTGGAATGTATTACTTCTCTACCTACTATGTACTTTGTACGAGATAGAGAAAGTAATAAACAGAACTAAATATAAGTTCTGTTCGGTGTGACTCAAAGGGGAGCCTTCTGTAGTCACACAATAACCATACCCAGTGAGTTATTGATGGCTTGCCGAGTACGAATAAAACTGAAAATATGATGCATCCTTAAAAGTAACAAGAACCGAATTATGTTGAAAAGTTTAAAGAAATTAATGCGGGAGCTACTCTATATTTGGTGAAGATCTTGTAAGTTATCAACTCTGTCAGATAAAATAAGCTGGTTAAAATCCATTAAAATGCCGATTTCCACCAATCAGAAGATGTAACGCATGTAGTAATCACCATCAACTTCCGGTAATTCCTCATTCCCGCAAATTCACTTCAACATAAACAACCTGTATTTGAAACAAAGCAACTTTTTACATGTAATAATTAGCATTGATTGTATGTAGTATTCTAATAAATTAAAATTGTCTCTTCGTTTTCCGAAGTAGATTTTTTTTAAGGTTAAAGGATGTATACACTATGTATCGTCAATGTCGAGATCAAGATAAACTTGATTCTTTCGCGTCTGCGCACATATCACTACCCTGCCAGATGTTTAACTGCGGCAGGTAAGGTCAATGTACTTATTGACTCAGGTAGCCATAGTATAAAAAATAATTAATAAATATTTTAAGCTTAGATACATGATTGAGCATAAATAGTAATGAATCTTGACCATAGTGGTAATTAAGATGTTCATATGAAAATTATGAAACTCACATCTTGATTACTGCCATTATACTTTCGTTACATAATATACTATTTCCTATCATTTCTTAGTGATAATAAAGAAGGTGAGTTTCGGTGCACTGATATAAATTCGTAATTTTTTTTAACAAGGAGCGATCTGGAGACGACACAGGAAAATCATCACCTCGTCCTTTCATTTCAAAATACTGGAGCAGTTTGTTAAAGTATTCAACTCGAACGTGGATGTCCTGATGGAGAGGTTGTCTAAGGTGGCGAACGGACCTAGCTTCGACATCTTCCCCTATATGACGCTCTGCAACCTCGACATTATCTGTGGTGAGTATGGAGTACATTTCAGAAAGGAAAGTACCTGACTATATTTGTAAAGGAGGTTATATCAGCGGCGCAGGTAAAAGTGGTCTGTCTCCCATTTTGATGCAAATTCATATTTTCGTTGTATTCTCTGTCAATACTTTGGTGATTTCACCCGACAACTCACATTTATGAAACATGGAGAAGAGGCCAAATTGGCAATAAAAGATCAACAGACACAAATTATATGTGTGTTGCCCCGCTAACTATAATGAACAAAATGGGATCTAGTAAAAATTTTATAACAATAATTTATTTCATTAATAAACTATGAAAACTTTAACAATTAACACTGCATAAGAAAATAATAATATGCGTAATATAGTTACATTTCAATTCAACTCGAAATGAGATTACAGAGTTAATTACATTATTTAACTTTTAACAAAGATGAAACGATGTAATATGGCATATTATTTCACGTAACTGGCAACGAAATACCTAGATGAGAAATCATAAAAATTAGCCTTTTCACAAAACTCAAATGAATTTAAATATTTGTTTCACCAAGAAATCATGTCCACGTAACACAAAGGAGATCAGTTTAGCCCTTAAGATAAAGAATTCAGGGTGAATCACGCCCTATGAAAACACTTACCGCTCCGCTCTGTGCTTGTAAAACACTCCGACCTGAGACTGACTGACAGACAGACGGCTTTACCATTTTAGCCCCGAAAAAAAAAAAAAACAAATGCAACTCATGTGGCAAAAGGCCGAGCTACTTGAATAAATGAATGAATGAATGAATAAGTGTATTTATTGACATAGCAATATCATACATAGAATTTCAACAATCGCACTGGTCCACAGAAAGTACGTGCTTTTGTAATACACATTACAAGCAATATTAAAACAACAAAGACTTAAAAGAGTAAACACGAAAATAAAAAGACAAAGGAAATACACAGTCCAAAGCAATATTAAACAACAATAAAGAATTAAGAGTGAACCCGAAAATAAGAATACAAAGATATTCAAATATAGCAATTTAAATTTACAGCACAGAGTACACCTTCATAAATGCACCCTCTTATAATAGAAAATTACACTTAAAAGACATATTAATGTAGAATACTGATTTCTTAGGCATAAGAAACATTTCAATATAATAAAGAAAATAAAACTAATAAGCAAATGAATATAAAAGAACGGGGGGAAAGAGATTGCAGTAACAAATAAATAAATGATTAAAGATATTAAAAGGAAATACATTAGAATAAGCAATAAATGTTAAACAATTGTAAAGAGTATTTATTCTGTATACGAAAGGAAGTTACGGCTGAAAGGAAAAACCAGAAATTTTGGAATATTAGCTGCAAGGTTTATTTGGTAATGTGGGTCAGAAAGTCATTAGCAGAACGTATATACAATAGAATTGTGGAAATTTTGTGTTCCGAGTGTTACAAAGAAGAAACATTAAACATTAATGACCAAGGGTACTTTGGACCTGAAGGGAGCAAACTGTAGTCTAATGCTTTTGTTGTGGTGCCAAACTTATTTGGTGAGAGGAGACCGATTTGGAAAAACCATTGACTGAAAATACTGACCAATAGAAATTAAGAAATGTTTAACTTCGGATCAATTCGTGTCCGATCATAGAAAATAGGAGGGGCCATAAGAAATTTGTCTAGGTCCGAAGAGAGGTTACGGTCACGAATGGGAGACGGGAAGAAGTTACTTATAAACTATCAATGGTGCTGAGCAGACGTGTTGCATATATTAACTTCAGTGCTGCAAAATAAAGTATGTGTCTTTATTTTAGGAAAGTGAGTGGTGGACAAGGAGTCATTCCTCCGAGTTCACATGGGAATTAGAGCAGGGAATAGTTGGGAAAATAATCTGGATAAATTTGTAAAAGTTTAATTGTAAGGAACTTATTCAGTGTGGGGGAATAACATTGTAAATGAGAAAACGGAAGTCAGAGGGGGCAAATAATTTATTGTGTGTGGAATGGATAAACTAGGGTAATCCGAAAAAAATACAGTGTTATTTTTTTCTTCACACACGCCCTGAGAAAATCCCTAAAAGAGATCCTACTTTTAAGCCCTTCTTATCCTTCCAAATCCTAAAGTAATAAACCATAAAATTCCCGCCACAAATGGCGCCCAACGTTTCTTGAAACCCACAATCCAGACACCCACCATTCCTGAAATCGACACTCACAGAGCAAGCTACAAGACCACACATACATGGATCAAGGATTAATGCAGCTCGCAGCCACACCGAAGGACACCAGCAGGGAACACCAGTAAGTACAAATTGTTTTCAACACCAGTGCAGTGCAACGACACCGTATGATTTTACGAAGTAACAAACTAGTCAAGATGGCCGAAAATCATGCTTCTGAGAATAACTTAAATGCTTCAAACTCACAAGACACAGTTCCAGTAAATTGCAATGACCCTTCAGTAAATCTTATGTTGCAACAAATATTTTTTGCAATTTGCACAGTTACAATCCCAATTAGAATTACAATCACAACAAAGTGAAAGTTTAAATAATGCAGTAACTCAATTGCAATCACAACAAAGTGAAAGTTTAAATAATGCAGTAACTCAATTGCAATCACAACAAAGTGAGAATTTAAACAATGCAGTAACTCAATTGAAATTAAAACAAAGTGAAAATTTAAACAATGCAGTGACTCAATTACAGTCGCAACAAAGTAAATCTTTAAACAATGTAAGTGCAACTTTGAATGACAATCTGAACACAGTAGCTTCACAATTAAAAACCCAACTAGAGGAACAAGCATCTCAACAGGGCGAAATCCTCGACCATAAAATTCAAGAACTTAGTTCAAATTTGGAGAAATAAAACACATTTTGAAATAAAATTCCAAGAACACCAAAAGGCTTTGCAAGCCCACATCAGCCAACAAACACAAGTACTAGACAGTGTGCGTCTAGAAAATTTAACAGTGCAGGCTAAAATACAAAATATACGTACACAACTGTATAACTCGCAACAGCAGAACACAACATTGCGAGAAGAAATGACTAGCTTTACAAATGAATGCAATAACCATAGGGCTCAGTTGCGAAGTGAAATGCAAGCAGCTTGCGAGGAAATAAAATCCCAAGCGGAATTCAATTCTATAAAACAAACATTTGATCTCACTGCCGCGCAAACACTTGCATCTCAACAAGCAACAAATGATCAGTTAAATATGTATTCACAAGAGATTTCTAATCTGAAACAATCAGTGGCGCATTTTCAGGAGAGTCATGTGTCAAATCACTCGACCACGCCCATTCCAATCTCTGGCGCACACATGCCTGAGGAAATACAACCAGTGGAGAATGCCACTCTTGTATCTCCTTCAACAACTTATAATGTGACTCAGGGTTCCTCATCTAGGTTAAATAACTTACCAGTTCACCACATTTTGCCTCTACATTACAATTTGTTAACTGAGATCGCCGTGCCTCAATTTGTCGATACGCGTGACAATGCGAAAGGATTCATCATTGATCTTGAATCTTATTTTGATTTGAAACAGGTCTCAGAACACTTAAAACTATTAATTGTTAAGAAGGGTTTACAAGGTAGATCACTATCGTGGTTTAGGCTAGCAATAGGAGAGCATGCAAGTTACACAGAATTTAGAAACTTGTTTTTACTAAAGTACTGGAACAGTACAACTCAACACACAGTTAGAAGTAAAATAAATAATGGTCGATACATCCCAGGAAGAGGACAACCACTTATAGATTATTTCTTAACAACAGAGTACATTACTCGAACCACCGATGGGAGAGGAAGAATTTGTCAGACTGATAGCGAGGCATTTTCCACCCAGCATTTGCAACAATTCCAGAGACATTGGATTTGTTGACAGCACTGCAGGAGCAAGAGCAAACAGCTGACAGACTCAGGGATCCTCATTCTTGTGGGTTAAGGGCACACCCTTACACAGGCAACAGTGGACGTAACCAACCATACCAAACGTCAGAGCGACCACGCCCACCATACCAGCATGCACAGGGAAATTATAGAGAACCACAAAGGCCGATGCACCAGCGAGAACAACAAAGAACGCACAGAATAAACCATGTAAATGTCAGGCAACAGTACGACCGCAGACAACGTTGGGATGACAACCGGCGCAGGCCTGATTTTCGCCAACAAAGCAGATCGCCGCAGAACTGCCCGCCTCGACACAGCCAAACCATGCCAGCAAATGGAAATGGAATGTCACCAAGAAAGGACCAAAGACAACAGAACACTGAAACGTGGAACAACGTAACCACAGAATGGCCAAGGAACGGCGGAACGATGAACCACGAGCCAAGAAAGGAAACGGCAACAAACAACAACGGAGCCATAAGGAAGACCACGTGGTTCGGCAACAACACAAACTATCAAGGTGACAGCGGCGGAGGTAGCGCATCCGGCTACCAGCAGCCTCCATTAAACTAAACGGGGCATGCTTAACATTCCCGCCAGCAAGCCCAGGACCAGTGCGCAGAAATGGGGATACTCCAGCTGTAAACGTAGTAAAAGTTGATGGCACAAGCACAAACATAAATAATCAGAAAATACAACGCCCACCAGAGATAGCTGAATCACCGCAAGTTGCAGTTAACATATTTGGGGAATATTTCGAAGCAATGATTGACTCAGGAGCTTCAGTATCTGTATGTAGTCTAGAATTCATGAATTATATCTTAGGCAGGGGACATGTATTACAAACACTACCTGTGGTAAATGTATATGCTATGGTAGCAATTGGCAAGAAACGTCAAAGAATTCAGCAGCAAGTAATGTTACCATTTTTTATAGAAGAAGTAAAATTTGAACATGTATTTCTGATCATACCTCATTTAGTTACGCAGATTATTTTTGGCAGCGATTTATTGTTCGCGTATAAAGCACAGATTGATTTTCAGAGGGAAATAATTTTATTTCAAAATAAAGAGACAGAAGTAATAGCCCCCTTTCACAAGAAAGAAGAAGGAGAACCTGCGATTACGCACGAAGAAAAGGAAATTAATGAGGAACAATTTTTTGTGCAACTAATCGATATTGCAGAGGATCTATGTATAGCACATGTAAAAATATACAGTATGGCCTTTAACGACCAGGAATTCTCGGAATTTCCCAGCGAGAACTCTGACGACTTAAACTTATTTCACACGGAGCAGTATGAACATTTACCGATGATGGAGGAAACCGGTTCTTCTAAAAAATCAGCACCGCGGTGTTCGGTAATTAGCCATCAAACTATTGCCGACAAAGTGGGCGCGCTGACATGTCTCACACAATCACAACAAACAGAGCTGACCTACATTCTGGAGGAAAACAAACCTGTTTTTGCAGAAAAAACAGGTATGTGTAATAGTTACATATACGAGTTTGGGATAAAACCCACTGATCCTTGGAAATACAAATGTAGAAATATACCCATAGCGTTACAAGCAGCAGTACATGAAACGATTCAGGAAATGCTGGATCAAAATTGAATTGCCCCTTCAAAAACGCCATATATAAATCCATTGTGTATAGTATCCAAACCTTCGGGCAAAGTATGAATTACTATTGATGCCAGGCACATAAATAAATACATAGTACCGGATAACACCAGAACACAGAGTATTGATGTAACTTTAACAGGAATAGGCAGCAAGAAATGGTTTTCTTGTATTGATCTGAGGAATTCATATATGCAGATATCCTTAGCACCTCATGTAAGACAGTATACAGGCTTCGCTTACTTAGGGCAAATTTACGAGTTTTTGAGAATCCCTTTTGGTTTATCTGTAAACAGTGCTGGTTTTCTACGTTGTACATACCAAATATTTAAAGCTGACGCACATTTTTTGACACAATACATTGACGAGCAACACCGTAGAAGAACACTTACAGCATATTAAATACATACTTGGGAAACTCCGAGTACATGGATTCACAGTAAACCTCCAGAAAACAACGTTTTTTAACAAGGAAGTGAAATTTTGTGGGTTATAGAATTTCCGAGAAAGGCATAGCTCCAGACCCCGAGAGGATAGAAATTATTAAAGAAATACCACCGCCGAGAAATGTGAAGCAGTTACGGAAATTTCTTGGTATTCTCCAATATGAGTCCAGATTTCTCACAAACTTTGCGAGAGAAGTTGCACCTCTGCGGGAATTATTGAAGAAGCAGACAAAATGGTGCTGGACGACGGAACATCAGGACACTTTTGAAAGAGTGAAACATCTTTTTGGACAAGCAATTCTACTCGAAAGACCGGACACGAACAAACCATTCCATATTTTTTCAGATTCTGCAGTTTCAGGATTCGGGGCTATTTTATGTCAGTACTGTGACAAAGGAGAGAGAAGGACGATTAGTACAGCGTCACGTGCATTAACTGCAGCAGAAAAATCCGCATGCATAACGGAACTAGAAATTTCCGCTATCTTCTTTGCGCTGCAGAAATTTAAACATTTTGTATATAATCAACATGTAACCATCTACACAGATCATGTGAGCTTAGCATTTATTAAGACCTGTAAATTAGTAAGTTCAAAGATCGCTCGCTACATCCATGAAATAAATTCTTTCAATATCTCTATTGAACATGTGGCTGGCAAAGAAAACATATTCGCAGATGTACTTTCCAGACTCAACGGCAGAAATGGTATCCCCGGCGCGATAGGAAATTCCAGAAGGGAAGTTAAAATCCTGCACGTGGATATCCAAACAGATGCTGAACTACGGCGAAAAATGAAAGACATTCGCAGTTGGCAACGGAAAGATCCAAGGTTGGCAACATTGTTGAAGGAGGCGAAAGAAATCACACCTGACCTGCAGGACTCATTAGGACAAAAAGACGGCGTGTTGTATAAATTACAAAGGACACCGACACCCGTCTGGAGGACGTATGCACCGAGTAACTTGGAAACAAGTATTATTGATAAGAACTGAAGCTTTCCTGGCGACGTATTAATTCAAAATCTTCTCGGGCTTCTAGCCAGGTAAAAACTTGGCTTGACACCAACGTTTCGAAGAAGTCCATCTTCTTCGTCTTCAGGATGAACTGAAGCCCGAGAAGATTTTGAATTAAGTATTATTGATATTTTTCACAGGGCTACCATTCATGCCGGAACGGAAAGAACCTGTTTAGCAAAACTTCTATGTACCTAAGTTGCAAAGAAAGGTACGACAACATGTATCGGCATGTGAACTCTGCCAAAAGAGCAAACCGCTCAACATGAAGTTTGACACATCGCCGCAGAATGTAACAAGGGACAAACCACGCGCCTTAGTAGTAGCCGATGCGCATGGACCGCTGCCAACAGGGGCGGGAAATATGAAGTATATTTTTGTTTTAGTGGATATAATGACAAAACTAGTTAAATTATTTCCTATGAGGAAATTAACCAGTACGGCGTGTGCAAAGAAGATCCTAGAGGAATATGTACCAAAATATGGGAAAATGCAAGTAATTTGGTAGACAACGCATCAGTTCACCGAGGAAAGAAATTTTGTGAAATGATTCGGGGAGCAGGAATTATCTACAACTCCACGGCTTATCACCCACAATCAAATCCCTGCGAGCGCTATATACGTGATGTAGGCTGTTTCTTGAGAATTATGTGTCACAAAAAGCACACAGCGTGGACGAAGCACTTAGCAACAATTGAAAAGATTTTCAATAATGTGCCAGACGCAAATACAGGAATTTCCCCGATACAGCTGCACTTGGGACAAAAGCCGGAAGAAATTGTCATGGGAATGCCACCAACTTTGACCTAGCAAGAAGAAGACGACGACGAGGAGAGGACCTTAAAACAGGCATATGAGCGAATGATGCGCCGTATTGAGCAACGCAACAAACACAGAAAGCGATACGCTAAAACTTGGAATCCGGAGCTGGGAACGTTGGTGCTATATAAAGCATATCATCTATCTTCAAAGTTGAAGAAGTTGACGAGTAAAATGCATCTCCTTTGGCATGGCCCTGCTAAGATTACCAAAGTACTTAGTGATCGATCTTTTGAGTTAACGCACCCTAGGACGGGGAAAATAATTGGGAGGTACAATATATCTCTTTTGAAACAGTTTAAAGTACCTCCAAATGTCGGAGAAAATCCATGATGAAAATTTTCGTTATGAGGGAAGAGATTTGTCTTAATTAGTTCAAAATTTATTTTTGTATTTTCTTACAACTCAGTCAAGATTTATGGCTTATTAGGTATATAACATTTTTACTATAGCCAAACTTTAGGACACAACTAGAAAACTCAAATGGTTGAGAGAGCAAAGATCAGTGAACTTGTACAAGCCTGACAATTGTACTTTTATGTGAAATGTGTTATGTAATATGCACTTAAAATGAGACCACAAAGGAGGGTTCATAATGCTTAAGTTAACGATGAAGATTAAAATGTTAAAATGTATGGGAGAATAGGTAATTTATGTAAGGGAGAAAAACAGGTTTTTGTACGGCCAGATCTGGTCAGCTGATCTCACAATGGAGCAAAATAGGGGTGTACTTTCAGTGCGGTCGTAGATACATTAAAGTGCCTCAAATTCGTAGAAAAGTATGTAAAGACGTATTGTTTATGTTGGGAAAAGACGGACGTAAATCACTAAAATATGCAAGGGCAAGGTCAACAAAAGTAAATTAAGGAAGGGAAATAATCTGTGACAATGAACAACTTAAATAATTTATATATGTAACATGATTTAAAATGTAAACACGTGTACTGAGGTGTAGGCGGCTAGGAAGTAGGAGGAATATGTTAAATAAAATGAAGGGTTCACCAAGCACATGTAAGTATTTATAAAGGGCAACAATGCTATCAAATTTAAATACACAAAATCCTGTCAATGAGATTCTGAAATAAAATGAGTCAGAAATAATAGAAGAAACAACCTTAAACAAGGATATTTCAAAGTTAATGATGTGCATTGCAGAGTAGGTATTTTGATTTTATTTTAATTTAAAACCTTGCAAATTAGAGGGTTTACAATGTAATTTGAATGTAGATTAAATACCAAAGCATATTAACATGTAAATATATAAGGGTATCTTTGTATGTATATTTGTATTTATGTATGTGACTAGGCTAAGAGTTTAATATTAAATTAATTCTCAACCTTGAGTCACAGGGGTCAGGAAAACTGATTAAAATAAAAAATGCCCACACAATTTGTAAACAATGTAGCAAAAACAATAAATAGTCATTTCTTGCAGCCAGGTGCAACGATCTTGAGTGACATGTGATATAAAAACGTGTGAAATTCTTTCTCAAATAATAATAATAAAAAAAAAAGCGTGTGCAACAGTGAAAGGAAATTCTCTTATAGGCTACATTTAAACCAACCAGAAGATATGTGACATACAATTTCTTATAGAAAGTTTATATAACTTCACACTTCAGGAAGAAAAGTAAAAATTTGTTAAATAGGTTAAGTTAGAATATAAGGAATTTATGCAAATAAGGGTTTCCTTCTGACGACTTCCAAAAAGGGTATAAATACTTTAAACACTATGTAAAGCAACAGGATACTACGGATAACTCTGTAGTGGGTTTTCAAGCGATGAGTGAATTTCAACACAGTTGAAAGTAACACCTCGCTTGAAGGGCATTTAATGTAGAATACTGATTTCTTAGGCATAAGAAACATTTCAATATAATAAAGAAAATAAAACTAATAAGCAAATGAATATAAAAGAACGGGGGGAAAGAGATTGCAGTAACAAATAAATATATGATTACAGATATTAAAAGGAAATACATTAGAATAAGCAATAAATGTTAAAAAATTGTAAAGAGTATTTATTCTGTATACGAAAGGAAGTTACTGCTGAAAGGAAAAACCAGAGATTTAGGAATATTAGCTGCAAGGTTTATTTGGTAATGTGGGTCAGAAAGTCATTAGCAGAACGTATATACAATAGAATTGTGGAAATTTTGTGTTCCGAGTGTTACAAAGAAGAAACATTAAACATTAATGACCAATAGTACTTTGGACCTGAAGGGAGCAAACTGTAGTCTAATGTTTTTGTTGTGGTGCCAAACTTATTTGGTGAGAGGAGACCGATTTGGAAAAACCATTGACTGAAAATACTGACCAATAGAAATTAAGAAATGTTTAACTTCGGATCAATTCGTGTCCGATCATAGAAAATAGGAGGGGCCATAAGAAATTTGTCTAGGTCCGAAGAGAGGTTACGGTCACGAATGGGAGACGGGAAGAAGTTACTTATAAACTATCAATGGTGCTGAGCAGACGTGTTGCATATATTAACTTCAGTGCTGCAATATAAAGTATGTGTCTTTATTTTAGGAAAGTGAGTGGTGGACAAGGAGTCATTCCTCCGAGTTCACATGGGAATTAGAGCAGGGAATAGTTGGGAAAATAATCTGGATAAATTTGTAAAAGTTTAATTGTAAGGAACTTATTCAGTGTGGGGGAATAACATTCTAAATGAGAAAACGGAAGTCAGAGGGGGCAAATAATTAATGTGTGTGAAATGGATAAACTGGGGTAATCCGAAAAAAATACAGTGTTATTTTTTTCTTCACACTCGCTCTGAGAAAATCCCTAAAAGAGATCCTCCTTTTAAGCCCTTCTTATCCTTCCAAATCCTAAAGTAATAAACCATAAAATTCCCGCCACAATATATACACATAATATATACAACATATATAAAACCATAGCACAACAGTGACCTAAGTATGACATAACATATATGTATGTAGAACAATGTAGTCACTTTTGTTTAGTTGATCTTATTCGCCCCCCCCCCCCCCTTCTCTATTGGCAGCCTCCTCAGATCTCAGCTGTCTTGCCTTAAGTATAAATTTACCTAGCCCGTCCATGTTTTTCGTGCCTGCCAGTAGCGTTCAACATGCTTCTAGCCCTACATTCGCAGTGGTAAAAAATCGCGGCAAATATTTTTCCCGCCATTCCTCCGTACCCCTACATCTTGCCAAGATGTGAGTCCACGACTCTTCCTCCTCGCAAATGGGACAGATTCTCGTACCATTCTCGTCAGAAATGTTCGTGCTCCATGCTCCTAGTCTAATCCACGCGAGCCCCTCTCTAATGACTTTGGTACCTGTTTTGATGTATTGCTCCATACCCCACTCCGATTTCAGCCCATACTGTACTTCTAATGACACCTTCTCTGTGCATTGCGCAATTATTTGCTGTCTGTCAATATCACAGAGGCGGTTCTTAATTTTTCTCCAAATACTTCGCCTGTTTTCCTGCCCCGCCATCCAAATGTCTCCCATCCCAATGGTTTCCAACCCTTTCTTTAATTCTCATGCCCACGTCGAATTACCTTCCATTCGCAACTGTTCACGGTAGCAGAGTGCCCTAATTAGAGATTGGTTTCCGTGAACGATTCTCATCCAATATTTAACTGCTGTGAATTTGCACTCTTTTGTTTCACTATGTGCCCCGAATTCCCTCATTATTCCGCAGTTTGCCGTACCCCTCCCTACACCCAGAATTCCTTTCAAAAATTGGGTCCTCACTTGATCCAGATTCCCTGTTTGTTCCCACCCCCATATTTCTCCTCTGTATGTCATCGTGGATCTAACTGTCGCTCCGTATACAGTTTGCATTAAGGTTATGGATATATTCGGTATTCTGTACCGTATCCGGAGAGCTTCCGTCGCTTTCACCCTTGCCTTGTGTTTCGTAATGTCAATGTGTTTTGTCCATTTTCCGTTCATTGTGAATGCGAGTCCTAAGTACACAAAAGATATAACATTGTCCAGTATCTGTCCTGCATGTGTCCAAGTCTCCTCCCTGCTATAAACACAATTCTTTTTTTAAAGTCATTGCCTTAGTCTTATTCACATTAACTGTAAGTAGCCATTCATCGCAATAATTCTTAAGTTTGTCCAGTCCTCGTTGCAATCCGTTTACTGTCGTAGAGCACAATACTAAATCGTCTGCGTATAAAAGTGTTGGGATCTGCAAATCCGCTACTACTGGTGCTTGTATATTCTCTGATATCACTGTATCGGTAATATCATCCACAAAGAGATTAAATGGCAAGGGAGATAAAATACAACCCTGCCTCACTCCCCTATAGCTTCGGCAGCTCTCGGACACTCTGTTTCTGTCGTACTTCACACAGAATTCGACATTTTGATACATTGCCTGCAATGCTCTAACCATTTTACTTGATAACCCCTTTCTGCCTTCTTAAAGTCAAATGCCTTCTTAAAGTCCACAAAAGCACAATGAAGCTTTCCCCGCTTAATTAACAGTTGCTTCGTCCTTAAAGTGTCTAATATAAAAGCGGCATCTATGGTACTGTGTCCTTCTCTGAAACCCATTTGAAATTTTGAAAGTTTGCCAAATTTAGATTCCCAGTCCTTTATCCGGTTATATAACACTCTACAATAAATTTTCTCCATAATTGGTAAAAGAGTAACCCCCCCTATAGTTATCCGGATTTCCAATAGTTCCCTTCCCTTTATAAATGGGATGAATAATGCCCTTTCCCCAACAGGTAGGGTAATTCCCCTCAATAAACAATCTGTTACATATCTGGAGCATACTCTTACCAAACTCATTAACATTGGCTGCGGCTTTAAAAACTTCCGGGGGCAGCCCATCCAACCCTGGAGCTTTGCCTCCCTTCTGACTCCTCAGCGCCTGTGCTATTTCTCGTGCTGATATTTCCTCGTCCAGTATTGGGATCTCAAGATTTCCCAAAATTTGCACTTCCTTTATAAAAATTCCTTCCCTTTCACCTTTCCCGAATATTCCCATAAAATGCATTGCCCATTTTCTGGGAGAAATTTCGTTGGGCGCCTGACGGTTGCCTCTTAAATGTTTTACTACTTGCCACATCTCAGCGTTGTCCCCCCGTGTTAAAATATTACTAATTTTCTCAGTAATTTTGTCTTGCCACGTAGTTCTCTTTTCCCGTAAGAGCTGTTTATACTCCCTTCGCTTTTTTGTAAAAAAATTTCCTAATGTCATCTGAATTTTGACAGAGCCTCCTCTGCTTGTTTCTTTACAGCTCTGCATTGCTGGTCATACCAACCATTGAATCGTTTTAACTTATCATGCATTTGGACTTTCATTGTCCCCGCAGCCGTTGCTAATATATGCGTTAGTTCCTCAGCTGTGTCTGCGTTCCTTTCCCCTAATCTTCTTTCTAATTTATCAACAAATACTTCTTTTTCTACCGGTTTCCATATAAATTTACTAATGAATCTCCCTTCGTCCCCCTGCCCCTCTTCAGGTGCATGCGCCGCCATGGCCGTCTCTATATTCAGTTCCTAATAAGTGCCTCATGTGTAGCGTGGAGCATAAGAACAGTGTTGCCACATTATATTGTACCAGAATAGTATAGTATATCAATATAAATTTCTGTTAACATTCGTATTTAAATTGAATCGAGAACAGTACAACGACGGGCAATTTTATGCAATGTGAATAGTCCATAATTGGCATTCTCTAGCAGCATTTCAGTTTAATTCATGAGTTAATACACATGTTGCTGTAAGCATTCGGGAAATCGACTTTCTCATACAAGAAAGAATTCAAATTTCGAAAACATATGTCAAAACGGGTATGATTAAGGAAAGTCTTTAACATTTTCACAGACAGGTTTCCGGATAGAGAACTACCGGCAAAGTGTGCAATACAGAAATTAATTCTAAATCGCGCTTCTCGAGAATGTAAAACGAGAGAATCCCTTCAGTTTGCACACCATAAGTTTATGAGGAGATTATCATTACTCAAAGCCCTTACTTACACATATAAGTCAGAGGATTTGCCAGCGAATATTAAAAAGGCTTGATTTCTAGTCATCGTGTGCAGGCTTTGCAGCAATTGTGGGAAGTGAAAGATATCAGCCGTGCAGTTGCCGTCATCGATATCGGAACTTTAGGCTGAATGTTGTTAGATGTGTACTGATGCTGTAGGGGGCCACTTTCAGCATCTTCAATAAGTGGTGAGTCCACTTCAGAAATTCGTTTGTATTTACTTTATACTTACACGAGCCACTTTTATCTGCACCGCCTGTTGTTAACTTATTTGATAAGGGTAACAATATGGATAAACCTAAGATACAGAACTCAAGTTAATATTTACAGGAGACACTGTGAGACACTTAAGGGGCACTCTGAATAAAATACTGACTACAATCATTAACTTTTTGTTTTGTTTTGTTCGGAACCATTGGACATTCATAATGCATTAACATTTAGCTGTCCCCCCTTGGTTAGGCCCTACAGTCATTACAGTAAAATACACCAGCTTTCTAGCATACTATTTTATAAAACATTTTTTTTTTTACTTTTTTATACTACACTCTCTCACTTTCAAAAATTTGCGCACATCTCAGTTTCTTCTTACATATAACTACAATTTCCAGAATTTGCCGAAATCCCTATTTTATTAAAGGATGTTTATTTTAGAGATTAAAGCTTCTAGATTATTAAAAGCTGTCATATTTCGGTGATCAAAGCTATTGACATCACCGTGTAAAGCTCCAATTTAAAAATGGCAACGCATGCAATCACATTGATAATGCAATATATTCACATAACAAAATGTATGAAATAATTGCTATCTTGCAAAGTATCCAATATGAATTAAATTTCCTATTCATATTAACATAACAAAAATGAAATATCGGTAAATTTCCAAAACAAAAAAGAATTGAACAAAAAATATAGAAATTTGAAATGTTACCCCCAGAATTTCTTAAGAAAGTACTAAAACCCTTTAAAAAACTTTTGGGCGTTTACTTTTGTGCATTTATTCCTTATTGTAAGATAAAATCATGCCCAGATTCACTTTAGGTGCTACGTATATTACATATAATGTCTCAGAATTCAACTGCACATTGGCAGGATTGTAGAGCTGTCCAGGTTAAACTTTTTAAGATAGGGAACCATGGGCTCTAAATATTTGGTATTGCTCAGCATGTATTAAGGGTTAGCAAGTCAGTGATAAAACTACACCGTCGACCGTGACCTAAACATCTAATTTCAGCTAGTGGCACTATTTAGCGCTATGGTTTATCGTGTGGGCCTCCGGTTAAGATGCATCTGAACAGGACTTCTCCAATCCCTTGAAGGAGTTTCTAGAATACGGTGTCTCATTCTTTGATGCGTTATGTAGGCATGGTTCACAATTTACAAAACAACACTATTGTGTGGAATGAACTTCAAATGAAATAAAAATAAACAACTATCTCTGTAGTAGAATAAGTGCCTATATAACACTAATTAATAACTATGTACTAGTTAGGAAAGTACATTTTACCTTTGAATGCGCTTCTTCTGCATAAGAGGCAAATAGAAAGAAATTTCGAGAAATAATACAGTCCCCTAAGCAAGAAATACAACAGGTAACCAGAGTAGTTGTTCGATTTGACGACCTGGAACATCCCTGCAGAGATTGCACCCACGAAGAAATAAACCTCGCACCCTGTCAAAAATTCCACAGTGTTGTGAACTTCATCTGAAGCAACTTAAGTCCGTGTGAGTAATTGTTCATCTAATTCAACGGACATCCGGTAAGCCAGGTTCTTGAGCGGACCACAGTAGCTCAAGTGGTTAAAACGGCAAAATATCTAATTACGGATAAAATCAAAGTACCGCTATTACAGTCCTAGTAATAGCCCAGGCTTTTTATTCTACCGCTAAAAATCATAGTTCAGTCACTACGTTCCAAAGCAGACATTCGGTTATAAAGAAACCGAATTGTTGGTTTGAACTAATAGGAAGGTTGTATAGCTTTGTAATAAGTACCTAACACCTCGGATGATGGATGATGATATTAATGATGATGATAAATGTGAGTCAATTTTTAGTATATAGGTACTAGAGGTTGAACTGGCGAAGTTTGGAGTATCTTGGAATTTCTACTTAGGAAAGGTGCGAGTATATCACATTGTTCTCGTTGTTGCAAGTTTTCTTCTTCTCCTTATCGGATCACATATTCCTATCATTTTCAATGTACACCGTATCTTCGTTATGCAAATCATTTTTCTCATTCAATTAAATAATAATTTCACCCTCCGTGGTGTAGCAGTTACCCAAGGTTGCCGTTTCAAACCCTGTGGAGGTTGATAGATGGACGTAAACATTCTTAACATGGCTTCTTTCGGGAGGAAAGTAAAGCCTTTGACCCCATGTATGTTTATTTGTACGTAAAAAATCCCATAAGCTGAAGTAAATTTGCCATATTTCACGTGTGCAGGCGATGAGTGGGCGATGAGTTGATCCCCCATCACTGTGTGTACATAGCGGAAAACTCGGGAACTAGAATATCTGTAATCAAGAGAACACCGTAACCAGTGTCCCAAATAGCGTGAAGGAACTGAATTTAAATACATCTAATAAAATGCCTCTAAAACTATTTTTCTACCTTAACATCCTGGCATTAGGGAAAGTAGTGTGGTTACGAGATCGTTATTATGTGGACTTCTGAATAGAAAGTCCTGAATTCAAGGGCCGTACTCTCAGACCGAGGGTTTCTCCAAGTTTTCCTCGGTCTTAATAGGGCAAGTTCGGGAGAGGTACCTAAACTTAAGCCTGTAATAGGTATTTCTTTCTCAAATTTCCTTCTCCAGTCATCATTTCATTTTATATGGAACCTGCGGTGTCTAAATACAACCGCAAAGTCCATTCAATGACTGCAGTTTTAGTCTCCCCTTAAAGGGAAACTATTGGCTGACGCTTGTGCTTTCTTACCTCCCAACGATTCCCTCTGAGAATCTAGCTCTTCTCATTAATCACTTTATTTTATTTATCATCTATTTTATTTATTTTTTCGCGTAGGGGACATACATACACGTAGCACTCGATCACGATATAAATTCACTTTGGGGAGGGCACCAATGTTTTATTGACATTATAAAGTCTTGGGATCCGAGGAGACTTATGAGACTGAGGAAACTGTGACATTGGGAATGTACCTTACTAACCTGCTGCTGTCTTCACATTTTTTTCTCAGACAGCATCTCTGCGTATGTTTTCATTATGGACTGTTTAGTTGTCCTTACCACTGAACGCATCCATATTGAGGCTGACTAGTACTATAGTCCATGAAACTTTAGATTAACACTTTTTCTTCTGTCCTTGTCTAACACGGCTATGGAAAACCCCTTAAGTTTCTTTCCTTTAGGAGCTCAATCTATTTTAAAATCTGTTATGTTTCCTAATTATCTGCGGTGGTGAAAGGGTAAGAAGGCATCGGTGGTATTGCAACTCTTGCAAGCGAAATGGAAGAACAGACAGATAAAGAAAGATCATCCGCCACTGACGTTTCAGCTCTACCTATTTGCCATAAAGGGGAGGCGGCATAGAAGGAAAGAAAGAAGAAAGGAAGGAGATGTGAGTATTTTTCTCTTTTCTTAATGCCAAAAGCCAACTTACAACTTGTGGACAATACCCCAGGGAAACCTGAACCCGCCATCTAAGAATGGCCGTACCCAATAAAATTGGAAAGGAATAGAAATAAGATTTGGAGCACTACCTCGTCAAGTACCCGCAAAATCCAAGATGGAGGTACTCGTATGCAGTGTAGTAACCGTAGGAGTGAGGTTTGGGAACTAGGTGACAGGTTTGACCGTGATGCCCCATAAATGAATAAAGGAGGGTGCCTTGGAGGTTTCGTTTGGAAGTGAATAGCTGCGCAAAGCCAGAATTATTGGAATGTTGAGGTTAGTATCGTGTTGGTGTCGGCTGATTGGAAGGTGGTGTTAATGAAAGCAATGCTCCTGATGGTGTGTTGTTTTCTTCAACTTAGTGGACACAGTTGAAGCAGTTGCAGTTTCTGTTGGGTTCTGGTGTCTGTTGCAACAGTTTTCGAAGCCTAGGTCTATGGACTCGAGGGTACTATGCTGAGTGGTCGTCGCTGGTGCTATCTGCTGGATTGTCGGTTCCTTGAGAGTCCCTCGATGAGGATTTCGGAGTCTTCATTAGTTGTGTGTTCCAGGGTAGAGTTTAACTATCTGAACCTAGGTTGTTACAGAGTAGCGGATGGTGCTCCATTTTTGTTAGCTTCCACTGCCGCATGGCGCCCATTATTGGTTGATCAATATAGCGACTAGAACCAGGTGCAAACCTTTGAACGAGTTCTTGCAGTCATCTTGGTGGCATCCGCAGTATCTAGTACAGGAAGTCGTTGTGGCGACCCATAGTAGTTGCTGGTTGCTGCTGAATTGTCACTGAGTCAGCTGTTGTAATCGTTGCCGACTGCTCCGGGGGTAAAGGGGATACTACTGTATGTGCCCCGAGCAGGTGCTGCAGCAGCGGATGGAGGTCATGTTTGGAGCAATATGCGGTTAGAGAGCTTTCCCCGCTAAGGATTACCTGGGTGCACTCTTCGCTGAGTGCCTGAAAGCACAACAGCTGTAGCTCAATGCAAGAAGCGATTGAGTGAGCATTTAAGCAAATAAACCTTTTATCCAAAACTTAGGTACTTGTACTAACACTTGAGGTGCCACAACTGACGCTAATTTATCCGTATTTTTCTTCCTTTTTACTTTGAAACGTTACTATTTCAAATAGTCTATTATTGGTTCAGTAAAGAGCTTCTGCTAAAGATAAAATATCTATCAGGCGTTTATTGAACTAAACAATCATGCGTCACATCTGTACCTTTCTAACTTACACCGTTCTATTCTGAAGCAGCCATTAAGTGTATAATTTTGGATCTCCTATTTGATAATTTAATACATGAATGCAAAAACTAAATTAACAGATTGAAACTAACATTACGAAAAATTCTCCCTAAGCTTTTTACCAAAAAATACTGTTCTAAAAAAATAAAATAAATTGTATAATGGGGAACATATTAATGCGACAAAAACCTTCCATTATCTTGATTGAAAAGGAAGAAAGACACGAAAATCACGTAAGCTTACAAACTGACAAAATACCATGAATATATCATATCATGGCATATCTTCACAAATTCAGAACTGTTACTGAATCTTTAAGCAATCTGCATAACTCCGGCACACAGTATATAGAGCACTTAATGCTAAAATTTGTATTGTTAGATAAAGATAGTTATATCTTAAAATGAAGAGTGCCTATAATTTATAAGTGACAAGGGAAAAAAATTGATGTGTTCCATTCACATGATTTTCTGTACATCTCTGCAACAAATTATTGTTAAAAAACTTATGCTTCTATTTACTTCATGCTAATCAAGAAAAAATTAGCAGAAATAGTCTTATTTGCTTCCTTGTAAGTAGAAGCGAAATAAGAGCGTACCATCGTTTAAAATGATAGTCAAAAGCTGGTTACTATGTGACTGAAGTTCCTTTGCTTGTGTGGACAGGAGTTGACAAATTCCTGTATGAGAAAAGTGTAAGTTTTTCAAAAGCTAAAACCAAAAACAAGGAATATCTAAAAAAAAACGATCAACTCCACGAAGAAAACATAAAACATAAATTGTGTGTTTTAAAGTGCTCTACATTTTTCGTGTGGTAAGCTTTTGCCCACCTCTTACAATTTCGTAAAATTCCAGAATAAAGTAGTCTTTAGAGACTATTCCCAGAAAATTAAAGATATACATTTTATTTGACAGGTAAATTACCTTTAATATACGATATTTTAATCAAAATCGCTAGACATTTTTAAGAAAATCAAAATTTTCGAAAAAATGTCCATGTAAAGGGTAGTTGGGGGGGGGTTCTTGAAAATCTTGTGTCGCAACCTTGGAAGATCCTAAACTTAAATACCAAGTGTGGTATTCAACGGTATTTTCGTTTTTGAGCTATGCTGTCCAAAGACACATAGACACACACTGGCTCACGGACCTTTTTCTGAAAATGCTTTTTTTGAATGCAGGGGAGACCCAAAACATGTACTTCCGGTGAAATCTCGGTATCGAATTTTTGGGTGGAATGCAATACTTCTGTATACACTGTGTACATAGTACATGTAGAGAAAGTAAAAACGGGTACTAAATTTAATTATTTACCTCATACAACGTCTTCGTGATGTTCAGATGTTTTATATCTGGCTTCTCCACTGCTTATCAGAACCTAATCCCTCTCTGGCAGTACTAAGCTGACATCATCTATCTTCACCGGGGGATTTAAATGACGCTTTTAGAACACAAAAAGCGTGTAAACACATAATTTTTCAAAATGTAATAAAAATATAACAGCTAGAAGCTGATATAATTGGTTATCTATTAAAGTAATGGTTAACAACATCATTTGTAATAAAACGGCAATTTGACCATTACGGACCAGACACGTTTTAAAAGTAGAATTATTGAAAATGGAGTGCCATTTCTTTAATTGATCAAAGTAGTGTTCGCTGATTACAACTACTCTCAGGCCTCTTCTTGCGCCAACCTTCCCTATTGCTCCTGCCATTCGTATTTGCTTTATTTATTTTTACTTTCTCTACGCGTACTATATGCATAGTGTATAGAGAAGGTCAATAACGCACCCAAAAATTCCATATCAAAATTTCACCGGAAATATATGTTAAGAGTCCTCATGAATCCAAAAAAAGCTGATGTGTTCCATTAAAAAGCTTATGCTTATATTTACTTCATTCTAATCGAGAAAAAATTAGCAAAATAATCTTATTACTTACTTCTTTGTAAGTAGAAGCAGATTAAGGGAGTACCATAGGTTAAAGTGATAGTCAAAAGCTGGTTGTTATGTGACTGAAGTTCCTTTGTTTGTATGGGAGTTGACAAATTTCTGCATGAGAAAAGTTAAAGTTTTTCAAAGCTGAAAAAAAACAAGGAATATCTTAAAAACTATCAATTCCACGAAAAAAATGTATATTACATAAATTTTGTGTTTTAATGTGCTCTACATTTTTTGTGAGGTAAGTTTTTGTCCATCTCTTATGGTTTAGCAGTTATGCCAAATTCTGTAAAATTTATCCAGAATGAAGTATTTTTCAGAGGCTATTCACAGAAAATTCAAAATATACATTTTATTTGTCAGGTCTTTAATATACGAAATTTTAATCAAAATCGATAGAGGCATTTCTGAGAAAATCAAAATTTTCTAACTTTTTTCCCTGTAAAGGGTAGTTTGGAGTGGGGCTTTTTTTTTCTCAAAATCTTCGTGTCGCATCCCTAGAATATACTTGACTTAAATACCAAGTTTGTTATTTTACCGACTTTTTGTTTTTGAGTTATCGTGTTCACAGACATACGGACACACACATACACATACGGACCTTTTTCTGAAAACACTTTTTCTGGATACAGGGGACCCTAAAACGTATATTTCCGGTAAAATCTCGGTATCGAATTTTTGGGTGGAGTGCAATACCTTCTCTATTCACTATGTACAGAGTAGGTGTAGAGGAAGTAAAAATAAATTCGTAAATAGCTGTAGTACCCAAATTCCCCAGTTTTTAACACGATTTGAAGTAAGTGAAATTTTAACCAATTAAAAGAACTTGAATTAGAATTAAACATCTTAATCATCATATATCGTGTAATAAGGCTACCCAGCCAGCATGTAGTATTACTCCAAATAATGGAGAAAAGTTTAATAAATAAATAACTAAACACATTTATAGTTCTGTAGCAGCCCACGCAGGTAAAAATCTGATGTGTTACACTCACATGACTTTCTCTAGCCGTTCTACAAACTTATTACATAAGATTATTCTTCTCACTGCACCTTGTAATCGTGATACTCATTAGCACAATGTTCTTATTATTTAGTTCCGTATAAGTAGGAAGAAAATAAGGGAATACACTAGGCTAAATCGATAGTCAAATGTTTTAAAAGCTGTCGTTGCGCGATTGTCATTACCAATCGCTTCTTTTCTTGGCCAGGAATACAAAAGAAAAACGGACACTCGCGTCTGAGAAAAGTATAAGTACTTCACAACTGAAACTAATAACAATGAATACCTCGAAAACGGTAAGCTCCATGAGAAAAATGTTTATGACATAACTTGTATTTTAACAAGACCTAAATTTTTTGTATAGTAAGTTTACGGTTTACTAGTTATGCCAAATTAAGCAAACTTCATCCAGAATAAACAGGTCTTCAGAAGCTATTCCCAGAAAATTCAAGATATACTATTTATTTTTGGGAAAATATCTTTAATATATGATATTTTAATCAAAATCGTTAGAGCCATTTTTAAGAAAATCAAAATTTTCGAAAAAAGTTCCATGTAAAGGGTAGTTTGGGGTGGGGGTATTTTTCTCAACATCTTCGTGTTGCATCCCTGGAAGATACTAAACTTTTGGTATTTTAGCTACTTTTCGTTTTTGAGTTATCGTGTTCACAGACACACGGACACACGGACACACACACACACACAGACACACACACGGACCTTTTCCTGAAAATAATTTTTTGGATACAGGGGGTCCTAAAACATGTATTTCCGGTGAAATCTCGGTATCGAATTTTTTGGTGGAATACAATACTTCCCTATCCCTATGTACATTGTACATATGGGGCTAGAGAAAGTAAAAAGTTATAAGCAACTAATAACGTGTTTTTGTTTTTCAGAGGCCGCCATGGGAGTGAAGGTGAATGCCCAACTGGACAGCGATTCAGATTATGTGAAGGCTGTGCAAAGGTTTGTTCCCGTTTCTGATGATATTGTTAATGGGATTACGGAAATTAATTTACCAAATTTTGTAATTTTTAAGCTATTTCGTTTATCATTTGTAATACACAGAGAGTACAAACTATATAACGTTTGAGGCATTGCAAGTTAACAGCACTAAAGATTGATGGCTTCAGAGATTGGGGCGATGTCGGTACACTCACTGCCCGCTCATGAAAGCTCGCCTCCTGTGTTTGGTGTCCTGATTTCGAAAACCGGTTCGGAGAACACCTACTGCTTGCGTCTTCAGTAAACTATCCTTATTTACCCTAAATGTGCTGCTTGCTAATAAAGCTGTTCGAAGTGCATTTTTTTTTTTTTTTTTTTTTTACTTTTATAACAGTTGCCTCCATTCTTACATATTTTATAAAACTGTAATACAAATCATGGAGAGAACATTGAAAACTCCTTCAAAGGTTTATTTGACGTAGAACAGTAAATTAATTTATTTACGATGTGTACCTGCAATTATTTATGATGTGTGTATCCAAATTAAAAAATACGAAAACATATTAAATACGAAGAAAAGAAAAGAGTTCCAGCCAATGTGTAATATTCCATAGATTAGATAACCAAAAAAAAATTAGTAGCAAGACTGTATAAATACGTTACTATTTTTGGATGTGTATTATTGAATATTTAGTTACTTATTTTCGCACGTACGTTTCTTTAAATAATGTAGATGTGTTTTACTGAATATTTAGTTACTTATTTTTGCATGTAAGTTTCTTTAAATAAAGAAATGTTTTGTTATGCTTATCTGTTACCGCAGTCGTTATTATCTTGCAATATTGTTACTACAAATTATATTTCACGCCAGTTATAATAAAGACACTCAAAAGATAATGCTGTTTTCAAAGCTTTAGCCTATTTATTAATCATATTTTTAAGACAATGTGATAAAGCTGTTTTTGCATTTCCTTACTTAATAATTCAGCAACTGTAATCTTGATCTTGATAAAATATTTTAAATTAAAGCCCTGGCATGCTTTTTTTTTTTTTTTTTTTTTTTTTTTAATTAGAGATAAAACTTTTGGTGAAGATATAAGTAAATGAATTTATAAAAATATCTGTTACCGTAAAATATGCACTAAGGTGATGCAGATGTAAACTTTTGAAAATCCACTAATGTGATATATCTTATTGAAATTTATACCAGGTAAAACATACAATAATTGCAAAATGTTTGGCATGCATCAAAATTCTAGGATGCATGGTTACATAGATAATAATTTGTATTATCCAAACGCATTGTTCTAGTAGAAATGATCAACGTAATGCATTTTTAAGATATTCACTACAAAAGATCCAGATTTTCAGTAAATGAGTTTAAAAATGGATCTGCCATATTACACGTTTTATGTTAGCCCTAATTAATGTAAAAAAAAGTATTACTTTTCATACTCTCGAAAACTCTTGATTTTTCAAAATTTAATAGTTTATTTATCAAAGCTAGACCATTATTTCAAAAAATGCAGTATGTTTATTCTCCTTAATGTCCTTTTCAGAGGCAGTATAAATCGTTTGAAATAAATTACTGAAAAATCGTATCATGTGGAACATTTGAGTATGGAAAAGTGTTGGGAAAATGTTTGTGAGAAAATAAGGTTAAAATTGGGAGTATCTATTAATAGGCATGTGCCTATCCATCTGTAGCTTCAGTAAATTGGTGGTTAAAAGTTTCCAAGTGATAAAAAGCTTATATTTTCTTAATATTTAGAAATTGCATTATTTTATTATAAAACAAAGTAATGTTTTAATTTTTCAAGATGTTTGATAAAATTTCACAAATGCATCACTTTAATCTTATTAATGATTCTCTCGGCAAGACTCACTATGCCAATACCTTTTTCCAGGACTGAGGATGCCGTATTTCTAAGGGCGTTTTTGCCCTGGTTGCACCCAGAACTGATCTTCTCCATCACTTCTCTGGGACGACATCAGGCCAAGAGTCTGCCTATTCTACATGGCATGACAGAGCGCATCATACAGGCTCATAGACAGAGGGGATCTACCTCGGCGCATACCCTTCAAGAAGACGACAAGGATATGGGTATCTCTTGACTTCTTTAACGACATCTGATATATGAATGGCAACCCAGAGGGAAATGCTAATAACTGTATTGGCATTCATTTTCATATTAATTCAATTATTTCTCATTGTTCTAGCAACAATTGGCTTCAATATTTATTTAACTTATTCATAATGAATGATTCCTCCTCCAGAAATGCAGTACGCATGTTACATTTAATTTCAAAGTGGCTGTTAAATACCACTATTGTTAATAATAAAGTAACTCCATAGCACGACAGTCCACAAGGCACCTTGGCTAATCGCGCGGCTGCTGCATCCCCCATCTCGGCCCTCATGAATGGGGTGCAGTGCTGGAAGGTGAGAATTATCAGCGCCTCGAGTCCCTCTAAGCCGGTTGATGCTGTCTTCTCGATCTTCTCAATCACGTAGCTCCTCAATTGGCCCCCCAGGGACATCAGTGCACCCTGGACCAGATCTCCCAGCGGGGGAAACTTTCCCACGCCGGTACCGGGAATCGAACCCAAATCTCCCGCTTGGCAAACAGCCGCGCTAAGGAGACGACCACATTATTAATAATACATTTATTTTATTCATCGCGGAAATTATCTACCGAAAATTTCTCAGATATGCATAGAACCGTACTTATTCAGGTTGCATGTCTCTCAGGCTTCTGAGGTTAAGAGTTTAACCTCGGCGGAGGGCAATGGGCTTTTTCGGAAGGAAAAATACTTAGCATGGTTTCCTTCTAGAGGAAATAAAAATCTGTTGGTCCCGTTATGTGTTTATTTGCTCGTGAAGAAACCTCAAATCTGAAAGAGAAGGTACTTAAGGAAAATTACTGGTGTATCTTACCTCTTTCCCTGGTGCACCTATGAGCGGAGGCCTATCTATCACCATGCGCCCATACTGGCAAATCAGTGATTGGTAAAATTTGCCTCGTTACACATACTAACCAATACGGTGGCTTACGCTATTGACAGAGATATTACTAGTACTTTTAGATTGAATTGATTATATTTCCACACAAGCCGAATATAGGGCAGAAGTCAGTTGAGAAATTTAATGCCTTGGTGCCATGCTAGCTGAGCGGTTAGAGCAACCGGGAGATCCTGATTCAGTTTTTCTCTACCTACCCAACATTTAAATTTATTTGGTACTGCAGATAACTTATTAGTATGGCTTTTACCCTCTGTAAACATGAAACACACACAAAGAATTAAAATTGTATGGTTGACGTATATACATTATATTTAAGAATATTTTTAATCTTTTAAAATACACTTTATAATCAGGTATGAGTAGGTTAGCGGCGGGGGATACTTCAGAAACTGCGACAAGGATTGATCTATTGAAGGAATGAGGAGCAGACGGAGCTAAGCGCAAATACACGGAAGTCCCTAACAGTTCACTGGATGGCAGACTTGGCGCGTCACGGAGGCTAATTGACATCGGAAGACCGTCGGAAGCATGACACTACAATGGCACCTAGCTTCAACCAGCGCAACCAGGGCTGAAGAGAGTTTTACTCGGAGCAAGCGACCGTGCCATCTGCCAGCAAGGTCGCGAACCACACCTGCCGCCGATTTGAAAGATGGAGAATGGAAATGAAATGAAGAAATGAAAGGGCCTAAGCGGCCCCAGGAAAACCACGGAAAAACCCAGCACCGGAGTGCGCGGCCGACGGGAGTGAATTCGGATCCTGAATGCCAGTTATAGATGAAACCGCCTGAGCCACTTGGCTCGGTCTCTTAACCAGGTAGTTTGAAATCAATAAAAACTATTAAAGATAATTTATATCTAGCGTCTCTCGAATTGCTACAGATAGAGAGTTGTTCTTACATATCACTACATATACTACTATCGACAATACAGTATTGAAGGACTTCAGGTAGCTAACCATTAGATACCATAAGAATCTTCACTTTATGAAAATAAAATGTGAATATTATAAAACTGTTTTCACCCGGTTCCATTCATAATGTTTTACCTTAATGTCAGTCCATACCTATGCAATACATACATAAATGTGACAATCGTCCTCCATGGTATAATGGTTACCGTGCTTCATATACCCAAGGTCGCGGGCTCAAATCGGCGGAGGACGATGGATGTTTTCGGGCGTAAAATCCTTAGTATGGGTTTCTTAGGAAGGGAAGTAGATTTACGGCACGTGAAAGAACATCAAGATTGATAAGGAGGCCTCAGAGCAGTCTTTCACGCCCAGTATAGAATGAGAACCATAGTAGTTAAAGAGCGTCCATAAAATAAAACTCCAATTCATATCATATATGCGACACCTTTGTCCTGACATGTTTTCACTCATAGCATTCTTTTCTATTCTCTTCACTTCCCTCCCCTAGCCTTGTCTTTTCTCTGGACCCCAAGCTCCATTACCTCACTCCTCCATCCCTTTTCTATTCTCGTCACTTCCTTCCCCTAGCCTTGTCTTTTCTCTGGATCCCAATCTCCATCACCTCACTCCTCCATCCCTTTTCTATTCTCGTCACTTCCTTCCCCTAGCCTTGTCTTTTCTCTGGACCCCAAGCTCCATTACCTCACTCCTCCATCCCTTTTCTATTCTCTTCACTTCCCTTCCCTAGCCTTCTCTTTTCTCTGGACCCCAAGCTCCATTACCTCACTCCTCCATCCCTTTTCTATTCTCGTCACTTCCCTCCTCTAGGCTTCTCTTTTCTCTGGACCCCAAGCTCCATCACCTCACTCCTCCATCCCTTTTCTATTCTCTTCACTTCCCTCCCCTAGCCTTCTCTTTTCTCTGGACCCCAAGCTCCATTACCTCACTCCTCCATCCCTTTTCTATTCTCGTCACTTCCCTCCTCTAGCCTTCTCTTTTCTCTGGACCCCAAGCTCCATTACCTCACTCCTCCATCCCTTTTCTATTCTCTTCACTTCCCTCCTCTAGCCTTCTCTTTTCTCTGGACCCCAAGCTCCATCACCTCACTCCTCCATCCCTTTTCTATTCTCTTCACTTCCCTCCCCTAGCCTTCTCTTTTCTCTGGACCCCAAGCTCCATTACCTCACTCCTCCATCCCTTTTCTATTCTCGTCACTTCCCTCCTCTAGCCTTCTCTTTTCTCTGGACCCCAAGCTCCATTACCTCACTCCTCCATCCCTTTTCTATTCTCTTCACTTCCCTCCTCTAGCCTTGTCTTTTCTCTGGACCCCAAGCTCCATTACCTCACTCCTCCATCCCTTTTCTATTCTCTTCACTTCCCTCCCCTAGCCTTCTCTTTTCTCTGGACTCCAAGCTCCATCGCCTCACTCCCACATTTCTTTTCTCTTCTTCGTCTCATTTTCCTTCTTCTGCCTCAATTTTACCAATAAATATCAACTGATACATTCTTCTATTTCTATACCTCTTATATTTTCTACATCCTCCTTTTCTTCTAAGCGTTTCTTTCCATCATCTGAATTCTCAGCTTCAAAAATGTCATTTGTTTCTCGTTCTCGTCTACTTTACCATGTCATTATTCTTACTTCTGTGTTGATTCCTCCCTGGTGATTAAACTCTGTTTCTTCTATATTTATGAATATTTCCTTAGCAAAGTTGGGGCCAAACATCAGGCTATCAATAGAATACAATATGAAAGCCCGAAAGAGAGCAGTTTTATGAACATTTAATGCTACACTCTGTACTTTTTCAGATATGCATCTGCATACATGTTTATATGCGTTGTTCTTTGCAGGTATCAAACAGAAATCCGCGTTCCTGGACATGCTGCTGCAGGCTGTAGAAGATGAGGACAAACTCACAGATGAGGAATTACGCAATGAAGTGAACACTATTATGTTTGCGGTAGTAACAATCATTTCCTCCTCTATAAAAACTACTATAATGCCATAAAAACAATGAACATTAGAATATTTATTCTGTCCGCTACTCTCCTGTCGTAAGTAAAGGAAGCATTTCGTTCTAGCTAATACTTCGATATTGAGATTTTACTAGATACATTATTGTTTAGTGGTCCCCTATATCTAAGAAAGCATTTTTTGCAAACGGTCTATGTGCATTTTGTGAACAGAATAATTTAAAAAATAATCTGACGTGCTACACTCAGATGATTCTCTCTATCTATTTTGCAACAAACCACTCTTATAAATATGTAGTCCTTAAACTATTTCATGCTAATCGAAATAAACATCAGCATAAATGGTTTATTAGGCACTTATTTTATTGTTGTAGATATAATAGAAGCGAAGGAATATATATTAGATCGTTATAAAATTAATTTCTCTTTGCATTCCCAGGGGGAAAAAGAAAAAAACCGAATGATGACTTCCCATTCCGACAAAGTAAAAATATTGTAAAATATAAACCCGTAACAAAAGATGTATTGGGATTGATTAACTCTACCAAAAAATATATGGCATGAATTGTGTAAATTGACGAGAGTTACAATTTTTGTTTAGTAAGTTTTTGTCTATCCCTTGCGATTTATCGGTTACGCAAAAGTAATTCCGAATGAAGACGCCTTCAGGGGCGTATCACAGAAAACTCAAGATACACGTTTCATTTCAACGTAAAATTATTTAATATACGGTTATTTAATCAAAATCGTTTTTGAGCAAATCTTTGTGTCGTATGTTGAACTAATATCAAGTTTGGAATATGACGGGCTTTTCGTTTTTGACTTAAACTATTCACATGGACACACACATACACGTGAACCTTTTTATAAAAATACATTTTTGGATTGAGAGGACCTTAAGACGTATTTCTGATGCAATCTAGATATCGAATTTTAGGGAGCAATACAAAACTTCCCCTATTATACACAACAGAGAAAATAAAAAAAAAACTTAAAAATTTAAATGAATAGTTTATGAAGAATATAAAAATCAAGGGCATGTGAATTTATAACATATGCTTTTGTTTATGCTTCGTTTGTATAGTAATTTGAGTTCTGTAATAATAATGCCGGGGTCTTTGATTTGACGCACAACTGATCGTTAAGTAACCCTCAGAAATTTGGGACTTTTATGTATATTTCAATCTCGTATTCCTTATTTCTGGAGGAGATAATAGCTCTAGTTAAAGACAATTTTCACAATCCAGATTGAAATTAAACCCAATATTTCGGGAATGAAAACACGCTGATCACTCGATAACAGATAGGTAGGCAAATTATTTAATTACTTATTTATAAAGCTAAATTAATTCTATTTATGTATGAATATAATAATAAACTTACAATCATAGAACTTTTCACCTTATTCCTATGGCGTGTTTTCTAACCATATTATACTGTCATTGTCTTGTACCGTGATTCCAATGTTTCACTTTTCTTCGTTTTAGGAAAATAATGGTCATAAATTTTATAGCTTTATCTTTAAATTCAGGAAATTTTAGCTGCGTTTACAACGGTGCAGCTAGCACTAAGAATATTTTTAGGTGAAAAATTTTAGTAAGTAAAAATAAGCCATAATGATGTTTGAAGAATCTTAGTTTACGTTTCTATACAATCAATAAAATATTTTGTGAAATTTGGTAGATACAAAAAATAAAGGAACAATAATAAGAATAAGAATATTAATAATGTACCATAATTAGTTTGGTATTATACTTTAAGTAAATTAAAACATTATCCTAATTTTTAAATTTTTGAAATAATTGTTTCACTTAAAATGCCTTTAGTTTGCGTAAGTTAAAAAAATTATAGAATTGTATAGTTTTAGAGTAAGGGAAAAAGCGTGGTAAACAACATGGAACATGACCAAAACATAGTGTTGCATCGAATTTTATTTTTTATTATTTATTTATCTATTCAGCGTTTTCAATATTTGGCTCTAAGTTACATGTATAGTATTTCGGAGCTACAGCACCTGAATTTCGTTTTTCTTTTTCATATGCTTCTTTTCTAGCAGTAGTTTTCATACAAATATTTTCACATCAGTTTCGAAAAGTACTTGCAAATCGGATTATGCGTATCGTAGTGTATATTTCTCAAGTTTCAAAATAATTGGTTTACTTCGTAGAAAAAGGCTGTGACTATTTTGAAATTTCTTGGACAAGCTATTCATATAATAAATTTCTAACATAAGTTTATAAGCACAAGAAATTTACAAATTACATATTTTGGTATACTTTCAGGGACATGATACCACGACCTCTGCAGTGAGCTTCGCCTGCTGGACCTTAGCGAGACATCAGGACGTACAGGTATGCTATTTAATGCATCTGTCGTTTAGAGATTCTGGAGTTTCAAATATAGTTGGTAAGCATTTTACGTAAGAGCTAAAGCTGGAAATGAGCTCACTATCTCAGGCTAACTTCAGATGTTACAAATGCAAACACCGAGGAGGTATCCTAAACTTAAGTGGTAACTTTTGAAATGTATGTTCCTAGCTAGGAAGGGCGTTCAGCAACTTCTTAAAAAAGGCAGAGCAATTAATTATTTTGGTGTTTTTTTTTCAACATAATCTTTTAATTTGATACAACTTTCCCAGGGTTTCTCAAAATATTTTAAGCTCTCCAAAAAGTAGGATTTCAGAAGGCCCTTAAAAAGTATATGGGAGATGACCTCTTCGTCATGAAGCGTTTTCCGCCGAGCCACTTTTTCAAGTTTGGAAATAACTTTAATTATAAATGTTCACCAGCGAAACTGCGCAGATGTGAACCCTTACATTGTCTTTGACAGATGAGGGCCTTTTTTCTTGGTTTCTGCCTTCATCGGTCTCCGATGCATCAGCAAAGTCACAATTACCTTGGTTGATGAAAGAGAAGCACTTTTATTGAAGGGTACATAGTAATTTAATACATTGAAAAACATTAATATAATTCAGAAGAATGAAAATAATGTTAATTAATTTAAATGTATTGTTTGAGGAATAAAGAAATATTCATTTATTAGTAATTTTAATATGACATAACGAATTAAAATTGGTTAATTTGTTAGGAACGATGAAATCAGGTAATTTTTTTATAAATTTAAGCTTTCAGTGACTCTATAGTAGTACAACTTAACACAGTAAACATGTTTTGCTTTAAGTGATAACACACAGTAAAATATTGTAGAATACGCCCTACATATGAGTGCAACGGATTGAAATGGAAATGCCATTATACTCAGAACTGAGCGATGTTAATCAGGATTAGGATCACAGGGTCCCCAACCACTGGGGCAGAGCACTAATAGGCTCCCAGAGAGGGACGGAGAGCTACAATAGATCGGTTTAGGTCGTAGTGCAAGGTGTGTCCCCTTCAGTTGTCCACCCTTTACCCTTAATATATATCAGCGCTCACTTGAACAGTTTGTTTGTGAATTAAGAGAAAGAAAATTCCCTTACTGTGCCCCGCATAGAGAAAACTTACGTTTTGCTAATATGTCACTCTCCTTGCTCAGGCTAAAGCAGTGGCTGAGCTACAAAGGATATTTGGGGACTCAGATCGTCAGCCAAATTACCGCGACCTGCAAGAGATGAAATACCTGGAACAAGTCATCAAAGAGACATTGCGACTGTACCCCAGCGTGCCTATATACGGAAGGTGTTTGCCAGAAGACGTCACTGTGGGTAAGTAAAAGCTCCATGAGTGTTCTTAAATATTCATCAAGTAAATCCACCAAGCTCCAAAATAAATAACATATATAAAAATGCCAGTCATCAGGAATAACAAATTGGTGGAGCCGCCCATTAGCTTGGTATAAGCGCCATATGCGTTACCCCATAAATTGGTAGATCTGGTATTTTACCCAAAAGTTATAAAAGTGCCTTATCCTCCGGACAGAGAAGGGTGAGGAAGAATCATGGAGATTGAAAATGGAAAAGGACACTCCGAGTTCTCTAGGCCTCTGTTTGGAGGATGTTTCTTATAAGTAACATAATACGTCCATTGGGAGCACGATCCGCTTAGCTGAAGACATAGTTGATCTACTTAAAGAGTTTTCGCAAATATTGTTACATTATTACATTATTAATTACAATAAAACGTCAAGTGAGAGTACGTTTTTTTTTTTTTGTTTTTTTTTTTATTTTAGTGTTTAAAGCCCGCTTTTATTGCTATGGCACAGCAGGCGATGACACTGATGATGCATGAAGATGGAGCCCCGGTAGAATGAGATGGCTGGGGAACCCGGAGAAAACCTGCCCCCGCGCGCTTTGTCCACAACAAATCTCACATGCGGTCGCTTGGGATCGAACACGGACCGTCTAGGTGAGAGGTGAGTGGTCTGACCACTCGGCCACGGCGCGGCCACACGCAGACTCAAGCGGTGTCCGCCGTGGACATGCTTGTTGTCCAAGAGCAAGCAAAGCGCCCTGACCTAGTTCCCTATGCTTAATATTACTGGATTATAAAGATAAGGTTCCAGTGACATCTTTAGCAAAAGCGCCCAAATTTCAGCACTTTGTGAAACTTTTTACAAGTCTTTAAAGTATTGTGATTATCTGAGCTGATGACACTGTCAATTGCCAAGATCATATCAACGCCGCAGGTGTGCCGAAGTTTGGTCCCGTAGAAGTTGGTTTACATGACAGCATATCTACTGACATGGTACGGCTACTTAAGCAAATACTTCATTTAAACCATCGGTCTCTACTAGGTTTGAACCCACGACAAAGGTAACAGAAGGCTAGCCATAACCAGGCGTTGTGCCAGAGAGGGGAGCTACCAATTGTCGCATGGCCAGTTCAGGTTTGTTTACTCACACGGCAGGGCACATTACACCGCTTCTATCATGGCGTTATATATATAAAATATGCCAGTTATTGTTTACATAATGTAAATTAATTTAAAAATGTAACAGTTGCAAAAAATCCTCGCATATCATAATCTAAATAAAGCAAACGTTTGATCACACAATACAGTATAGTCTTTTACATCCGTACAATCGAACGTAATTTAAAAATGTATGTTTCATGATTTTAAAAAAGAGTATCGAAATACTTATTTTAATATTTCATCTATAAATCTTCTTTCTGAAATACAGCATACAGCTTCCTAGAAACTGAATCAGCACATATGGCAGAAAACGAATTTTATGGTGATACACTATCAATTAACCATCTGAGAAAATCAGCTCTATGAAATTGGCCAATTTAGAGCATGGTCAATCACCGCAAATTTTGTCTTTCCACACAAGACTTAACAAGCAGAACAGTGGCCAAATGTGATCAACGTTTAATTTCTCTCTATGGTTTATTCATAGCTCTTCAGATCTGAAAGTGCTTCCCAAATAGAATAAATACTAGCTCCTCAATTGTACACCTAAACCTCACAAGAGTGCTGTGTATCGAAATCAAAACCCCAGGGACAGGGTTGTTGCTTATCATCTGCAGAACAACATTGAAGTTGGTTAAGGTAAAAGAAGCACTGTTAAAAGTGAAGATTCCATAGTTCAAAATTCACTATGTACTTCTATTCAAAATATTTGGAATTTTGTCATTAGCCTACGAATATATTCTAGTCGTATTGTTATTCGTAGTTATTAACACGGACAATTTTACAAAAATTGTAGATATACATAACAAAGAGACTAGACATAGACAGGACTTAACAACAAATTATTTGCAGACGTTCCAAAATGGGGTTCGCTACAACTGTATAGTTTTATTTAAGTCACTTCAATCCCCTATAAAGGAATTGCATATAAACGAAAAACAAGTTTAAGTCAGAATTAAAGAGAAACCTCATTACTCACACACACTCTATACAGAGGAGGATTTCATACAATCAAAAACTACTACTACTACTATTAATGCAGATTTGTAAATAGAATATACTTAATATTCTAAGAATTCTTACTGTAGAAATTGGTTTTTATAAACAGACATGTGATTGCAAATTATGCAAAACTGACAATTCTGAAAAATTTAATATCAGAATTCATAAATTTTGTAAATAAATGTATTAAAATTATCAAAAATTAATAAAATAACGATTACAACTAAAATTCAAAATATAAATAGGTTAATTGGGTAATGTAATCCTTGGGAAACCAATAAATGTAATTTTTGACTTCATCTACATCATAGAGTTGGACTTTGTGTATAATCTCAAAACAGATTGTAATGTAATATAGTATTAACCTAATAAAACAACAAGCTCCTTAACTTGGTTAATATCACTGTAATCGAAAACTGTAACGCCAAAATTATGAGAAATAGTTTGAAACAAAAATCTTTAACCTTTATAGCAGCGAATATAAGCATCCATCTTGGTAATTGATTGTTATCGAACGCAATTCGAAACAAAGCTGCTTCTTCTTCATGGTAACTGTCACTTACCTGGGTTGTGTAATAACGCTGCAAATTTAATTTTCTGAATGCAGAACTTCGCTGCAAACTAAGCACTTATTTCCCCGAATCCTATAAATGATTCCTCCTAGTAAAACATAAACTTTGCTGCAAACTAAACACTTATTTCCCCAATTTCGATAAACAATTCCTCCTAATCGATATAAACTTTGCCCAATTCCAACGCTTATTTCCCCTTATTTTTATAAAACCTTCCCCTAATCAGACATAAACTTTGCCACAAACTAAACACTTATTCCCCTTCTTTTTATAAAAGATTCCTCCTAGTCAGACATAAACGTAGGAGTCGACAGCTTGCGTGTTGGATTGCTTTCTTTTCCCGACATTATAAACTGAAACATGACGCACTGTACAAGGAAGGGAGACAATTCCGGCTGTTGCGTGTCAACACCATCGTATGCATGAAACAAGCCTACTTGCTGCGAGATAAAATCAAGCAAGTTGGTGATGCTTCATCTATGGAATGCGTTTCTTGTTTTCTAAATCAAATCCCGAACATAATTTTGAATAATGAATAATTATTTATATCTGAGCATTTAAGGATTACCGAGAAAATTTGCTGTATATGTTTTCATGGTGTTCTATAGGTGGATACGTATTACCTGCAGGCTGTAACGTTGGCTTTAATGTCTATATGCTACATCGGCATCCTGACTATTTCCCAGACCCGGAGAAGTTCGACCCGGACAGATTCCTACCGGAGAACTGTGTTGGCAGACATCCTTACTGTTACGTTCCCTTCAGTGCTGGACCAAGGAATTGTGTGGGTAAGTCAGGAATCTTTTTATGATGAACTACTCCTTTTCATTTCTTGGTATTGTATCCCGTTTAATTGCATCTAGTGTTTCTTCTTTATTTTTTTATTCAACATTTTCCAATACTTACAGTAATAATACAGGTACTGGAAAGTTTTGTATAATTTTAGCAAATCTTATTCAGCTGCTGCTACATATAAACTACAAGCTGAATCAGATAAACACCGAAGAATTTTCAGGCATGATTCAGGAATTATAACTGAGTATTTTCTTAACGGGAACGTCTTATTATCGAGCTGGAAGACATTTCCGTTTTTGAAATACAGAATCGTGTAGATGTAATTCCGCCGCACGGATCGCTACGCATTTTTCCTTCAAAGGCAAAACTTCGATATTGAGATTTCACGGGAAATACATGTTCTGAGGATCCCTGCACCCAAAACAAACTCATTTTTTTCGAAGAATGTGTGTATGTATATATATATATATATATATGCTTTTGATATTTACATAAAAATGCTTATATCTGAAATGTATATCTAAAATGCCTTTTACTACTAAATCAAATTATTGTCAAAATATTGTCCTTAGGCAAATAGTTATTTCAGAAACGCTGCTATAAAAAGTTATGTGAGGTTTTATTTATATTCTAAAGACATTTTAAGTTAGTTATTTGCTCATTAATTAATGAATTAATTAATCTGATTATTTATATTTACAATATTTTGATATGTAACTACAAATAAAGCATACTGCGAATGAATGTATATAAATTCACTTTAAAACTCTTAACATACCAGAAGATGAAACAGGATGCATAATGCTTGGAAACCCAACAACAATAATAACTATAATATATCTTTCATTTTCTGTTCATTGCCTTTGAAATCTTCTTCATTCAATATGATTAGGAATAACTGGTAAACTTTAAGTGATAATATCTTACCGCAATGAAGATGTGCCTCCTTAAAAATACTATTTACATAAAATATTTGCAAACATTTTTATCAGTGATTAAGAACGATGTAATGCTGCAGTGTTTGCAGTTTTTTCGCTACTTTCTAAATATATATTCATCAGGAAGTTTTCACAATGGTTTAGGATGGCTGTTATTACCTATCTTAGACGTTCGATTGTTTATATAACGGTTCATCTGTTCTCTGTTCTTTTCCCTACCCGACTATAGGTAGTGTGATGTATGTAAGCACGCAGAGTTATAGCTTAGGCCTTCCAAAATACATTATACTCTGAAATTTGTGATTTGTTTATGACAATGCTATTAGTAAGCGGACAAAATGAGATACACTTTTACGCATTGTGGTCTTCTTTATATAACATTATTTGCAGTTATTCTCCTCTCAAACTGTATATTTTATAGTTAACCATTTGCTACATACTTTTTTTTTGTTCAAATTTTCCAATACTTACACTTTTCTAAAATGAGAATTGGTCTTCGTTTTCCTTTTTTCGTCTTGGTCATGTAAATAAAAAGGAATTTAAGGCTAAAGCTTAGAAAAAAGTTTTAAAAGAGTTGACTATCGCTTTAGCCTACTGCATATGCTTATTGAACATATAAGAAAATATGTAATATAAACCATTTCGATAAACGTTTATCTATAAGCAAGAATAATAACTCCCTGGCACAACAGTTCACAAGGAACCTTGTCATACCGCCCGGCCGCTGCGTCTCCCATCTCGGTCCATAACAGACATCATGGATGGGATGCAGTATTGAAGGGTAAGACATCGTCAGCACCTCAAACACCCCCGGCCGGTTGATGTGGTCCTCATGACCTGGAACCGCTATTTCTCCATTAAGTAGCTCCTCAATTGCCCCCTCCCCAGGGACCTCACGAGGCTTAGTGCACTCCGGTCTAGGTCTCCCAGTGGGGGACAATTCCTACCACCGCACTAAGGAGACGGCCTAAACAAGAATAAGCTTTGTAATAATATTTTGTTACAGTATAAGTAGAGAAAGTCATGTGAATTAACATACCACGTTTTTGTTACAGGTTTAAGATTCGCTATGAACGAGCTGAAGCTGACATTGGCGAGAATACTTATGAAGTACAAGATCTTGCCTGGGAACCCCTTCAAGGAGCCTGAAATAACCATGCATCTCGTGATAAAAGCCAAAGATGGTATTCCAGTTAGACTACAAGAACGCACATCGCTTTCTGCTAGGTCAGATGTGACTAGGTACAATTCCTAATCTACAAGAGTCATTAAAATTCAGACTATATAAGGTCATTAAATTAGAAAGTAGCCCCTCTCGTCCTCTCGTCAGTGCGTGGCACTCCGGTAAAGTGGTGCCGGCAAAGGCACACTGGAGTCCTTACCTTAAATAAAAGCTGAAAATATTGACCATCTACTCTCAAACAGACAGCTTAACAGGTTGAAAATGTTCTCGCTCATCCACCTAAGCTCAGTACCAGAAATCCCTGTGTAATCTACAGATGATAGCATGCATCATACAAGAAATCATAAGGGTTCCTGCTGCTAAGCTCAGACGAGTGTGCGAGAACATTTCGCTCCCCATATGTGAGCAGAAGGTCAATATTTCCCTAATTTATCTTAAGATACTATTTTACTGCGCCTTTGCGGGAACCACTTTCCCGGTTACCTTATAATTTAACGACCCTATAGTTTAATATTAACAGTCAGTAAAAAGCCTATGTGAGGCTGAGGATAAGCACCCCTAAGACATGCGCAGGAGAATTCAAGATTTCCATTGCGGGTGTAGAGGGAAGATAGGATAGTATCTCAAATATGTCTCCGCTAGCACGTTCACTCACCACAGTTCGGTTGGCAACGTATTGGGCTAATTATGTTTGGGAATGAAGATGAACTGATCTGAACTGTCACAGAAGATGTTGGAAATGTTGTATGCAGAGTTTGATTCTTTTGTTCTTGTTTCGGACACTTCGTGTAGAGCTTCTCGCGTAATCGAGTATGCGTAATTTGTTATTTCTTCCTTTAGTTCGTCATTTTTGTTCTCGACACAATTATAGGCTCGCAATATAACTTCCTTATTAACGGCCCTATATGCTAACTGCATAGAAGCAATTGTTTCCTGTGCTAATTTACACATTCATTTAGTGGAGCTCCCTAAGGTGATGCACCTGTGAAATTTGGAAAGTCCACAATATTTAAGATACTATATTGAAATTTATACTAGTTTTGATGGACAACAATTGTTATATTTTTGTCACATATTCTAGTTATTTAGACAGCAATTATATACTGCCCAAATTCATTGTTCTAATGAAAATTATTCACATCGCATTTTTTAAATATTCACATAAGAATCCAGTTTTATAGTAAATCAGTATAAAAATAGATCTAGCCTATTACTATTGTTCTTTCTTTACATGCACTATGTTCATAGTGAGTACAGAGGTTGTATTGAATTACACCCAAAAAATTCGAAACCGAGATTTCCTCGGAAATACATTTTTGAGACCCCCTGAATCCCCCCAAAAAAAGCACTTTTAGAAAATGATCAGTAAGTGTATCTGTGTGTGTGTGTCTCCAGATAGAATAGCTCAAAAACGAAAAGTCCATTAAATCCAAAATAAGTTTAATCTTTTCCATGGATACGAGACGAAGAGTTTCAGGAAAATTTCCCTTCTCCAACTACCCTTTTCATGTATATATTTTCGAAAATGTTGATCTTCTCAAAATGGCTCTAACGATTTTGATTAAATAATCGTTTATTAAAAATATTTACATGACAAATAAAATGTACATCTTGAATCTTCTAGGAAAGGCCTCTGAAGACCTCTTTATTCTGAATGAATTTTTCAAATCTGATAAGGCGTTAGAGAGATAGACAAAAGTTGACTAAACAAAAAAATGTATATCTCGTTAAAATACACAATTTATGTCATATACGTACTTTTTTGTTGAGCTAAGCGGTTCTAAGATATACCTTGATATTTGTTTCATCTTTAAAATACAACTTTCTCATATCTCAGGAATTAACTCCTAGCCATAAAAAGAAAAAAGATATTAATCGTATAGCAACCCGTTTTTAAAAGCTTTGACTGTCGCTTAAGCCTATGGAATTCACTTACATCCCTTCTACTTACAAGGATAATGTTTACCAATTTTATCTTCATTAGCATGAAGTAGATAAAAGAATAAGATTTTTAAAATAATTTTTAACAGAAGATGACGAGAATGGAACATATACAACTGTGTCAAGAAAGTTCCGGGAATTTGCCAATAAAACACAAAAAATGAATTATTCATCCAATTAAATAGTCTAATAAGCATACTCCTACCCATCTATAGCTTCTGTAAATTGGTAGTAAAGGTTTGCCAATTTGGAAAAACGAAACATTTTCTTTAAATTTAGAATTCATATCATTTTTTTGTTTCGTTTCGTACTCGGCTTACCTTCCCGTACTAAGGACTGAACCCTTCTAGGACTTACAAGCGGATGCCTAAAGGTCAGAAGCCCGTTGGAGAGCCAACGGCACAAAACTACTAAATGGAGAACCTGGAAGGAATGGTCGGCCCGTCGCCAGGCGTGAGTGTGAGGAATTGGATGATATGAAATGTAAACGAAATGGATGATAGAAAAGGTAATGATAGAGCAATTGGTGGAATGAGAGGCGGCGTAAACAGGAGGACCCAGAGAAAACCCACCCAGACGCCGCTTCGTCCGCCACAAATCCCACATACGGGTCCTAGGAAATCGAATGCTGGCCGCCAAGAACAGAGGTAAGCGGTATAACCACCAACTACGACGCCGTCATTATGTCATTTTTTGAAGCAAAAGATTTATTTTTTCATTATTCACAGTTTTTATAATTACACAGATATACTACCTTCAACATTGCGACTGAAATTTCGCCAGTTTAGCCAACGCTAATAGTTTAGGCTACCTCTTTTCGTACAATATCTACAGACCCGGCTTCACAGATGTTAATAATTAAATATATTACAGTATTACGATGAGGACATGTCGAATGTGAAACGTTCAAGAGATTTATTTACTTTATATGTACATAGTATATAGACAAGGTATTGTATTGCACCCAAAAATTCGATACCGAGATTTCACTGGAAATAAGCGGTTTAGGTCCCCCTGTATAAAAAAAAAAAATTTAAAAAGGATCCGTGTGAGAGTGTCCATGTGCCCGCGTGTCTGTGAACATGATAACTCAAAAACTAAAGTCGGTAAAATACAAAACTTTATATATAGGTTTGGTATCTTCCAAAGATAAAATTCTCCCCCCAAACCTACCCTTTACATAGAAAAAAAAATTTGATTTTCTTAAAAATTTCTGTAACGATTTTAATTAAAATAACGTATATTAAGGATATTCCCACAACAAATAAAATGTATTTCTTGAACTTTCTGGGAATAGCCTCTGAAGACCATTTTCATTCTGAATGAATTTTTCTGGTTTTTGCATCACAACTATATGCCGTAAAAGATAGACAAAAGCTTGCTACACAAAACATGTAGATCTCATTGAAGCATACAATTTATGTCACATACATTTTTTCGTGGAGTTGACCAATTTTAAGATATTCCTTGTTAATGTTTTCAATTTTAAAAAACTTAAAACTCTTCACAAATGGTAAGTTGACAACTCCTGGCAATACAAAGAAACGGATTTCAACCAGCTTTAAGACGATTTGACTATCGTTGCAGCCTAGTGTTTCCCATTATTCCCTTTATACTTACAATAAAGTATTTCTGCTATTGTTTATTTGAATTAGCATGAAGTATTAGAGGAATAAGCTTTTTAACAATAATTTGTTATAGAGATGCAGAGAAAGTCATATGAATGGAACACATCAGATATTTTTTAAATATTATGACCGTGAAGGGATAAGTCAACTAAAATTACTTCCTCTTCAAATATTACTTCACTTTACAAGAACACTCAAACAATATTGACTTCATGAGCACTTTTCTGGCAGTATTATTCAACAGGAGGAGGGAGCACACTACCTGATCAAAATGACGCTTCTCCTCCATAGTTCTGCTAGCAAAGAACCACAAGCACAATCATCCGAGTTCAATGAGGAGACTTATTTGAGACGCCCGTTATACCGCAGGAGCAGTGCGACAAATTCTAAGAAAAGATAGATTTCACAGAATGGAAGATTTTTACTCTCTCTAGTACGTATGACCATACATACAATGTAGATAGTAGATAGAGAAAGTGACGCCAAGATTTCACCTGTAATACGTTTTGTGGTCTCCTGAGTCCAAAAATAAAAATTTACTTTCTCTAACACGCATGTACAATGTATATTATAGATAGAGAAGGTATTACATTCTACCTAAAAATTCGATGTACAGATTTCACCGGAAATATGTGTTTTGTGACCCCCTGAATCCAAAAAAATGTATATTTAGAACAATTCCTGTATGAGTGTGGGTCTGTGGACAGCATAGCTTAAAAACGAAAAGCCCAAGCCTAGTGATCAGTTTCTTCCAAGGATGCTACAAGAGGATTTTCAAGAAAGCTCCTTCACCCCAAACTATACTTTACATAGTTTTGAAACGTTTGTTTTTCTCAAAAATGGCTCTAACGATTTGGATTAAAATATCGCATATTAAATGTATATTTTTACATCGTCAATAAAATGTATTGCTTGAATTTTCTGGGAAGAGCCTCTGAAGAATTTTGCATTTCTGGTAAGCCGTAAGATATAGACAAAAACTTACTACATAAAAAATTCGTTCCATACCTCTTGTTTTACTGCTGGCCAAAGCGTATCGAGCTTCAAATGTTTCATATAATGGCCGGGGTTTGAAAGATTTGACAATCGCTCTATCCTAGTGTATTCTCTAATTTCCATTCCACTTACAAGAAAACAACTAATGAGACCAATTCTGCTAATCTCGACTAGCGAAAAGTAGTTAGAAATAATCTTCTATAGCAATAGTTTGTGGAACAGCTGGAAAGGTCATGTGAATGGAACACGTCAGATTTTTTGTTCAGCAGCTACCGTCCTCCAATGGATGTTACGAGTTATTCACCCTGTTAGAAGCGTGTCCAGTAGGATAGGTTTGAGAGGCATAGCCAGTACACTATGACTCTTTCTTTGATTACAATTGCTGAATCAAGTGACATTATCTTTTTAGTTTCTCTACCCGTACTCTGTACATAGTGCATAGAGAAGGTATTGTAATGCATCTAAAAATTTGATACCGTGATTTAACAGAAATACATGTTTCAGAACTCCGTGAATCCCAAAAAAAAAAGCATTTTAGAAAAATAACCGTGTGTGTGTGTCCGTCTGTGTGAATGAGTGTGTGTGAGTGTGTTGGAAGTATAGCTTTAAAACGAAAACTTGGTATTTAAGTTCAGTATCTTACAAGGATGCTACACGAAGAATTCTACTACCTTTACATGGAAGATGTTTCGAAAATTTTGATTTTCGCAAAAATGACTCTAATGGTTTTGTTAAAATATAATATATTTAAAATATTTACATGACAAATAAAATTTATATGTTGAATTTTCTGGCGATAGTCTCTGAAGACATCTTTATTCTGTATGAATCTTACGGAATTTTGCATAACTGCTAAACCGTAAGTGATAGACAAAAGCTTATTTAGTAAAAAATATAGAGCTCGTTAAAACACACAATTTATGTTATATACATTTTTGGTGTAGTTTACCGTGTTTTAGATATTCCTTGTTATTGGCTTCAGTTTTAAAATACTTTTACTTTTCTCATACGGGAGAAACTCCTACTCTGCAAAGAAACGGATTTCAAATCGATAGCAACCATATTTTGAAGCATTTTTCAGTCAGTTTAGCCTAGTGTATTCCATTATTTCTCTTCTGCTTATAAAGAACTAAATAATAAGACCGTTTCTGCTAACATTTACTCAATTAGCATGAAGAAGATAGAAGAACAAACGTATTAATAATAGTTTGTTGCAGATACGTAGAGAAAGTAATTTGAATGGAAAACTCAGATTTTTCGTGTCTTACCCTAGGTGCAATGTCATAAACAATGTCTTACTTGATTTACCATTTACTGACATGTTGTTAGAAATGACGGAGAAATTCTCCGTATCTACCATGAGCGGTTTCCTGGCAGACGTCACCCACACCATTCATTGTTTATTATAATTTATCAACATGACATACCACACAGGGTAAGGGACAAGAACATTTCATGTTTCAGCTTGTTTGTAAACAAGCATTAAGTTAAATTGGATTGTGCATCTCAAGCCTCCAAACAAACCAGATGTAAGGGACATGAAAAAGCCAATCTCGCTTGAATCAACGGTTATAAATAAAGAGGCCAAGTGTACTGGCTACCATATAAGGTCCATATAAAACGTAACGTCATGGCTCGACAATCCACAAGGGACCTTGGCCTACCTCCTGGCAATCTCGGCCCGAAGTCGTTATGAATGGAGTGCAGTGCTGGAGGGTAAGGCATCCCTCCTGGCCGGTTGATGCGGTCTTCTCGATCTGGAGCAGCTAATTCACAATCAAGTAGCTCCTCAATTGACCCCCCAGGGACCCCATGCCGGTACCGGGAATCGAACCCAGGTCTCCCGCTAGGCAAGCAGCCGCGCTACCACAGCGTTAAGGAGACGACCACACGCTCCAAATAGGTGAATAATTCCGCAACAATACGTCGGAGTATAGTGGTAGCTTGACCAACATTCAATTCTGTAACATATATAATGTCTCAAAGTGTGCGACAGACATTCGGAAACATCCTCTTAATAGCCGACATAGTTTAGTGTGGCGGCACATGCCAATTGAGATATCTACATCATAAAAAATCTGATGTGTTCCATTCACATAACTTCTCCAGCTGTTCCATATACAAACCATTCTTACAAAAGATAGTGTTATCTACGCCATGCTAATCGAGATAAACATTAGCAGAATTGGTCTTGTTACTTCCTTCCTTGTGAGTAGAAGGGAAATAAGTGCATACATTAGGATAAAGCGATAGTGAAATCTTGTAAAAACCGATCGCTATGTGAAACAATGGAGGTTCACATTGCTTTGCATTGTTCCGTTTAAGAAAAGCTAGATAGTTTAGAATTAAATCGATAAAAAAAAATCTCAAAAACAGTCAACTCTACAAGAAAAATCTATATGACATAAATTAAATGTTTTAAAGAGATCTACATTTATGTGTAGTAAGTTTTTAACTATTTCTTACGCTCTAACCGCTATGCAAAAGTCTGCAAATTTATCTAGCATAGAGAGGTGTTCAGAGGCTATTCCCAGAAAATACAAAATATCCTATTTATTTGTAATTCACAATCAAAGTTAACCATTATTTAAATCAAAGCCTTGGAGCCATTTTTCCATGTATAGGGTAGTTTGTGTTGGAGGGATTTTCTTGAAGATCTTCGTACCGCATCCCTGTTAAATACTAAACATAAATACCAAATTTCGTATTTAACAGTCTTTTCGTTTTTGAACTATGTTGTCCACACACACGGAACATTTCCAAAAGATGCTTTTTTTGGACTCGGGGGACCTCTAAAGATTTATTTTCGGTGAAATGTCGTCATCTAATTTTTGGGTGGAATACAATACCTTCTCTAGATACTATGTAGGTACTAGATTGTGTACGTGCTAGAGAAAATAAAAAATCTAGGTAGAATTAGTATTAACATATTTTTAAATGAATGATTTCTTCTTGGGACGTCAGCCAGGTGAGTGTTGGATTAATTTCCAAGCTCTGTCGCCATCATCAGGGAACTGGAGAGAAGTTGCTCTGGCGGGTATAAGTACCACGGCCAGAGCAACTTCTTCCCAGTTCCCCTATTGAAAACTTGGAAATTAATGCAACACTCACCTGGCTGACGTCCCAAGAAGAATTCATTAATAACCAGCGCCGGGAAAGTTTCAAGTTCTTCATATTTTAAAATGTTATAAAATATAAAATCTAGTAAAACAAATATTTTATTTCACATACTAACGAGTTAACATGTTCTCTTTAACTCTATCTAAAATGATATAAATCGTTTCTAGCAATGTTTCCTGCAGAAGTTTCCAGCCGAGGTAGTGGGAGTAAACCAGACGGCTTAAAGACTCAGTATGTATATATATATACATATACACAGGTGATACTGAACTATATCGAAATATTTTCAGAGAATATGTAGATTACTTGAGTAAGCAATTTGAGATAGGAGACTTATGGCCTGTTTATTGAAATTTCGAAGAAACGGTTATAAGTTTCTGAAATGCCAGTACGCTACGTATCGCGGCACTTCGTTTGGAATGAAAAAATACTAATAAAAACATTTACTTTATGAGAGCAATCGAACGCATGACCTTTAGGATAGCAGCTTCCCGCGTTACGTATTAAGCCACCAGAGCAGTTGAAAAAATGCCTATAGAGTAGGCTACATAACTCAAGAACGTAGTTAATGAATGCTCAGTGTCGCACTGTCAAGTGATTAGTTCGAAATTTTACAGACTTTTGCGACATTAAATCTTGAGAACGCTAGTAAGGAGCTGCTAAAATCGATATTTCTATACTCGGGCAGCAGTTTTAAACACATTCTAAGTCATTTTTTCAACCTGCTTTGCTTTAACACCGACTTATCAGCACCTGATACCCACACATTTAACGCTATGTAGTTGCGTTATGTTTATCCGGGGACCATGCATCGCCGATCTCAAATTACTTATATCAGTCACGTGCACAACCTCGCAAACTATTGAGTTTAGTTTTCAGTTGGTAAATCATTATTGGCACTACCCAGACGTTCTTGCTTCAGCTGTCATTGAGGAAAAGTGTCAGGAAGAAAAATATACTGAGCTTCAAGTGAGATATATGTTTTTATATTTCACATGGATTTTTGAAAAAATTTTAAAGGGTAATGTATATTTAATATGCAAAATTCAACACGATATGCAGCAAACAGATGGTTATATACTTTTTTCTTTTCAGGTTGTGAAAAGCGCCTTCCAGATGGTCACTAAAGAGACTTAGATATCATTGGTAACGGTATTCCTACAATCTGACAGTCGTGGAGACCAAGTATTAAAATGATCTCTCGAAGGGTTGCAGTTCTATTCAGTATATTTTAAGCGTAATTTTGGTTTAAGTAAAACTTTTGTATTAAAACTAAATAAATTTCTTTAAAAACAATTTGTATCAATCCTAACTGACTGTCACATTCTCACAAATATTACATATAATAATAGTTGAAGGGGTAATAGATGTCTATCTTCTTATAATGTGATCCTACGTACAAAGACAAACTAAGCATTATAAGACGTTTTAATTTGGCAAGTTGTATTTAGCAGAAAATAAATTATTCGCATTAATTCATATCTATACCGAATGTTTAAGACAAGTATTATTGAAATGTGTGTCAAAACAGAATATAATATATTTCTTTCTCTACCATTTATGTAATAGGTAGAGAAAGTATTGAATTCCACCCATAAATTCGATAAAGGAATGTTGCAGGAATATTCTTCTGAATAAATAAGAATAAAACAAAAAACAAATAAAACTTTAGAAAATGGTCCAAGCCTCTGTGTCTGTCTGTATGTGTGTAGGTGTGTGTCTGTGTATGGATCTTTGAAACATGACTAAAAAGTCGGTTTAATACCAAACACCGTATTTCACATCTTCATTTTATTTATTTTATCAAAATTGGCCTTGACAATCTATTGAAATACTGTACGTTTAATATATTTTAATGAGAACTGAAGACCGAAAAAAGTCTTACTACAATTAAAAGAAAAAAAAATTAAATTTCTTAAAATTTTACTTTTCTCAAATGGTAGTTAATTTATTTTGTTCTCCTTATAATGCAAAGACAACAGAATTTCAAGTTCATCGCATTCTCACCAACTCTTAACAGCATTTTAATGTTTATTTATTTCATTGTATGTTTGTTCTCATATTTACGCAAAAACATCGAAATTTCATAGTCATCATATAGCGACCTGCTGGCCTAGGTAGTGTGAGATCATTGGGTTTGCAGAAAATATTCGACGCAACAATCGTTAGTGCAAATCCTGCCCACTCAAAGTTACGCCTTCTTTCTTCAGGAAAACATACACCATGTTTTGTGCGATGGATGGATGGACGGACGGAGGGAGGGATGGGTAATTGGATGGATGGATGGATGGATGGATGGATGGATGGATGGATGGATGGACGGAGGAAGGGGTGGGTGTATGCACGGATGGATGGATGGATGGATGGATGGATGGATGGATGGACGGATGGACGGATGGATTGATGGACGGATGGACGGATTTAGATTAGATTAGATTAGATTAGACAGACAGACAGGTAGATAGGTAGGTAGATGGGTGGATTGGTAGTTAGGCGAGAGGGCAGGTGGTTAGGTGGGTAAGTAGATACATGGGTGGGTATGTGGGTAGGTAGGAAGAAAAGTGTTTACGTGACATTTAACAAATTTGTAAATAAGCTAATTAATGAATCGTTATAAAGTTTTCAAATATTGGCAACACTGCAGAATATTAGAGATGTGAACAAACAGAAGCGAGACTTATGTTATTCCACTAGCATGTAAACATAATAAGAATCAGGGGGGACAGCTTGAAATGTATAAGCAAACAAATCAGCAGTAACGCATGTACTGTCTGTTTAGCGGTGTTGCAGCAAGTGGTTTGGGGTGGCTTATCGCTGAAGTAACACTTTATCTGTGGGAGGCGTACACATATACTGAACTCGTTCCGCACTTGGTAAAACAGTCAACAGTGTTGCAATACTTTACTCAGTGTCGGATGACGAGTCTTCATATCTACAGGAATAAGACAATAAGTACACAAGGAACGTAAAAATATTATCGGCAACAGTTCTTCCTTCTCCCACTTTGACATGCACATTTACCCCTTACACTACCTCCTTCCAATTGCTAAACCCCTACCTGCTTGAAAGGGCGCTCCAACCCACTTGCTAAAACACCGCTGAACAAACAATAACCTTTCGATGATGATAATGGTGTTTAAGGGCGCTCAACTGCCGAGGTCATAAGCGCCCTCAATAACCTTTTGCTTCGTCATTATGTAGCATTTGTGATGTTTGAATGTACGCCAGTGACCGCTTTATATAACACCTGCCTGTCTTTGCACTCCATTCGTTGCGCACTAACCACAGTCAAGGCATAACTGGTTGAGACCTTCAGTTATATGTGAAAACAGTGTTTCAAAACCGTCGCAATTATTTGCAAAATCCTGTAACTATTTCAGTTAATTTCTGAGGTGGCTGTTGAGTGTATGCGAAAATTACGAAATATATTCTTGCATATAAATAGGTTTCGAACATGACCTTTAGATTAGGTTAACTTCTAAGAGAGGCAGAAGCCCTGTGCGTGACTTGAGTTGTGCTGTAGCTACAGGTGGGCACAGAAGTTAAGTATAAAGTTCTGGAGCAAATATAAGTGTTTATTACAAAGTATAAGTAACATGATCAAATAACAAAGTGTGTACTGTGGCAGATCAAATAATCGGTTTCATTGTGATTTTTACGCGTCGGCAACTATTTCTTACAATATATTGTAACTACACATTGACGTTATAATCACCGAGCGTGTGTGTAGGCTTGGTGTCTTAGCTGATTGAAGGCATCCATTGTGTCACTACAGTAGTGGACACCTGTGCCGGTGGCAAGATCTTTTGATATCGCAATGGTAAATGTTACACTTGTGCGAGTGAACACGTGTTCTATCGAAAGGTTCTTTGACATCGAAGCCCGCGCTGTTACACCTGAGTGAGTTTGTGAACATCAGCACGTGCGACGGCTTCTAGAAATTTCCAGGCACGTGACCGATAGAAACGAGGCGTGCAGTACATCGTGTGCAACAGCTGAGTGAGTTTCCACGGGAATTTTGTAGCGAGATATAATCGTCGCTGCAGCGAACGTCGAAAAGAAAGTATACATCGCAATTGTTATAAAAAGCATTGAAGAAAGACAGTCATTTGTGAGTAAATTCTGGTTGTAATCAGTTTGTGAGTAATAAAGAGTTGTTTATTGTTGGAGAAAATGAGGGAATATTTTCTGAAACTATCAAAAGCAGCAGGTGTTCTTTTGGACTTGGTACTCTCAGAACAGCAGTCGTTTCCTTAGCATGTTGGTAGCTAAGCGGGAGACCTGGGTTCGATTCCCAGTACCGGCGTAGGGAATTTTCCCACACTGGGAGACCTGGTGCGGGGTGCACTCAGCCTCGTAAGGTCCCTAAGGGGGTCAATTGAGGAGCTACTTGATTGAGAAGTAGCGAAGTCAGATCGAGAAGACCGCATCAACCGGCCGGGGCACTCAAGGTGCTGATCACGTCTCACCCTCCAGCACTGCACCCCATTCGGGCTGAGATGGGGGATGCAGCGTTCGGGCGGTAGGCCAATGTCCCTTTGGACTGTTGTACCATGGAATTACGTTACTTTCAGTACATGCTGCTCATGTAATGCTCGCTTGAATGAAAAGGGGAGGTCCCAGTGAAACCCTGTGTGCATGTAATTATTTTCCAGCCAGAGTGCACTCAAAAGCGTAACCGTGTCCAAGACTACTTATGAACGTTTCTCCTAATGTAGCTGAAACTCAGGACTAGTTCAAAGGTAGAGAAGGTATTGCACTTCACCCAAAAAATTTGATACCAAGATGTCTCCAGAAATGCTCGTTTTAGGGTCTCCTGTATCCAAAAGTAAAAGCATTTTTAGAAAAAGGTCCGCGTGCGAATCCGTGTGTCTGTGAACACGATAACTCAAAAACGAAAAGTTGATGCAATACCTTACTTGGTATTTAAGTTCAATATCTTCCAGGATGTGACATGAAAGATTTTGAGGAAAATCCTCAACACCAAACTACCCTTTACATAGAAACATTTTTGAAAACATTAATTTTCTCAAAAATAGCTCTAGCGATTTGATAGATAATTCTATGACAAATAAAATGTATATCATGAATTTTCTGGGAATATCCTCCGAAGACACCTTCATTCTGGATAAATTTTTGAGTAACTTGTAAACCGTAAGAGACAGAAAAATACTTCTGCGCAAAAAATGTAGGTCTCGTTAAAACATACAATTTATTTCATATGCATTTTTTAATGAACTTCACCATTTCGGAGATATTTCTTGTTATTGGTTTCTGTGTTAAAATATTTAAAACTTTCTCATACGGGAATTTGTCAAATACTGCAATGAAACGAATATTAGTCACATAGCAGCCAATTTTAAAAGATTTGACTATCGTTTTAGCCTAGTGCCATCCCTTATTTCCCTCTACTTACAAGGAAGCAAGTAATAAGATTAAATCTCCTAATCGTTATATCGGCACCAGTTGCGACCATAGAAAATCGGACCTATTTGGCGACTATGAAGTGCAACAAGTCATTGGGAGTCAAAGGAGACAAATTACAATATGATGAGACAAATTACAATATGATTAACATGTTGTAATTCATAGATCTCTTTGTCATTGCAAGTTTGTGCTTGCATAATGAAACTACAGCTTTTTAATGCAAAACAATAGGTATACACAGGTTGGAAGGAAATGCGTGCAGATATTTCTATCAGAGTGTCAGATCGACGTAAGGATCCAGTATTTGCTATTTTCTAAAGTTAGGTACATGAGGAAAATTTCACAATGTTTTGAGGATGTCTATTATTCGCTCTCTCTCAGACGCTCGGTTGGTTAGGTAACAGAACACACGATTGACCCCCTTCTGTTCTTTGCCCAGTCCGACCACAGGTGGAGTGATGTATGTAAACACATCAGAGGTGTAGGACAGGGCTGTTCAAAAACATTATACCCGAAATTTGTGAGATACAGTTATGTGTTACACAAATTGTTTGCCAATAGATATCAGATTATTTGCACTTAGTCACTTCCCACTTGTGTCGTGAACTCTGGGCAATCTGCACCATGGCTATGTCATTGCTACCTTCAACACCAGAGGTGGTTACTGGACCTCTGACAATTATGACGACGGAGACAATTTCATAATAGATTATTATAAAGAAATTAAATTAATCAAATGGGTTATTTATGCACCTGCCATTTTTACAAAGAATGAAGCAGAAATCGAGGTTCACATGGCTACCGCTGTAGCCGGTCCCCATGGCCGCGCTCGCCAAGGCGTCCAGCTTTGGTGCTTCGTAGTGCTGGGGATCGTGGATTCGAGTCCCGCCTTGGGCATGGGTGTTATATGTTTGTGTTTATGTGTGTGTTGTAACAGTAAGAAAACAGCAATCCAGTAATAATACAGAAAAACAAGGTAAAAAAAAAAAAAGGTAAATAAAAGTAGGGTATACAGTGCCGGAGTCCTGATCAGACTCCGGTACCGTATTTTAAAAAAAAAAAAAGAAAAAAAAACGTAGATACGCTACTCGGCGTAGATGATTGGTACATCGGCAACATTTTGGAAAGCTTTGCAAAAATAAATAAATAGACAAATAAATACGGATCCGGATGTATCTGAATTTTGATTCAAGATCAGACATCGGTGGTTCGCCACTGTTCCGTTTCAACCTAACAACAATGTAATGTCACATTTGCAAAAGAGAAACAAAAAACAAAACAAAACAAAAACAAAAACCACCATCTCGTTTGTTATGCTGGCGTCGTGGTATTTATAAGCAAAAAGAATCCAAAAAAACATGTTGAATAGCATTTGTCGATTCAAATGTCATAAAGCAAAAACATAAAACTGTGATCGTAATGACGTCATACTATGTCACGTAGTTTATGACATTTGTCAAGGTCTTTGTACCTCGAATTGCAAGATTTGTGGCGAGAGGATTGTTGCCAAGAGACCTCATGTAAGCGGATGAAAAAATGTTTTTGAAAACTGTTGTCTCATTTACTTTCACAATTTTAAGGGAAACAATAGTTATCAGCACAGTTAGGACTTTCGGGACTTGGCTTGAAATGTGTGCACAGGAGAGCAGCATAACCTTCTTTGCACTTGATGTTGTTGGGACAACCAAAAAATGTGAGCACAGGAGAGCAGCATAACCTTCTTTCCACTTGATGTTGTTGGGACAACCAAAAAATGTGAGCACAGGAGAGCAGCATAACCTTCTTTCCACTTGATGTTGTTGGGACAACCAAAAAATGCTGTAGATAACATTGAATTGTGAGCGTTGTTACTTTCTCTACACGTACTATGTACATAGTGTATAGAAAATGTATTGCAGTGCACCCAAAAATTTGATAACAAGTTTTTACCGGAAATACGTGCTTTAGGACCTCCTGAAATAAAAAAAAAGCATCTTTAGAAAAATGTCCATGTGTGTGTCTGTGTATGTGTGTCTGTGGGCAGCATAGCTCTAAAACGAAAAGTCCGTTAAGTTCAGCATCTTCTAAAGAAGCGATACGAAGACTTTCAAGAAAATCCCCCACCCTCCAACTACCCTTTACATGGAATTTTTTCGAAAATGTTTATTTTCTCAAAAATGGCTCTAACGATTTTTATTAAAATGTGGTATATTAAAGATATTCACATGGCAAATAAAATGTATATCTTTAATTTTCTGAGAATAGCCTCCGAAGATATCTTACTTCTGAATGAATTTTGCGGAATTTCGTAGAACCGGTAAACCGTAAGAGATAGACAAAAACTTAGTACACAAAAATTGTAGAACTTGTTAAAGCACACAACTTGTGTTGTACATTTTTTCGTAAATTTATTAATTTTTTATATATTCCGTGCTATTGGTTTCAGTTTTAAAATATAATGTTCTCATACGGAACCTTGTCAGCTCCTGGCCACATAAATAATTGATTTCAATTCCAAAGAAACCTCATTTTAAAACATTAGACTGTCGATTTAGCCTAGTGTATTCGTTTATTTCTCTTCTACTTATAAGGAACTAAGTAATAAGATCATTTCTGCTTATGTTTATCTTGGTTTGTAAGCTTATTAACAATAATTTGTTACAGAGATGTAGAAAAAGTCATGTGAATGGAATACATCAGATTTTTCATAATGGCCTTGTAATGATGTTAACTATTTACCATCTTGAAATACCCCAGATTTATCCACCAGATAGTTTTTCTTTTCTGCTTTACTTTAGCCATTACAAACTGTGTTCTATCAATCTTTTGGGCTATTCTTCTACGATCTCTATCTGACTTTTCTACACTTATTTTTAGACAAGGCTAAAACTAGCTATAATGAACAGAAAATATTCATGTAATGCATTTGAAATAAATTCTCTACAGCTCGTACAGCAGAACTATTATAGTTGTCCAAAATGCTAAGAATTTCGGTAACTATATTGTAAAGATTCACACAATATAGAATCACATTTAATCAAGAGCTATAATAGTCTGAGAAAGTATATTAGATTAAATGAATATTTTCTGCATGGGAATTTCAAAAATATGTGTTCCGTGTTTGCGATTAAACTGTCTACATCAATGTAACTATTACATTTACCCGGCTACACATCAGCCAGCCAATAACAGCAACTTTCAGTGATTGTAGGACCCTGATGTGTGTTCTTGACGAATGATATAGTAATCTTAGGTCGCGAGGCAGCAAACGGGTGTTTCTCGACGAGGTCCTAAAAGTCCTAGCTCTGGTCATCTGATAGTGGGCTTTAAAAGAAAAATTCGGTGCCGATGTACAGATGATGGGGAAAAAACTATGAACGTTGTCGCCATTTCAGTGTTGAAATATTTAGGTACATCATAATCATTTGTATGTTCCATTTTCTAAAGTAACGTCTACCGCAAATACATTTCACAAAGCATCCTCCTGTGTGGAAGAAAGGGCATCATTTCCCTAAGAATGATTGGACTCTCCAGAAAAATGGTTGACGGATTTTCGCACGAGACACTAAGTTGGTATTCCTATTTGATGGACGAAGTGCAGGACTGTGTTTAATGCAAGATGTTAAACTGCGAAACATTCCTAGATCACCACAATTATTATTTAAGACCTGATGTACAACATATAGCCCAGGAGTAGAGAGAAAGGCGCAGTAACTCATTTCACTTCGTGTGAAGCATTGGGGCCTACTTCTTTGCGACTTAATGGAGCATTTGTAAACATAAGGCCTTACTTATCTGAATCAGTTTGTTACTTTCTACACATGTACTATGTACTTACATAATGTATAAAAAGGTATTGTAATGCACCCAAAAATTCGATACCGAGATTTCACCGGAAATACATATTTAGGGTCCCCTGAATCAAAAAAAATTATAGAAAAAAGTCCGTGAGTGGTGTCAGTGGACAGCATAGCTCAAAAATGAATAGATCGTTAAATACCAAACTTGGTATTTAAGTTTCATACCTTCCAAAGATGTAACACAAAGATTTTAAAAAAAATCCCCCCACCCCCAACTATCCCTCACATGGAACATTTACCTAAAATTGTGATTTTCTCAAAAATGCCTATAACGATTTTCATTAAAATACCTCATGTTTAAGATATTTTATGACAAACGAAATATATATCTTGAATTTTCTGGGAAGAGCCTCTTCATTCTGGATGACTTTTGTATAACTGGCAACAAAATATACAAAACCTTACTGCACAAAAAATGAAGATCTCATTAAAACACACAATTTATACCATATACCTTTTTGTAGAGTTATCTGCGCACCAGTTAACTCTACAAATAGATATTATGGATTATTGGTTTCAATTTTAGTTTTTCTCAAACGGGAAGACATCTTTTTTCTCGTTTATCGTTTGTTTATTCCTGGCAAGCAGAGAGATTGGAATTTCAATTGTTTCACATAGCAACCGCTTTTAAAGCACGAGACAATTCTTTAGCCTGTGCATTTTATTTCCCTTCTACTTACAAGGAAGCTAGTAATAAGACTAATTCTGCTTATGTTTATCTTGATCAGCTTGGCTAGATAACAGATTAGTGCTTTGGATAAAAGGTATTTTTAGCGAACATCTAGATGACATCAAGTCAATGGAACACATTAGAGTTTTTCGCTTCTACATACAAGGAACAAAGTCATAAGGACAAGTTATGCTGATGTTTATCTCGATTATCATGAAGATAACAGATTAGTGCTTTGAATAAAAGGCATTTTTAGCGAACATCTAGATGACATCAAGTCAAAGGAACACATTAGAGTTTTTCGCTTCTACATATAAGGAACAAAGTCATAAGGACAAGTTATGCTGATGTTTATCTCGATTATCATGAAGTGGAAAGAAGAAAAAACGTTTTAACAGTAATGTGTTACAGAGATGTTGAGAAGGTCATGTGAATAGAACTCATCAGATGTTTTTAATTAGCATTTTATTTGCCATCCTCCTTAAGAGGCGTAATACTACATAATATTTCTGCATTACTTCTATTAATATAAAGTGTAATTTTCCTTAATTAATTAAGTCTACTTCATACATTCAACCTTATATTTATATATTTATAATTAGAATAAGAACTAAAGCTTTCCTGGCGACGTGTTAATTCAAAATCTTCTCGGGCTTCTAGCCAGGTAAAAACTTGGCTTGACACCAACGTTTCGAAGAAGTGCATCTTCCTCGTCTTCAGGGTGAACTGATGGTTTGATTTTTTTTTTTTTTTTTTTTCTTTCTTCCGTGGAGGGGAAAAATGCATTACGCATTCAACCCCCGGCCGAGGTGCAATGGCTGGGAGGATATGTGGGAATCTCCGCTTCCTCATGCGGCATACCCACTAAAAAACCCCTCCACGTTATAGCAGTAGTTTCTTGAGAATCACGTGGCTTTGCGCGGTCCCGCTGATGCACCCGCGTTAGTAGTCGAGAGGTAGGAAGCTGCCGCGCACTGTGCGGGAGCGGGTAAAAGGTTATTTCTAGGCTGACAGCCATGGAACCTGACTGCAGCCTAGGGAATGAAGGTGATATTGGTAAGGAACTAAAGGGTGGAAATAGAGGAGAGAATAGGACGTAGATCTTATGGATTATACCTGCTTCGGAATTGCTACACGAAGCTCCCGGTAGTCTTCCACTGTGTGGGTGGCCGTTGTGTGTGCCCCTCAGCCTTTACAGGAGGAGGAGCAGTGTTGGGTTGCTGTCGTTTAGATTGGAACAGCTCAGCAGAGTATGCAGCTTGCTGCAGGAGAACCTGCCTCAGAGGCTGCATGAGGGCGTCGATCCTGGTGGACAGGTCGGCGGCTGTAGTCTGCTGGCTGGTGGCTGCTGCGGCGTTAAAAGCTTGCAGTTCCTGCAGCTTTTGTGTAAGGGACTGCATGTCTCTTCCAGGGCAGCTAGTCGAGCGCCGACGTTCAGGATCTCCGCGTGGAGGTCCTGAATGGCTTCTCGCGTCGCTGCGTCTGTTGAGAGTGCAGGTGGTGAGGCCTCAGTGGTGGTTGTCTGCGGTGGAGTGGTACGGCGGGCAGAAGTTGGTGATGAAGTGCTGCTCCTTGGGTAGAGAGGGCACTGGGCTTGCCCTGTGTAGTGTCCTGTGCCACGACAGGTGGCACAGAATCGGCGGCGTCGGCGGAGATAATGCCCAGTGCACTCGGTGGTGGTGGAGTTGGTACCGCAGTAGTGGCACCTCGGTGTCGAAGAGCAGACTTCAGCTGTGTGGCCGTAGGCACAGCAGCGTCGGCAGGGCCGATGGCGTTCCTGTCGGCTAGCCTCGACGACCAGAAGTCGCCCTAATAAGGGCAACCCTGACGCCAAGGCAGCTTCCAGGTCAGCCTGGTCCTGTATCTCCAGGCGGACGAGCGGCGTTGGTCCCCGGGCGCAGTAAATGCGGGTGGCCCTCAAGCATGAAGGCCACCGCGACTGCACGGCGGTGAGCAGATGCCGGGTGGTAAGGTCCATAGGGACCCCCCGTACCACGGCACTGAACCGGGGCGGCGTCGTAGAGCTGGGTGGAGGCGTCGGTGGCGGCGGTGTTGGCGGCAACTGCGGCTGCAGTTGCGGCGAGACTGCTGTGGCGGCCGGCGAAGCAGGGCTTGCCGGGACCGGTAGCAACGGAGAAGCTGCCTCCCCGGCGGCTGCCGAGGAAGAGGCGACGAGTGCTGCCTTAGCAGCGGCGAGTCTGCGCAGTCTATTCTTGGCCATCTTGACGAGTCGAAGAAGAAGCTCCGTGTGTCTGTGTATTATGGCTTTTTTTTTTTTTTTTTTTTTTTTTTTAGTTTCAAGTGGAGCGGAAAAATCCACCTTAAGGACTAACCCGGGCTGGCATGCCCGGAGTGTCGGGGTCTCCCAGGATGGGCCTACCGACTAAAAAACCCCTCCACCGGTATTGGAAGGTTAGGATACTGCGGTACCGCTGTTGCACCCGCGCAGTAAAAGGTAAAGGTGAACTGGCCCGCTGTGCGGCCGCCAGGGGTGAGGGTTGTGCTAGTAGACCGGCTTGACCGAGGCCCAGCCGGCCCCTGTAGCGAACTATAGGTGAGGAGTTGAGGAAATTATGGGTGGTTGGGAGTTGTTGGTGAACATGGGATTGGAAGTGTAGGGAGAGCTGCCACTCTCTCCCTGTGGTGATGATGACGGCACTGGATATTGATGGTGAAGTTGGTGCTGCAACTCTCGGACACCCACGACCGAAGCCTCAAGAGACCCCAGCCGCGGGCACTGGTCGTGTAAGTGATGGGTAGTTAGTGGTGATGTCTGCCAAGTTTAAGGTGACTCTTCCGGGTGTACCCTTGCTCTGATTGGAATTCTCTGAGCAATTGCTGCGGAGTCTTAGGCTTCTGAGGGAATGTTCCTTCAGCTACCTGCTGTTGATAATTTTGGACGCTGGCTATCCGGCTGGACAGCTCAGCGGTGGAGGCCTGTAGAGTGGAGATGGCGGCGGTGTTGACAGCTTGTAGGGCGTCGATCCTGGTGGACAGGTCGGCGGCTGTAGTCTGCTGGCTGGTGGCTGTTGCGTCGTTAGAAGCTTGTAATTCCTGTAGCTTCTGTGTGAGGAGACTGCATGTCTCTTCCAGGGCAGCTAGTCGAGCGCCGACGTTCAGGATCTCCGCGTGGAGGTCCTGAATGGCTTCTCGCGTCGCTGCGTCTGTTGAGAGTGCAGGTGGTGAGGCCTCAGTGGTGGTTTTCTGCGGTGGAGTGGTACGGCGGGCAGAAGTTGGTGATGAAGTGCTGCTCCTTGGGTAGAGAGGGCACTGGGCTTGCCCTGTGTAGTGTCCTGTGCCACGACAGGTGGCACAGAATCGGCGGCGTCGGCGGAGATCATGCCCAGTGCACTCGGTGGTGGTGGAGTTGGTACCGCAGTAGTGGCACCTCGGTGTCGAAGAGCAGTCTTCAGCTGTGTGGCCGTAGGCACAGCAGCGTCGGCAGGGCCGATGACGTTCCTGTCGGCTAGCCTCGACGACCAGAAGTCGCCCTAATAAGGGCAACCCTGACGCCAAGGCAGCTTCCAGGTCAGCCTGGTCCTGCATCTCCAGACGGACGAGCGGCGTTGGTCCCCGGTCGCAGTAAATGCGGGTGGCCCTCAAGCATGAAGGCCACCGCGACTGCACGGCGGTGAGCAGATGCCGGGTGGTAAGGTCCCTAGGGACCCCCCGTACCACGGCACTGAACCGGGGCGGCGTCGTAGAGCTGGGTGGAGGCGTCGGTGGCGGCGGTGTTGGCGGCAACTGCGGCTGCAGTTGCGGCGAGACTGCTGTGGCGGCCGGCGAAGCAGGGCTTGCCGGGACCGGTAGCAACGGAGAAGCTGCCTCCTCGGCGGATGCCGAGGAAGAGGCGACGGGTGCTGCCTTAGCAGCGGCGAGTCTGCGCAGTCTCTTCTTGGCCATCTTGACGAGTCGAAGAAGAAGCTCCGTGTGCCTGTGTATTATGGCTCTTTTTTTTTTTTTTTTTTTTTTTTTTTTTTTTTTTTTTTTTTTTTTAGTTTCAAGTGGAGGGGAAAAATCCACCTTAAGGACTAACCCGGGATGGCAAGCCCGGAGTGTCGGGGTCTCCCAGGATGGGCCTACCGACTAAAAAACCCCTCCACCGGTATTGGAAGGTAAGGATACTGCGGTACCGCTGTTGCACCCGCGCAGTAAAAGGTAAAGGTGAACTGGCCCGCTGTGCGGCCGCTAGGGGTGAGGGTTGTGCTAGTAGACCGGCTTGACCGAGGCCCAGCCGGCCCCCGTAGCAAATTATAGGTGAGGAGTTGAGGAAATTGTGGGTGGTTGGGAGTTATTGGGATAGGAAGTGTAGGGAGAGCTGCCACTCTCTCCCTGTGGTGATGATGATGGCACTACCGGTTCTTCCTTCCCCTGGGGGCTGGACCGGTAGCGATGTATGAGAGAATGTCCGTGGTGAGTCCTGTCTGAAGGTCGTGTAGCTGCTTGGATATGGATTGATGAAGTTGGTGCTGCAGCTCTCGGACACCCACGACCGAAGCCTCAAGAGACCCCAGTCGCGGGCACTGGTCGTCGCTGTCCTCGGAAGGTGGATGGACGAGGTGGCTCTCTATGCGGTCCAGCTGGCGCTGGATGGACGCAAGCACCGCGCCGTTTTCACCTGCAACTCGATCTGAGTCCTGGTGCTTGGCCTCCAATGCTGCGAGTCGTTCGTTGGTTTCCCTCTGAAGTTCCTCGAGACGGAGGCCGAGTTGGTGTGTAGCCGCCTGGATGGTGGCGATGTTCTGTTTTATGCAGTCTTCGGCGTCCTTCAGTAAGGTGTCCGTCGGTGAAGTGTTTGGTGTCGAGTCTGGTGGTGGTGATGGTTAGTGATGCTGCTGTGAGGTTTGTGGAGGTGAAGGCCTACTCCGGGGATACAGGGGGCACGTGGCTTGCCCTGTGTAGTGGGAGTTCCCGGAGCAGGTAGCGCAGTAGCGGCGTCGACGGCGTAGATCATGGTTGGAGCAAGCGGCTGTGAGCGAGCTTGCCCCACAGTAGTGGCACTTCGGTGCGGCGTGGCAATCCTCCGAACATGTCCGTAGGTGCAGCAGCGTCAGCAGGGGACCGGACGTTCACTTCTGCTAGCCTCGACACGTAGCTGTTGCCCTAACAAGGGCAGGCGGGATGTCGAGGCAGCTTCGGCTTCAGGCGCGGACCCAAGGTGGAGGCGGACCAGCGATGTGGGTCCCCGAGGTGATGTGATGCGGTTGGCCTTCACTGTAGAGGGCCAAAGGCGGCGTGCGGCATCCAGCACGAAGCGGGATGGAAGGTCCCTCGGGACCCCTATGACGACCACTGTAACGTGGCCATCATGGTGCGAAGAAGGCCGCACCGATTCCCGGGTGGGTACCGGTACGGCGGTGGAGGCGGTCGGCGGTTGGGGCCGGGCCGGTTCCCGGTTGGGTTCCGGCACGTCGGCTGAAGCAGTCGGCGGCTTGGGCCGGGTCGGTTCCCGCTTGGGAGCCGGCACGGCGGCGGAGGCTGTCGGCGGATGAGGCCGGGCCGGTTTCCTCCTGGATACCGGTGCGGCGGCGGTGAGTGCTGTCTGCTCCATAGCGGTAGGTGGCGTGGCACGAGGCGGCTTAGTAGGTGGGGCGGTAGGCGTCTCCATTGTCCGCAGCAAGGCGGCACGGCGCGCCCGCGCCCACTGACCTCTGGCATGGTTAGCGGTGTTGTAGAAGGCCATGCCTGCGTCGAATGCTGCCCTTGTAGCTGGATCCATCTATAAGAGTCGAAGTTTTTTTTTTTTTTTTTTTTTTTTTTTTTTTTTTTTTTTTTACCGTGGAGGGGAAAAATGCATTCCTGCATTCGACCCCAAGCCTTAGTGCAATGGGTGCATAGCACCCCGGTTAGTAAGTGAGAGCTACTTAGCTGGCATGCATTGCATGCGAGCGCGTTAATGCTACTTACTGGGATTGTCCATGAAACCTGAACAATACCAGTGAATAATCATGCGCTACTTTGTAGGTGTTTTATTCGTTAATGATTATGTTCTATTTAAGCAGGGTGTGCCTGCTTGTCATATTAAGTAAAATGTTATCTAACATGCACTTAAATTTAGTCTTATAGTATATGTTTAGAATAAGTTCCGCTTCTGCGCTGTTGCTTCGGGAGATTTCTCCGTCCGTCAGTGGTTGCGCATCCGTTCGTCGCTAGTAGCAGTACCGGGCTCATAGGCCTTCGTCATCTCGTTTGCCATGTAGTTGCCAAGGTCGTCTAAGTGATTGACTCCATATTGCAGCTGCCCGAAGTACGCTGCCCGCGTCGATCACAATGGGAGGCCCCTTCCCCCGGTCCGCCTCAGCTGTAGCTGAGGGCTTTAGGGCTCTGCGACGGGCTGGTACTGAAACATATTGGAAGAGAGAAAGAATAAACATATATATATAGCTGTGTGTTAGAAGGGGAGAGGTTTTTAGGGAAGGAGGTTTGTAAGGTACTGTTGTATTTCGTCTGGAGTGGTGTCTTGTGTTATAGTTCTGTCGAAAAGTGATAAAGGTCTGTTGTGTTTGTTTGTTTTTGTGTCGTAGTTCCCTAGCGTTTCTATTAAAGGGTTGTGATGTGCACTTAATTTTTGATATGCGTCGTAGGTTAGCTTTTTAATGAATTGTTCGATTGTATGTATTTTGAGTTCTTCGTGGAGTATGTCAGCTGGAGCTGTGTATGGTACCTTAGATACTAAGCGTAGAATTTTATTTTGGAATCTTTGTAAGTTTTTGATGTGGTTTTCGGCGGCATACCCCCATACTTGGGATGCGTAAGTAATTATAGGTCGGATTAATGTTTTGTAAAGTGTGAGTCCCATGTTAAGGCTTAGCTGTGAGCCCATGTTGATGAGTGGGTATAGCCTGCCCAATTGGGCATTGGCTTTTCCACGAGTCTGAATAATATGCTTTTTCCATGTTAGACCTTGATCCATTTTAAGTCCAAGCCAAGTTACCGTATCTGTCCATCCAATATCTTCACCAAATATGGTAAGTGGAGGCAGGCGGTGTCTGGGAAATCTGTGATTGATACGCTTTGTGAATATGATTGCTTGAGTTTTTGGTGCATTTACTTTGATTCGCCATTTGGTAAGCCAGTCCTCTAGGTTATTAAGGGACCTCTGGAGTCTGCTGTGAATGAATTTCGTTTTTCCCGATTGGGTCATTATGGCGGTGTCGTCCGCATAAATGTATAATTCTGTATTTTCGGTTTTTGGGATGTCATTTATATAGATATTAAATAGTGTTGGCCCGAGTATGCTGCCTTGTGGCACTCCGGCTTTGATTGGGCGTTCGGATGACAGGTGATTGTTTACTCTGCATTGAAATTTTCGATCACTTAGGTAGTTTGCTATGAGTTTAATGAGTGAGTCGTGTATATTTATTGTTTTGAGCTTCTTTAGTAGCTCAGCATGCCATACTCTGTCGAAGGCTCGGTCGACATCTAATAATAAAGCACCTGTTGATTTGTTGATGTTGAAACCGTGCGTTATAGATTCGGTTGCCCTAATTAGTTGTAGAGTTGTTGAGTGTTTGGCTCGGAATCCAAATTGTTCTGGAATTAGTATGTTTTGTTTGTTTAGTTGTGAGTTGAGACGTTTGAGAATTACTTTTTCGAGAAGTTTTCCAAGTGTGCTTAGTAGACTAATTGGTCTGTAGTTGTGCGGTTTGGACAAGTTTTTCCCCTTTTTGGGGAAGTGGACCACGGTGGCTAGTTTCCACCTTTTAGGGTAATGTCCACTAATGAGCACGTAGTTGAATATGTCAGCCAGTAGCTTAATTGCCCTTTCGGGCAAATGCAATAGGGCCACTGTTGGGATGTTATCTGGCCCAGGGGCTTTTCTCTTTGGGAGGTGCCTGATTAGCCAGTTTATTTCACTCGGGCAGGTTTTTCTCACTAAGTTGTGGGTTGCCTGTTCTTTGAAAATTTCCGTTTCCTCTTCCGTTGCCTCCGTAAATTGAGGGCAGCAGGGAGTAGGATTAGGCGTGCAGATTTCTTGCAGTGTGTCTGCGAGCATATCTGCTTTTTGTTGGTCTGTAGATGCTATTGTTTGATTGTGGTGTAATGGTGGTATTTGTGTTTTATCGCGTGTTAGACAGCGTGCAATTCTCCACACCGAGTCTCGTTCGTAGTCGAGGTTCTCAAGTGTATTCTGTCATTGTTGAGAGAGATGGTTTGTTGTTCTCTCTCTGACAAGGGTATTTAAGTGCCTAACGTATTCCTGGTCTACAATATGACGTGTTTTCTGCCATCGCCGTCTAGCTCGGTTTCTTTCCGCTGCTAGCATTTGGATGTCAGGTGGTAGTTGTGATTGGTATCGCTTTGGTTTGTTTATTGGTACAGCTTCTTTGGTTGCAGTTTTTATCGCATTTTCTAGTTGAGTTACAGCTTCATTCATGTTTTCTCGAAGTCTGGTATTTAAGATGACTGAGATATGGGCACGGACTTCGTAGAAAACTATTTATAGCCGTTATTCGGCTAATGTTTGTGTTTGAGCACGCACCTGCTAGAAAATAAGTCTTGGAAGACTGCAGGTATAGGATTAGGTGTTAAGGCTCTTTATCATCGGTGTCCATGCTGAACTTAATTGTAGGCCAGAATCGCGATTTAGATTATTTGTTTCAGATGAGATGGCTAAAGCTTCTTTTACTCTCCTTTCCCAGTAGTTCGAACACTTTGCCACTATCTTGGTGTTAGTAAAGTTAGCTCTGTGGCTCTGTTCTATACAGTGTTCAGCCAGTCCAGATTTTTCGGGTTGCATAAGCTTTATTGATCTTTGGTGTTCAGAAACGCGTGTGGCAATAGTGCGACCTGTTTGGCCAATGTACGCTGCGCTGCATTCGCAAGGAATGAGATCGACACCAGGTACTCTGAGAGCTAAATTATCTTTAACTGGCCTGACCAAATTTTTTATTTTAGGTGGTGGCTTATGGATGGTTTTGACATTATATTTGTAGAGTAGTCTACTAATCTTTCCCGAAAAATTGCCGGTAAACGGTATATAGGCTATGGCGGCTGGCTTGTCTTTTTGTTGAGTGTTCTTGCTGGGGTTTCTTTTTCGTCCGGCTCTTTTCAGCGCTGATGTGATGTCCTTGGCTGAATATCCATTTTGTTGGAGTGTGAATTTTAGGTGTTGAATTTCCGTTTGCAGATTATCTGGGTCTGATACAGAAACTGCTCTATGTACCAATGTGTTTAGAATGCCCATTCGTTGTGACTTATGGTGGAAGCTGTTTGCGTTGAGATAAAGATCCGTGTGTGTAGGTTTTCGGTAGACGGCATGACCAAGAGTTCCGTCCGCTTTTCTGGTAACCAGAATGTCCAGAAATGGGAGGGAAGCATTTTTCTCAACTTCCATTGTGAACTGTATTTGTGATCTAAGGCTATTTAGGTGTGCAAGAAAATCTGGAAGAGTGTGCAGTCCATGTGGCCAAATTACAAATGTATCATCTACATATCTGTAAAAATGTGTAGGTTTTAATGGGGCTGTGTTAAGTATTTCATGCTCCAGAAACTCCATATAGAAGTTGGCAATAGCTGGTGACAGAGGAGAGCCCATCGCAACACCGTCTGTCTGCTCGTAGTAGGTGTTGCCATACAGAAAATAAGTGGAAGTAAGTGTGTGACTAAACAGTGCAGTAATACCAGGTGGAAAGTGTTCTGACAATAGTTGTATTGTTTCCGCCAGGGGAACTCTGGTGAAGAGAGATACCACATCGAAACTAACTAACAGGTCCGATGGCTTCACTTTGATGTTGTCAAGAACTTCAGCGAATTGTATAGAGTTCTTCACATTGTGTACACACTTACCTACTGTTGGTTGCAGCAGATGTGCCAGATGACGAGCTAGGCGATAGGTAGGGCTGCCAATAGCGTCCACTATGGGCCTTAGAGGTATCCCAGGCTTATGGATCTTCGGCAAACCATATAATCTGGGAGGTATGGAGGCAGATGGCGAGACCGTCTTCTGAACATCAGGAGGAAGGCTGTATTTCTTAATTAGCTGGATGGTGCGTCTTTCCACAGAGTTGGTAGGATCCTTTTTAATGGTTTTGTATGCAGGTTTCTTGGTATTGCATGGAAGAGAGGAGTACCGTAGCGTTCCCTTTGTCAGCTGGTAAAACAACCAAGTTGTCGTTTTTTCGAAGGGAATGTAAGGCTTTACTTTCTTCTCGGCTGATGTTTGAAGTAGGTAGGGTTGCCTTTTTGTAAGCTCTTGCTACCTCACGGCGTATTTCTTCTGCACTTGCTGATGGAAGTTGACAAATGGCGGCTTCAATAGAACTGATGGTGTCTGCCACTGATATTTGCCCAGGCGTGAGCCCTTTAGCTAGAACCGAGGTGGTAGGTTCGTCTAGCTGGATATCGGTGAGGTTGTAGATGATACGATCGGTGTCCAATGGTGGTACAGGTTCATTCTGCTTAGATAGACTTGCAAATTTCTTAGTTTGCCGCTTAGTGCAACGCAGTAGAGTAGCATTGCCTTGTGCAAAAGAGGAGTGGTCGACTCTGTCCCAATCTAGAGGTGAAAGCTTGCTAGAAAGAAGCCAAAAGGATTCCAGTAACTTTTGATCAACGATAGACAGTTCATGTCGGGTATGCTTGATTCGTTCCCTTACCAGGGCTAAGTTGGCGCGTCTAAGTATTTTAGATGTTGAGGCATTTTTCACTGGGTAACGAAGTCTCACAAACTTGGGCGTAATTTCTTTGTCTCGGCACCTGGATAAGAACGCCAAGGAGCTGAGTAATTTACCTTTCTTTTCGCGTAGGTCTCGATGTTTCTTAATTGCCTGGTAAATTTCTTTCCCGTAAAGGAATTTAAAATAAGAACTAAAGCTTTCCTGGCGACGTGTTAATTCAAAATCTTCTCGGGCTTCTAGCCAGGTAAAAACTTGGCTTGACACCAACGTTTCGAAGAAGTGCATCTTCCTCGTCTTCAGGGTGAACTGATGGTTTGAGCTTGCGGAGACTGGTATTTATAAGAGCTGGGATGAAGCTAACATCTGATTGGTTCGCGAGATATTATGGCTTTTTTTTTTTTTTTTTTTTTTTTTTTTTTTTTTTTACCGTGGAGGGGAAAAATGCATTCCTGCATTCGACCCCAAGCCTTAGTGCAATGGCTTGGAGGATATGTGGAGCTCCCCGCAGAGTGCGGTATATCCACTAAAAAGCCCCTCCACGTGTTAATCGTTATATATAGAGTACTTTCGTGCAAACATGCATTAGTCGGGTCCCGCATAGCACCCCGGTTAGTAAGTGAGAGCTACTTAGCTGGCATGCATTGCATGCGAGCGCGTTAATGCTACTTACTGGGATTGTCCATGAAACCTGAACAATACCAGTGGATAATCATGCGCTACTTTGTAGGTGTTTTATTCGTAATGATTATGTTCTATTTCTGCAGGGTGTGCCTGCTTGTCATATTAAGTAAAATGTTATCTAACATGCACTTAAATTTAGTCTTATAGTATATGTTTAGAATGAGTTCCGCTTCTGCGCTTTTGCTTCGGGAGATTTCTCCGTCCGTCAGTGGTTGCGCAGCCGCTCGTCGCTAGTAGCAGTACCGGGCTCATAGGCCTTCGTCATCTCGTTTGCCATGTAGTTGCCAAGGTCGTCTAAGTGATTGACTCCATATTGCAGCTGCCCGAAGTACGCTGCCCGCGTCGATCACAATGGGAGGCCCCTTCCTCCGGTCCGCCTCAGCTGTAGCTGAGGGCTTTAGGGCTCTGCGGCGGGCTGGTACTGAAACATATTGGAAGAGAGAAAGAATAAACATATATATAGCTGTGTGTTAGAAGGGGAGAGGTTTTTAGGGAAGGAGGTTTGTAAGGTACTGTTGTATTTCGTCTGGAGTGGTGTCTTGTGTTATAGTTCTGTCGAAAAGTGATAAAGGTCTGTTGTGTTTGTTTGTTTGTGTGTCGTAGTTCCCTGCGTTTCTATTAAAGGGTTGTGATGTGCACTTAATTTTTGATATGCGTCGTAGGTTAGCTTTTTAATGAATTGTTCGATTGTATGTATTTTGAGTTCTTCGTGGAGTGTGTCAGCCGGAGCTGTGTATGGTACCTTAGATACTAAGCGTAGAATTTTATTTTGGAATCTTTGTAAGTTTTTGATGTGGTTTTCGGCGGCATACCCCCATACTTGGGATGCGTAAGTAATTATAGGTAGGATTAATGTTTTGTAAAGTGTGAGTCCCATGTTAAGGCTTAGCTGTGAGCCCATGTTGATGAGTGGGTATAGCCTGCCCAATTGGGCATTGGCTTTTCCACGAGTCTGAGTAATATGCTTTTTCCATGTTAGACCTTGATCCATTTTAAGTCCAAGCCAAGTTACCGTATCTGTCCATCCAATATCTTCACCAAATATGGTAAGTGGAGGCAGGCGGTGTCTGGGAAATCTGTGATTGATACGCTTTGTGAATATGATTGCTTGAGTTTTTGGTGCATTTACTTTGATTCGCCATTTGGTAAGCCAGTCCTCTAGGTTATTAAGGGACCTCTGGAGTCTGCTGTGAATGAATTTCGTTTTTCCTGATTGGGTCATTATGGCGGTGTCGTCCGCATAAATGTATAGTTCTGTATTTTCGGTTTTTGGGATGTCATTTATATAGATATTAAATAGTGTTGGCCCGAGTATGCTGCCTTGTGGCACTCCAGCTTTGATTGGGCGTTCGGATGACAGGTGATTGTTTACTCTGCATTGAAATTTTCGATCACTTAGGTAGTTTGCTATGAGTTTAATGAGTGAGTCGTGTATATTTATTGTTTTGAGCTTCTTTAGTAGGCCAGCATGCCATACTCTGTCGAAGGCTCGTTCGACATCTAATAATAAAGCACCTGTTGATTTGTTGATGTTGAAACCGTGCGTTATAGATTCGGTTGCCCTAATTAGTTGTAGAGTTGTTGAGTGTTTGGCTCGGAATCCAAATTGTTCTGGAATTAGTATGTTTTGTTTGTTTAGTTGAGAATTGAGACGTTTGAGAATTACTTTTTCGAGAAGTTTTCCAAGTGTGCTTAGTAGACTAATTGGTCTGTAGTTGTGCGGTTTGGACAAGTTTTTCCCCTTTTTGGGGAAGTGGACCACGGTGGCTAGTTTCCACCTTTTAGGGTAATGTCCACTAATGAGCACGTAGTTGAATATGTCAGCCAGTAGCTTAATTGCCCTTTCGGGCAAATGCATTAGGGCCACTGTTGGGATGTTATCTGGCCCAGGGGCTTTTCTCTTTGGGAGGTGCCTGATTAGCCAGTTTATTTCACTCGGGCAGGTTTTTCTCACTAAGTTGTGGGTTGCCTGTTCTTTGAAAATTTCCGTTTCCTCTTCCGTTGCCTCCGTAAATTGAGGGCAGCAGGGAGTAGGATTAGGCATGCAGATTTCTTGCAGTGTGTCTGCGAGCATATCTGCTTTTTGTTGGTCTGTAGATGCTATTGTTTGATTGTGGTGTAATGGTGGTATTTGTGTTTTATCGCGTGTTAGACAGCGTGCAATTCTCCACACCGAGTCTCGTTCGTAGTCGAGGTTCTCAAGTGTATTCTGCCATTGTTGAGAGAGATGGTTTGTTGTTCTCTCTCTGACAAGGGTATTTAAGTGTCTAACGTATTCCTGGTCTACAATATGACGTGTTTTCTGCCATCGCCGTCTAGCTCGGTTTCTTTCCCCTGCTAGCATTTGGATGTCAGGTGGTAGTTGTGATTGGTGTCGCTTAGGTTTGTTTATTGGTACAGCTTCTTTGGTTGCAGTTTTTATTGCATTTTCTAGTTGAGTTACAGCTTCATTCATGTTTTCTGCTGTATTTAGCTGTGTAGTATGTAGGTGCTTGTTGATAGTGTTTGCAAACACCTATCCCAGTCTGCTTTATTGTAGTTTAGACGCTCGACTGGTGGAATGGGGGCTGCAGTGCCTTCTAATGTTATGATCACCGGTAAGTTATCGGAAGAGAGTTCGTTCTTAACTTGTAGGTTGATCCTACGAGTGAGATTACGCGTCACTGCAATATCTAGAATATCAGGCCTTTGGTTTCGGCTGAACGGGATATACGTATGTTCCGTAGGAGTGTGAATTATTATATCAGAATTATTTTCAAGGTTTAGGAGGGCCGTGCCTTCAGGGTTAGTCTCATTGCAGTCCCAAATGAGGTGTTTTGCGTTGAGATCTCCGGCTATTAGCACCCTGTTGTTTACCTGCGAGATTGAGTTAATGTCCGCTATGTTTAGTACGCCTGGGGGGGCATATGCCGCCGTGATTAGAACCTTGTTGTTGTCAATGGTGATGTAAATACTAGTAGCTTCTAGAGTTGAAAATTGCGGCTGTGGAGCAACATCATGGGCAATTCTATGTTTTATTATTACGGCCGTCCCGCCACCGCGTCTGTTTCGATCGTTGCGGTGGGTAGTGTAACCTGGCATGTTAAATCTGTCTTTGTCGCTTAAATGAGTTTCTGTAATTAACGCTATGTGTATGTTGTTGCGTGTTAAGAAGTCTCTAAGTTCAGTCTTTCGTCTTTTTAAGCCGTGTGCGTTCCATGTCATACAATTGAGTTTGGGTGTGTGATTCATAGGAAGCCAGGAGAGGTGAGCAGTTGGAAAAAGTCTCTGTAGCAGGCCAGGATGCTCCGGGTCTCCGATCCCCGCGAAGTGGCCATTAGTTCCATGATGTGCATACAGACGTCCTGTAAGTCTGCGTCCCTCCAGTGCTCAGCGGACGCACATCTGAACATATTTCGCTGGTGCTCCAGCCGAGGGTCAGCCAGGGTCTCCTCCCTCGTCGGCACTTCCTTCGGGGGTTGACGTGGCTTAACCTGTGGTCGGCTAGGCTCTCTGGTCCTCGGCTCGTTCATCCCCCCAGCGCTAACGACGCCCATCACCGAGCCACGAGGGGCAGGCGGCGCGCGCACCGGAGCCTCTCCACGCACCCGACCACCACTCCCCGCCGGAGGCGCCCGTGCCCCTGTCCCCTGGGAGTTGCGCGCTGCTACAACTTGTCTCTGATACTCGGGACAAGCCCGGTACCTGGCCCCGTGGCCCGAATTGAGACACAGCGCGCATCTCCTTTGGGGTGGGGGAACGTTACAGCTCCGCGAGTCGTGGGAGGCCGAGCACTTAGAGCACACAACGGCACCCGAGCTACACGTTGCCTCCGTGTGTCTCAGCTGCTGGCATCGATTACACTGTATGGGGACAAATGGTCGTCGGTAGGGTTCCACCTTCACCCGAAAGTGCAACACCTGCTCCAACGACCTCAACCGGGCCAGGGCCTCAGCTGTTGCCAGATCCACCAGGTATATCGGAAGAGGAGTTCGGGCTCGGTCATAACGCCTGAGCTGCACTACTCGCAGCACTGAAAAGTGCGCAGAGTGCAGCTCAGCCCTAATTTCTTCTTCCGCGCCGTCAAAGTAAACGTGCTTCACCACAGCACGGTAGGTCTGGTCGTTCTTGGAGCTTCGTGTCAGGGTGAAAGGTACCCCACGCTCCCTCAGAAAGGCAGTCAGGCGCTGATAGTCCTCCGCAGACCTAGTGCGCACCATGAGGTCCCATGAGATAGGGGCTCTGGATAAGACATACCCCCCGTTGGGGCGTAGGGCGTCGAAGTCTCTGAGTTCCTGCAACAGAGAAACATGCTGGCGGGGAACATAGATGGGAGCCTGGAGAGGGGTGGTGAGGGCTTGGGAGTAGGAAGAAGGGGGACCGGGTGGAGCTGGGAGCGGGTGAGCTGGGCGTGGGGGAGAGGAGCCAGGGCCAGGGTTAGGTTGGGAGGCAGGAGGGTAGAATGGGGCAGGAGGGGGGCTAGGGTTGGGAGAGGATGGGCCCAAGATCGGGGACACGGGATTAGGAGGCGGGGTTGGCAGGTGCGGTGAAGGAGCGGAAGAGGAGGAAGCAGAAGGAGGTCGGGGGGGTCTCTGAGCCACCACAGAGATGGACGAGGGATGGAAAGAAGAAGGAGCAGAGGAGGGGTGTGTCAGTGGATTAGTGACACGTGGTGTGATAGGAGCTAAGGCTGGGGAGGAAGGAATGGTGGCTGGGGAGGCAGAGGAAGCAGGAGTGGTGGAGGGGGAGCAGCAGGTGAGGGACCGGAGGGGCGGGTAGGTGGAGTAGCGCCAAAGTCAAGCCGTGTCTTGACTACCGTCTGTCTCGTGACACGCACTTCCGAAGGAGAGTGCTTCTTGGGCTATCTTCGGGCCATTAGGTTTAGGTAGTGTTTAGGAGTTTGTAAGGTTAAAGGTTTGATAAGAAAGTAGTGCGAAAATGTACTTACTCTAAGCTAAATTTGAAGAAGGAAGAAGTAAGGAAATAAAGCCTAGATTATAATATAAGGGGCCTAACAGGGAGCTTAACCTGGATAGAAAAGAGGAAGATAGTGATAGTTAGAAAGAAAGAGCTGCTAGAGGGCGCTAAAAAGCCCGAAGAACAGAGGACCTGCCCGAAGGCGCCTAGGTACCAGTCAGGAGACTGTTGGCTGCGGCCTTGTTCCTCTACCCTGCTAATGTTTTGTGTTTGAGCACGCACCTGCTAGAAAATAAGTCTTGGAAGACTTCAGGTACAGGATTAGGTGTTAAGGCTCTTTATCATCGGTGTCCATGCTGAACTTAATTGTAGGCCAGAATCGCGATTTAGATTATTTGTTTCAGATTATTTGTCTATCTATTATTGTCTATCTTTTATTTCAGATTATTTGTCTATCTAAGCAGAATGAAACTGTACCACCATTGGACACCGATCGTATCATCTACAACCTCACCGATATCCAGCTAGACGAACCTACCACCTCGGTTCTAGCTAAAGGGCTCAACTTCGCTCCCACGCCTAGGCAAATATCAGTGGCAGACACCATCAGTTCTATTGAAGCCGCCATTTGTCAACTTCCATCAGCAAGTGCAGAAGAAATACGCCGTGAGGTAGCAAGAGCTTACAAAAAGGCAACCCTACCTACTTCAAACATCAGTCGAGAAGAAAGTAAAGCCTTACATTCCCTTCGAAAAAACGACAACTTGGTTGTTTTACCAGCTGACAAAGGGAACGCTACGGTACTCCTCTCGTCCATGCAATACCAAGAAACCTGCATACAAAACCATTAAAAAGGATCCTACCAACTCTGTGGAAAGACGCACCATCCAGCTAATTAAGAAATCCAGCCTTCCTCCTGATGTTCAGAAGACGGTCTCGCCATCTGCCTCCATACCTCCCAGATTATATGGTTTGCCGAAGATCCATAAGCCTGGGATACCTCTAAGGCCCATAGTGGACGCTATTGGCAGCCCTACCTATCGCCTAGCTCGTCATCTGGCACATCTGCTGCAACCAATAGTAGGTAAGTGTGTACACCATGTGAAGAACTCTATACAATTCGCTGAAATTCTTGACAACATCAAAGTGAAGCCATCGGACCTGTTAGTTAGTTTCGATGTGGTATCTCTCTTCACCAGAGTTCCCCTGGCGGAAACAATACAACTATTGTCAGAAAACTTTCCACCTGGTATTACTGCACTGTTTAGTCACACACTTACTTCCACTTATTTTCTGTATGGCAACACCTACTACGAGCAGACAGACGGTGTTGCGATGGGCTCTCCTCTGTCACCAGCTATTGCCAACTTCTATATGGAGTTTCTGAAGCATGAAATACTTAACACAGCCCTATTAAAACCTACACATTTTTACAGATATGTAGATGATACATTTGTAATTTGGCCACATGGACTGCACACTCTTCCAGATTTTCTTGCACACCTAAATAGCCTTAGATCACAAATACAGTTCACAATGGAAGTTGAGAAAAATGCTTCCCTCCCATTTCTGGACATTCTGGTTACCAGAAAAGCGGACGGAACTCTTGGTCATGCCGTCTACCGAAAACCTACACACACGGATCTTTATCTCAACGCAAACAGCTTCCACCATAAGTCACAACGAATGGGCATTCTAAACACATTGGCACATAGAGCAGTTTCTGTATCAGACCCAGATAATCTGCAAACGGAATTTCAACACCTAAAATTCACACTCCAACAAAATGGATATTCAGCCAAGGACATCCCATCAGCGCTGAAAAGAGCCGGACGAAAAAGAAACCCCAGCAAGAACACTCAACAAAAAGACAAGCCAGCCGCCATAGCCTATATACCGTTTACCGGCAATTTTTCGGGAAAGATTAGTAGACTACTCTACAAATATAATGTCAAAACCATCCATAAGCCACCACCTAAAATAAAAAATTTGGTCAGGCCAGTTAAAGATAATTTAGCTCTCAGAGTACCTGGTGTCTACCACATTCCTTGCGAATGCAGCGCAGCGTACATTGGCCAAACAGGACGCACTATTGCCACACGCGTTTCTGAACACAAAAGATCAATAAAGCTTATGCAACCCGAAAAATCTGGACTGGCTGAACACTGTATAGAACAGAGCCACAGAGCTAACTTTACTAACACCAAGATAGTGGCAAAGTGTTCGAACTACTGGGAAAGGAGAGTAAAAGAAGCTTTAGCTTAGCCATCTCATCTGAAACAAATAATCTAAATCGCGATTCTGGCCTACAATTAAGTTCAGCATGGACACCGATGATAAAGAGCCTTAACACCTAATCCTGTACCTGCAGTCTTCCAAGACTTATTTTCTAGCAGGTGCATGCTCAAACACAAAACATTAGCCGAATAACTGCTATAAATAGTTTTCTACGAAGTCCGTGCCCATATCTCAGTCATCTTAAGTGAGGTCGTTAAGACTTCGACTCTTATAGATGGATCCAGCTACAAGGGCAGCATTCGACGCAGGCATGGCCTACTACAACACCGCTAGCCATGCCAGAGGTCAGTGGGCGCGGGCGCGCCGTGCCGCCTTGCTGCGGACAATGGAGACGCCTTCCGCCCCACTTACTAAGCCGCCTCCTGCCACGCCACCTACCCTATGGAGCAGAGAGTTTTCACCGCCGCCGCACCGGTATCCAGGAGGAAACCGGCCCGGCCTCATCCGCCGACAGCCTCCGCCGCCGTGCCGGCTCCCAAGCGGGAACCGACCCGGCCCAAGCCGCCGACTGCTTCAGCCGCCGTGCCGGAACCCAAACGGGAACCGGCCCGGCCCCAACCGCCGACCACCTCCACCGCCGTACCGGTACCCACCCGGGAATCGGTGCGGGCTTCCTCGCACCATGATGGCCACTTTACAGTGGTCGTCATAGGGGTCCCGAGGGACCTTCCATCCCGCTTCGTGCTGGATGCCGCACGCCGCCTTTGGCCCTCTACAGTGAAGGCCAACCGGATAACATCACCTCGGGGACCCACATCGCTGGTCCGCCTCCACCTGGGGTCCGCGCCTGAAGCCGAAGCTGCCTCAACATCACACCTGCCCTTGTTAGGGCAGCAGCTACGTGTCGAGGCTAGCAGAAGTGAACGCCCGGTCCCCTGCCGACGCTGCTGCACCTACGGACATCGTTCGGAGGATTGCCACGCCGCACCGAAGTGCCACTACTGTGGGCAAGCTCGCTCACAGCCGCTTGCTCCAACCATGACCTACGCCGTCGACGCCGCTACTGCGCTACCTGCTCCGGGAACTCGCACTTCACAGGGCAAGCCACGTGCCCCCTGTATCCCCGGAGTAGGCCTTCACCTCCACAAAACTCACAAGAGCACCACCAACCATCACCACCACCAGACACTTCACCGACGGACACCTTTCTGAAGGACGCTGCAGAATCCATCAAACAGAACATCGCCACCATCCTGGCGGCTACACACCAACTCGGCCTCTGTCTCGAGGAACTTCAGAGGGAAACCAAAGAACGACTCGCAGCATTGGAGGCCAAACACCAGGACTCAGATCGAGTTGCAGGTGAAAACGGCGCGGTGCTTGCGTCCATCCAGCGCCAGCTGGACCGCACAGAGAGCCACCTCGTCCATTCACCTTCCGAGGACAGCGACGACCAGTGCCCGTGGCTGGGGTCTCTTGAGGCTTCGGTCGTGGGTGTCCGAGAGCTGCAGCACCAACTTCATCAATCCATATCCAAGCAGCTACACGACCTTCAGACAGGACTCACCAAGGACATTCTCACATACATCGCTACCGGTCCAGCCCCCAGGGGAAGGAAGAACCGGTAGTGCCGTCATCATCACCACAGGGAGAGAGTGGCAGCTCTCCCTACACTTCCAATCCCATGTTTCACCAACAACTCCCAACCACCCACAATTTCCTTAATTCCTCACCAATAATCCGCTACGGGGGCCGGCTGGGCCTCGGTCAAGCCGGTCTACTAGCACAACCCTCACCCCTGGCGGCCGCACAGCGGGCCAGTTCACCTTTACCTTTTACTGCGCGGGTGCAACAGCGGTACCGCAGTATCCTTACCTTCCAATACCGGTGGAGGGGTTTTTTAGTCGGTAGGCCCATCCTGGGAGACCCCGACACTCCGGGCTTGCCAGCCCGGGTTAGTCCTTAAGGTGGATTTTTCCCCTCCACTTGAAACTAAAAAAAAAAAAAAAAAAAAAAAAAAAAAAAAAAAAAAAAAAGTCAAGATGGCCAAGAAGAGACTGCGCAGACACGCCGCTGCTAAGGCAGCACCCGTCGCCTCTTCCTCGGCAGCCGCCGAGGAGGCAGCTTCTCCGTTGCTACCGGTCCCGGCAAGCCCTGCTTCGCCGCCGGCCGCCACCACACCCTCGCCGCAACTGCTGCTGCAGTTGCCGCCATCGCCACCACCGCCGCCGCCCAGCTCCACGCCGCCGCCGCCCCGGTTCAGTGCCGTGGTACGGGGGGTCCCTAGGGACCTTTCCACCCGGCACCTCCTCGCCGCAGCGAAATCTAAGTGGCCTTCTTGTTTGAGGGCCACAAGGATAATTTGCAACCGGGGACCTACACCACTTGTGAGGCTGGAAATACAGGATCGTTCGGACCTCGACGCTGCCTTGGCGTCAGGGCTGCCCTTGTTAGGGCAACTCCTGGTCGTCGAGGCCAGCAAGATGGAACGTTACCGGCCCTGCCGTCGCTGTTGTGCCTTCGGGCATACAGCCGACTCCTGCTCCTCGACGCCGCGGTGCCACTACTGTGTCTCCGCCAACACCACCGCTGAGTGCACTGAGCACAATCTTCGCCGTCGCCGCCGGTTCTGTGCCACCTGCCGTTGCACAGGACACTTTACTGGCCAGGCCCAGTGTCCGTTTTACCCGAGGGACGGGCGCACCACTCCGCAGCCAGTACAATCACCGCAAACCCAACACACAGACGCCACACCACCTCCAGCTTCTATTGACACAGCGACGCGGGATGCCATTCAGGACCTTCATGCGGAGATCCTGAATATCGGCGCTCGCTTAGCTGCGTTAGAAGAGGCCTTCACCAGCGTCATCTCCAGGAAGCTACTGGACCTGCAAGCTGCCACCACCGCCGCCATCTCCACTCTGCAGTCCACCACCGCTGAGCTGTCCAACCGGATAGCCAGTGTCCAAGTGCAGCTACAGCAGGACCACCCAAGTCAGCAACACCATTCCGCCGACCAGTTTCCATACAACAACCCGCTATACAAAACTCCAATATCAGCAAACGGTTTATACAGGTCCCACCAAGCACGACAACTCCGAAAACACCAGCAGATCCACTCAGAATACTGAGTAAACTCACCGTAAATCACCATTCATCTTCACCAACCACTTCTCCAGAGGGGCACTCAGGGCGCAAGTCATGTGTGTCCACTGGCTAAATTCACTATCACTCGCTGTTACTGCCACTGGCAGGCAGCAATCACAATCACCAGAAATACGCAGGTGCTTAATGCGGTACTGCACCAGAGAGGCATGGGCCTCCTACTTCCGGTGGGGGTTTTTTGTGAGTAGTGCCACCCTGGTTCGAGTCCAGGGTGGGGAGTCTCATACTCCCAGGCTTGCCTGGGGTTAGGGCGTTAGCTGCCTTTTCCCCCATCATCAATAAAAAAAAAAAAAAAAGCCGCAGATCATCAGCATGGCCAAGAAGAAACGCCGAAACCAAAACGCCTCAAACACCGCCGAAGCCACAGCCGAGCACCAACCGGCCTTCTCGGCTGAGAGCAGTGCCACCCTTCCGCCTCCAGCCGCCGCAGAATGCCGGCAGATGCAGCCGCACCTGCCGGCCAGCCAGTCATCCACCGCCGAAGAAGCCCGGCAAATGCCGGCTTCTACAGCCAGCACCACCTCAGGACCAGATCTTCCAGCCAACACCAACGCACCTTCCAAAGCAGCACCGACGCCTCCACAGCATCTGCCGCCTCCGCCGCTTCTCATCGAGAGGTACAGTGCTGTGATTAGGGGCGTCCCGCGAGACCTATCCACTAGGCTCATCACCGCCGCAGCACCCCAGAGATGGCCTTCAGTAATGAGGGCCACAAGGATTATGTCCGCCAAAGGGATATCCCCTCTAGTTCGGATTGTATTCGCCGTGGCCGGGGATCTCAATGCTGCCTTGCGCGAGGGCCTGCCCATGTTTGGGCGGCGCCTAAACATCGAGGTCCGCCGAGAACCCCGACCGACACCATGCCGCCGCTGCTGCGCATTCGGCCACACCGCCGACACCTGCGCCGAGCCCCCACGGTGCCACTACTGTGGGGCGCCGAGTTTGACAGCCGAATGCGCAGCCCACGACCTCAGATCTCGACGCCGGTACTGCGCCACCTGTGATGGCCCTGGTCATTTCACAGGACAGGCGCAGTGCCTCTACTACCCACGCAGCCGCCGCCACCTGACACCAGCCTCTGCCGCCACACCCATAGACAAAAAGGCGAGGACCTCAACAACCACCACCTCGACGCAGACGGAAGACTCCATCACCCATCACCTGCCTGCCGCCACTAACACTCCACAGGCAGCAGCGCCATCCGACAGCGCCGTTAAAGACGCCGTGCAGGACCTGCACTCAGAGGTCCTGCTCATTAGCGGCCGATTGAACACGCTGGAAGAAGCCCTGACTACCATGACTGCAGCCATCTCAGACACCCACACCACTTCTACAGCCAACCGTCAAGACACCGATGCCATAGCCCAGAAAAAGGTCACGTCTGAGTTCCTCTTGGAGCTGGACGTCCTCTACACCCTGCTACAGGAAATCCACGACGTCAACGCCAGGATCTTCGAGGCCAACCAGGACCTCTATGTTCAAACTGCAAAATTACCAATACGCCTCACACTTCTGGAAGACCTGCTCAAAGGAAACCGAAAGGACAACAAAAAGTGCTATACTGCAGTTCTTGACAGCCAAGAACTGACAGTCAACAATGTAGCCGAGCAAATTGCAAGTAGTCACCAACGGATTCTTCAGGACCTTACCACCAAAACCTCATGCCCTCTCACACACACCCGTAACACCAGACATCAGTACTAAAGCACACCCAAGACTCCCTAGCGCTGTACTCAGGGCCCTCGGGTCATGTTTACAGACTAGATAAGCCATTCCTTGTTGCAGCCCCATGTGCTGCAGCAACATCAACTTCACCACTAATCACGGAGGTGCTATCGCGGAACTCCATCATTCCCCATTCACTCTTCCTTTCCTATCTCACCTGACTTTCCCTTGCAGTATTCCCTTCTAATCTTCACCCAATGGCGAGATAAGCCATTCTTTCAACCTTCCAACTCTCTCTCTCTGTCTCTCCTTTCCAAAAAAAAAAAAAAAGCCATAATATCTCGCGAACCAATCAGATGTTAGCTTCATCCCAGCTCTTATAAATACCAGTCTCCGCAAGCTCAAACCATCAGTTCACCCTGAAGACGAGGAAGATGCACTTCTTCGAAACGTTGGTGTCAAGCCAAGTTTTTACCTGGCTAGAAGCCCGAGAAGATTTTGAATTATAATTAGAAGTTTTTAAATTCTATTATTTTGACAGATTTAGTAAATGCATCAGATATTTATTTCTTATTAATTCCTCTCTCATTGGCCATTTGCTCTTCTGGAATTCTATAGCTTGTTTTAAATGATTCCTTTCCTTTCGTAGTTTTGGCATCTATAGATGAACTATTGTATCGTCTGTTGTTCTAGAAGAGGAACATGAGGGGGGAGTCATCTATTATTCTTATCTTATACAGGTATGCCTTGGATTTCTCATGTCCACTAATAATTGCTGTCAATGCTGGCTTGAGTAGTATGTTCTGTTTCATTTTTACTTTCTCTACACGTACTATAGTGTATAGAGAAGGTATTGCATTGCACCCAAAACTTCGATACTGAGATTTCTTCGGAAATGCATGTTTTGGGAACCCCTGAATCGAAAGAGAGCACTTTTGTAAAAATGTCTGTGTGTGTCTTCTGTTTGTCAGTGTGTGTGTCTGTGCATGTGAGTCTGTCTGTGGTCAGCATAGCTCACAAATAAAAATGTCGTTAAATACCAAACTAGGTATTTAAGTTCAGTATCTTCCGAAGATGCGACACGAAGATTTTTAAGAAAATCCACCCACCCCCCACCATCGTATATTAAAGATATTTACATGACATATAAATATATATCTTGAATGTTCTGGGAAAGTCTCTGAAGACAACCTTATTCTGGAGGATTTCTTCTGAATTTTGCATAACTGGTAAAGATTGGTTAATAGAGAATGCAGAGCTCGTTAAAATACACACCTTATGTTCTATACATTTTTTCGTGGAGATGATCGTTTTTTAAATATTCATTGCTAGTGGTTTCAACTATAAAATACTTTTAATTTTTCTCATACGGGAATTTGTCAAATACTATCCATACAAACAAAGGAATTTCAATCACATATCAACAAGCTTTTGACTATCAGTTTAGCCTATGGTACTCCCTTGTTTACCTTCTACTTACAAGAAAGCAAATAATAGGACCATTTGTGTTATTTTTTCTCCATTAGCATGAAGTAAATAGAAGAACGACCTTTTTAACAATAATTAGTTCTAGATATGTAGAGAAAGTCATGTGAATGGATAACATAGAGTTTTTGGATTATAGGTGGAATAAACTTTCTGCATGTATCGTCTTAGGTTGTGCTGGAATCCTCACGTTGCCATCGAAAAATCCTTCCTCTTTAACTTTTCGAATGATTGAAGTTTTAATTTGCTTGTCGTATTATCTGCTTCTAGTGTTGACCTTCTTCCCTTTCTTTCTTTCTTTCTTTCTTTTTTCCTTCGGTGACAATCAGGATGATGTACACAGCCTTAATGAAAAAAGCTGATGTGTACCATTCACATGACTTTCTCTACATCTCTGCAACAAATTATTCTTAAAAAGCTTATACTTCTATTTACTTCATGCTAATCAGAAAAAATCTGATGTGTTACACTCATATGACTTTATCTAGCCGTTCTACAAACTTCTTACATCAGATTATTCTTTTTTCTGCACCTTGTTAATCGAGGCATTCAGCACAATGTTTTATTACTTAGTTCTTATAAGTAGGAAGAAAACAAGGGAATACACTATGCTAAACCAATAGTCAAATGTTTTAAAAGCTGTCGTTATGCGATTGTCATTACAAATCGCTTCTTTTCTTGGCTAGGAGTAGAACAAAAGAAAAACGGACACTCCCGTCTGAGAAAAGTATAAGTACTTCACAACTGAAACAAATAACAATGAATACCTCGAAAACGGTAAGCTCCACGAAAAAAATGTATATGACGTAAATTGTGTATTTTAACAAGGCCTACATGTATTGTATAGCAAGTATTTGTCTATCTCTTACGGTTTATTAGTTATGCCAAATTAAGAAAAATTCATCCAGAATAAACAGGTCTTTAGAAGCTGTTCCCAGAAAATTCAAAATATACATTTTATTTGTCAGGTAAATATCTTTAATATACGATACTTTAATCAAAATCGTTAGAGCAATTTTTAAGAAAATCAAAAATTTCAAAAACGTTCCATGTAAAGGGTAGTTTGGGGTGGAGGGACTTTTCTCAAAATCTTCGTGTCGGACCCCTGGAAAATACTAAACTTAAATACCAAGTTTGGTATTTTAGCTACTTTTCGTTTTTGAGTTATCGTGTTCACAGACCTACGGACACACGGATACACACACACACACGGACCTTTTTCTGGAAATGCTTTTTTTGGATACAGGGGGTCCTAAAAAATGTATTTCCGGTAAAATCTCGACATCGAATTTTTGGGTGGAATGCAATACTTCTCTATCCCCATGTACATTGTACATACGGGGCAAGAGAAAGTAAAACGTAGCAGAAAAAGTCTTATTACTTGCCTCCTTGTAAGTAGAAGCGAAATAAGGGAATACCATAGGTTAAAATAATAGTTAAAAGCTGGTTGTTAAGTGACTAAAGTTCCTTTGTTTGTATGGACAGCAGTTGACTACTTCCTGTATGAGAAAAGTATGTTTTCAAAGCTGAAACCAAAAACAAGGAATGTCTCAAAAACGATGAACTCCACAAAAAATATGTATAGCATAAATTGTGTGTTTTAACGTGCTCTACATTTTTCGTTCAGTAAGTTTTTGTCCATCTCTTACGGTTTAGCAGTTATTCAAAATTCCGTAAAATTGATCCAGAATAAAATACTCTTCAGAGGCTATTCCCAGAAAATTCAAGATATACATTTTATTTGTCAGGTAAATATCTTTAATATACGAAATTTTAATCAAAATCGTTAGAGCCATTTTTGAGAAAATAAAAATTTTCGAAAAAATGTCCATGTAAAGGGTAGTTGGGGGTGAAGATATTATTCTCAAAATCTTCGTGTCGCATCCCTGGAAGATACTAAACTTAAATACCAAGTTTGGTATTTTACCGACTATTCGTCTTTGAGTTATCGTGTTCACAGACACACGGACACACACACACACACACATACACACACACCAGGACCTTTTTCCGAAAATGTTTTTTTTTAGATAAAGGGGACCCTAAAACATATATTTCCGGTGAAACCTCGGTATCTAATTTTTGGGTGGAGTGCAATACCTTCTCTATACACTATGTACATAGTGTGTTACACTCACATGACTTTCTATAGCTGTTCTACAAACTTCATACAGAAGATACTTCTTCTTTCTGCACCTTGCTAATCGTGATACTCATTAGCACAATGTTCTTATTACTTAGTTCCGTATAAGTAGGAAGAAAATAAGGGAATACACTAGGCTAAACCAATAGTCAAATGTTTTAAAAGCTGTCGTTATGCGACTGTCATTATAAATCGCTTCTTTTCTTGGCTAGGAGTAGAACAAAATAAAAACGGACACTCCCGTCTGAGAAAAGTAGAAGTACTTCACAACTGAAACTACTAACAATGAATACCTCGAAAACGGTAAGCTCCATGAATAAAATGAGTATAAAGTAAATTGTGTATTTTAACAAGGCCTACATTTATTGTATAGTAAGTTTTTGTCTATCTCTTTCGGTTTACCATTTATGCCAAATTAAGAAAAATTCATCCAGAATAAACAGGTCTTCAGAAGCTATTTTCAGAAAATTCAAGATATGCATTTAATTTGATAGGTAAATATATTTAATATATGATATTTTAATCAAAATCGTTAGAGTCATTCTTAAGAAAATCAGAATTATCGAAAAAAGTTCCATGTAAGGGGTAGTTTGGGGTGGGTTTTTTTTCTCAAAATCTTCGTGTCGCATCCCTGGAAGATACTAAACTTAAATACCAAATTTGGTATTTTAGCTACTTTTCGTTTTTGAGTTGTCTTCACAGGCACACGGACACACACACGGACCTTTTTCTGATAATGCTTTTTTTGGATACAGGGGGTCCTAAAACATGTGTTTCCGGTGAAATTTCGGTTTCGAATTTTTGGGTGGAATACAATACTTCTCTATCCCTATGTACATTGTACATATGGGGCTAGAGAAAGTAAAAATCGGATATGTTCCATTCTCATGATTTTCTCTACATCTCTGTAATAAATTATTTTTAAAAAGTTTATGCTTCTGTTTACTTTCTGCTAATCGAGAAAAAATTATCAAAAATAGTCTTATTTCTTGCTTACTTGTAAGTAGAAGTGAAATACGGAAGTACCATAGGTTAAAGTAATAGTCAAAAGCTGGTTGCTATGTGACTGAAGTTCCTTTGTTTGTATGGACAGCAGTTCACAAAGTCCCGCATTAGAAAAGTATAAGTTTTTTATAGCTGAAACCAAAAACAAGGACTATCTCAGAAACAATCAACACCACGAAAAAAATGTATATAACATAAAGTGTGCGTTCTAATGTGCTCTACATTTGTTGTGTGGTAAATTTTTGCCCATCTCTTACGGTCTAGCAGTTATGCAAAATTCCGTAAAATTGACCCAGAATAAAGGATATTCCCAGAAAATTCAAGATATACATTTTATTTGTCAGGTAAATGTCTTTAATATACGATATTTTATCCAAATCTTTAGAGCCATTTTTAAGAAAATCAAAATTTTCGAAAAAGTTCCATATAAAGATTAGTTTGGGGTGGGGGAATTTTTCTCAAAAGCTTCGTGTCGCATCCCTGGAAGATACTAGACTTAAATACCAGGTTCGGTATTTTACCGACTTTTCGTTTTTGAGTTATCGTGTTCACAGACACGCGGATACACGGACACACGGACACACTGACACACGGACCCACGGACCTTTTTGTGAAAATGCTTTTTTTGGCTATAAGGGACTCTAAAACATATATTTCCGGTGAAATCTCAGTATCGAATTTTTGGGTGGAGTGGAATACCTTCTCTATACACTATGCACATAGTGCGTGAAGAGAAAATAAAAATGTTTGCTTAAAAACAGCACATTCGCTTGAGAGCACAGTACGTATACATGTCACTATGTGTCACTCACTACCATTTCTTCCACCTTGATTAGAGTCGGGGGAATCGAGTTCTGATGTCAGACCTCGCAAGAATTTATCTTTGGACATACCTGTTGTAGCCGATGTGTTCAAACTCTTTCGATTTAATGTGCATAGATATAAGACGCTTCAAGTTACACATACATTTGCGTCATTTGCTCCAACATATCCATGTTTAAATGACACATGATGCTTATCCATGCATGCTGATTCAAAACTAAGTAGCACGTGGTGTTTCTCAATGTATTATGCAGCATTCTGAAGTACTAATGAAGAACGTGATTATATTTTATATCTCGATGTAAATTCATTTTACTACTCCGCAATGACTATGAAATTACCATTGCAGTTGTTGACCACAATTAAACTGGTTTGACTGGATGGTTTCTTCCCTCTGTTGATTTATCTTATGATACTACATTGCACGACCATCACCAGCATTTTTCGCTTCCTCCCAAAAAAAATATTGACAATAGGCTGTGTACCACGTTGTCCGACAACACAATAATTGATACACAATCAAACTCACCGCTTTTACTCAGCCATGGAATAAAGGTATCAAGAGTACTTAAAGTATGGGCATTTATTCAAGAATATATTGTTACATCTAACATCACAAAAGGCAAACTAATATTGCTGATAAATATTTATTAACTCATACAAATTGATGCCTTTACGGCAGGCTGGTCTAGCTGTAGTGCAGGCCAAAAGAGCAGAGAGTAACTCGCGAGTCACAGGGTCTACCTGCAAGATGCAAATATCGCCGCATTGAGGACAAACTATCGCCTCGGTTGAATCAAGTGTTGGAAATAAAATGGCATGAATAAGTATTGAGGAATGATCGTTGCTCGTGACTTCTTTTGCTGCCATACTCCCCTTATTTTGTGGTTGAGTACGTGCGTGTGCGTTGGCTCAGATGAGTCGAGTTCAAACATACCGTTCTACGGTAAGATCTTGGAAAATACTTTCAAATAAGTCAATTTACCATGCAAAAAGTGAAAATGTCGGAGAACACAAACGACACAATTTAGTTGTGGTTAATTTGAAAAAAAAAAAAAAAACTTTTTAGAGGTTGGGGGCGATTTTCAATGCGAAATCATGCTCAATAAACCCGCTCATGTAGGTTTTGCCATTTTGGAACTTGCCAAACTTCATGTATTACCTACCTTCTACCTACTTGTAAAATTAATTTTGAGAAAAGGTCCATCTTCTTTTCCATGATACTGATAGTTTTGTAATGTTCTTTAAGAACATAGAAAATCATCCCTTGATTATAATAAATGAGGATACTGTATTAAAATCTCACTTAGACATGAAAACGTATTGTGAGGGATTCGTAGTGATAAAACATGAAACCCATAAAATAGCTGGTTTATGGGAAAATGAAGTTGATCACGTAAAATGTTAGAGTTCTTTGGCCTTGGCAAAATCTTTGGTAATGTCGATTCTTTGGTGAAAAACAAAAGAATGACCGAATCTACATAGGTTGAGGAAACAAATAGAAAAATTAGCTTTGAAAATTACAAGACTTCTCTTTGAAAATATTCTAGTTTACATGGTGAATGCTGCATACATCGAAAGAGCATACACCAAGAGTTGGCACTAATCAAAGGTTAAGAAATTAGTGTTAGAACATGAGATTAGGACGTTACCGCTACTTTATATAGGATGTAAACATGAAATAGTTTAATAAATGTGTATTTCCTATAAAGAAAATTACTTAAATGATTTCCCGCTACATAAAGTACATAGAAGAATATGCTTTTTAACAATAATTTGTTATAACGAATTATAGAAAGTCAGGTGAATGTAACACATCAAATTTTTGTAATTATGCAAAGACAGATACTGATTTCTGGAAATGTTGAATGAATGAATGAATGAATGAATGAATAAATGAATGAATAAATGAATGAATAGGTGTATTTATTGACATAACAATATCATATGTGCATAGAATTTCAACATTCGCACGGGTCCACAGAACATACCTGCTTTTGTAATGCACACTAAAAGCATTATTAAAACAACAAATAATTAAAAGTGTAAACACGAAAATAAAAAGACAAAGGTAATACACAATCAAAAGCAATATTAAAACAACAATAAAGAATTAAGAGTAAACCCGAAAATAAAAATACAAGATGTGCAATTATAGCAATTTAAATTTACAGCAAAGTGTACACCTTCATAAATGCACCCTCTTATAATAGATAATTACACTTAAAAGAAATATATACACACAATATATAAAAACCATAACACAACAGTGACCTAAGTATGTCATAACCTTTTTGAACCTTTTTTGAAAGTCATTGCCTTAGTCTTATTCACATTAAGTTTAAATAGCCATTCATCGCAATAATTCTTAAGTTTGTCCAGTCCTCGTTGCAATCGTTAACTGTCGTAGAGCACAATACTAAATCGTCCACGTATAAAAGTGCTGGGATCTGCAAATCCGCCACTACTGGTGCTTGGATATTCTCTGCTATCATTGCATCAGTAATATTATCCACAAAGAGATTAAATAGCAACGGAGATAAAATATACAACCCCGACTCACTCCCCTATAGCTTAGGCAGTTCTCCGACACTCTGTTTCTGTCGTGCTTGACACAGAATTCGACATTTTCATAGATTGCCTGCAATGCTCTAGTCATTTTATTTGATAACCCCTTCTGGCTAGTTTATACCAAAATGAATTTCGATTGATAGAGTCAAATGCCTTCTTAAAGTCCACAAATGCACAATGAAGCTTTCCCCGCTTAATTAACATTTGTTTTGTCCTTAAAGTGTCTAATATAAAAGCGACGTCTATGGTACTGTGTCCTTCCCTGAAACCCATTTGAAATTTTGAAAGTTTGCTAAATTTAGATTCCCAGTCCTTTATCCGGTTATATAATACTCTGCAATAAATGTTCTCCATAATTGGCAACAGTGTAGCCCCCCTATAGTTATCCGGATTGCCAATAGATCCCTTCCCTTTATAAATGGGATGAATAATGCCCATCCCCCAACAGGTAGGGTAATTCCCCTAAATAAGCAAACTGTTACATATCTGGAGCACACTCCTACCAAACTCAATACTGGAAATGTTGGTGGCAGGGGTCTCCCTAACATGTATTTCCGACAAAACCATGTTATCAACTATGTACATTGTACATGATGGTGAAAGTAAAAATGTGTTACGTTATGTTTATTGCCGAGCACACACTTTTGCTTTCTCTACACTACTATGTACATAGTGTGAAGAGAAGGTATTGCATTCCACAGAAACATTCGACACCGTGATTTCACCGGAAGTAAACGTTTCAGGGTCCCTTGTTACAAAAAACACTTTTAGAAAAAGGTCCATGTATATATATGTGTGTGTCCGTGTGCCTGCAAATACGATAACCTTGGTACATATATAAGATTAGTATCTTCCAAGGAGGCGACACGAAGATTTTGAGGAAAGCCCCCCTACCCTAACCTACCCTTTACGTGGAAAATGTTTCGAAAACTTTGATTTCCTGAAAAACGGCTGTAACGATTTTTATTAAAATGCCGTATATTAAAGATATGTATATGGCAAATAAAATGTATATCAGAATTTTCTGCTAATAGCCTCTCAAGACCTCTTTATTCTGAGTGAATTTTGCTAAATTTTAAGTAATTGGTAAACCGTAAGAGATAGACAAAAATTTACTGCACAAAAAATCGAGATCAGGTTAAAACACAACATTTCTGTCATATACGATTTTTACGTTCAGTTTACCATTTCTGTGATATTCCTTGTTATTTGTTTCAGATGTAAAATATTTAAAATATTTCCATTCGGAAAGTTTGATAAATCCTGGTAATGCAAAGCAATGGATTTGATCCACATGGCAACCAGCTTTGAAAAGATTTGACTATCGTTTTAGTCTAGTTTGTTCCCTCACTTTCCTCCTACTTACAAGGAAGATAGTAATTAAGACAATTTCTGCTAACGTTTATCTTGACTATCATAAAATAGACAGCACATGCTTTATAACAATAATTTGTTACAGGGATGTAGAGAAAGTCATGTGAGTGGAACACATCTGATTTTTTTAAATGAAATCACATAATAATTAACTTAAAAAGAAACCCATACCTGCAATGTGTGTAAGTTGAGTTGAATCACCGGTGGTTATGAAACACTTGATAGCTATTTACAATATGTTGCCTTCGACTTCGACCTCCCAGAAAAAGCTCCAAGCTCACCTTATATCAGCTGTATTACAATCACAGTCGTGTCCGAGAATTCTGACGCTCATCAGCAGCTGATATTGGGTAAGCTAAAACACTGTCATTTCCAGGAATTTCAGGTACCTACACTTTTTACTTATTCTACACGTACTATGTATACACATAGTGTATAGAGAAGGTATCGTATTGTATCCAAAAGTTCGATACCCAAAGTTCACAGGGAAATACGTTTTGGCATCTCCTGAATCAAAAAAAAAAAATCCGATGTGTTCCACTCACATGACTTTCTCCACATCTTTATAATATATTATTATTAAAAAAAAAACTTATTCTACTATTTACTTAATGCTAATTGTGAACAATTAGCAGAAGGAGTCTTATTAGTTGCTTCCTTGTAAGTAGAAGGGAAATAATGAAGTACTATGTTAAATCGATAGTTAAAGCCTTTAAAAGCTGGTTGCTGTGTGATTGAAGTACCTTTGTTTGTATGAAGGAGTTGATGAATTCCCGTACGAGAAAAGTATAACTATTTTAAAGCTGAATTCAAAACAAGAAATATTTAAAAAACGGTCAACATCGGGAAAATAACGTATATTGTATAAATTGTGTGTTCTAACAAGCTCTACATTTTTTGTGCGGTAAGTTTTTGTCTATCTCTGACGGTTTACCAGTTATGCAAAATTCCGCAAAATTCATTCAGAATAAACATGTCTTAAGAGGCTATTCTCAGAAAATTGAAGATATGCATTTTATTTGTCATGTAAATATCTTCAATATAAGAGATTTAATCAAAGTCGTTAGTGCCATATTTGAGAAGATCAAAATTTTCAAAAAAATTTCCATGTAAACGGAATTTGGGGGTGGAGGGATTTTCTTGAAATTCTGCATGTCGCATCCTTGGAAGATGCCAAATTTAAATACCAAGTTTAAATACCAAGTTTGGTATTCAACGGTCTATTCGTTTTTTAGCTATGCAGTCCACAGACACACACACGCACACACGGACCTTTTCCCATTTTTTTAAATTCAAATGTACCCAAAACATTTATTTCCGATGAAATCTCGGTATCGAATTTTTGGGTGCAATGCAATATCTTTTATATACACTATGTTTATAGTATGGGTAGAGAAAGTAAAAAGCATTTCTAGAAAACGCGCGTGTCTGTGTGTGTCTATGGACAACATAGCTCAAAAATGAAAAGTCCTTAAAATGCCAAACTTGGTATTTGAGTTCTATATTTTCCAAGGATACGACACGAAGATTTTGAGAAATATCCCCCCACCCCAAACTACCTTTTACATGAAAATATTTTCAAAAGTGTTGATTTTCTTAAAAACGGCTCTAACGATTTTGATCAAAATACCGTATATTAAACACGGCAAATAAAATGTATATGTTGAATTTTCTGGAAATACCCTCTGAAAATATCTTTATTCTTAATGAATTTTGCGAAATGTTGTGTAAGTGGTAAACCACAAGAGATAGGCAAAAACTTACTTCACAAAAAATATAGAACTCATTAAAACACACAATTTATATCATATGCATGTTTCTTAGAGTTGAATGTTTTATGATATTCCTTGTTATGATTTCAGTTTTAAAATACTTAACACTTTTCTCATGCGGGAACTTGTCAACACCTGACCACGCAAAAAATCGGATATCTATACCATAGCAAGCACATTTTAATGCATTTGACTGTCATTTTAGCCTAGTGTATCCCTTAGTTTTCCTTCTAACTATAAGGAGCTAAGAAATTAAACCGTTTCTACTAATATTTACCTCACTCAGCATGAAGTAGATAGAGGAATAAGCTTATTAACAATAATTTGTTACAGAGATGTAGAAAAAGTCATGTGAATAGATCACATCAGACTTTTCAGGACTGTGGTGCTCCTTTCTCTTTGTTATTATCCGTCCACTTGAAATTGTACGCATCTGTATAATTGTAGCAAAATTGAGAAAAACAAATGATATGTTCCACTCACATGGCCTTCTCTACAGTTGTGTAACAAATTATTGTTAAAAAGCTTATTCTTCTCTCTATTTCATGATAAGCTTTATATATAGTTCCGTGGTCTGGTCGGGACTCCGGCGCCGTATACCGTACTTCCATTTACTTATTTTTTCGTTTTACTTTGGTTGCTGTATGATTACCGAATTGTTGTTTTCTTCTATTACACACACACACACACACACACACACACATATATATATATATATATATATATATATATATATATATATATATATATATATGTACATATATAACACCCATGCCCATGGCGGGACTCGTATTCATGGCCCCCCCTGCGCTACGAAGCACCAAAGCGAGATGTCTTAATGGCTAGGGGGATCGGCATAATCGAGATGAACATTAGGAGAAATTGTCCTTATCACTTGGTACCTTGTAAGTAGAGGGAAAAAATCTAATGTGTTACATTCACATGATGTCTTCTAGCTGTTCGGTATACAAGCATTTTATTCAAAACATTAATCTGTTGTCTACATCGTGCTAATCAAGATAAACATGGGTAGAATAATTAGTCTCATTACTGGTTCCTTGTAAGTAGAAGGGAAATAAAATAATGAACAGGCTAAAAAGATAATCTCGTGCTTTAAAGGCAGGTCGGTATGTGAAACAATTGAAATTCCAATATCTTTCTTTGCCAGGAATGAACAAACGAGAACCGAGAAGCAAGATGTCTTCCCGAAAAGCTTAAATGGATAAAATTGAAACCAATAATCCGGAATATCTCGAAAACGGTTAACTCTACAACAAATGTATATGACATAAACTGTGTGTTTTTAAGAGAACTACCTTTTTTGTGTAGTAAAGTTTTGTAAATTTCTTAGGTTTGCCAGTTATTCAAAAGTCATCCAGAAAGAGGAGTTCTTCAGAGGCTATTCCCAGAAAATTCAAGATATATGTTTCGTTAGGTATTTAACGGACTTTTTGGTTTTGAACTACGCTGCCCCCCTTGCCCTCCCACACACACACACACATACACGGATATTTTTCTAAAAATGTATCTTTGGACTCAGGGAGTCTCAAAACATGTATTTCGGGTCAAATCTTGGTGTTGAATTTAGGGTGGAATACAATAGTTTCTCTATCTAATACGTACGATGTACATACGTGGTAGAGAACGTAAAAAGTATTACTTCATAGTTTTTACTTTGTCTACATAGTACACAGAGCACAAATAGTATTAGACATTGAATTTCTGATTGTCTGTAGGGTATTTTAGGGCGTGTCTTCTAATATCAGCTGGCCCCTCCGTCACTCTAATTGGTGATGAAGGAGGGGTTGTAGCTTACTGTTGTAGTACACGTTACCTAATCTCGCTTCCAGTTGAGGGAGGCGGCTATTCCTATTAGCGAATGAGTTGACAAACCCAGCATAGGTATGCTCTATTGGCTCGATATAGAACACTCACGTGCAAGGTGACAGTATCAGCCAGTAAAATAAAGACATGGCGTAATAAAGTACCCTACAAATGGTAAGGAATGCGGTGTACGGAACAAGACAGTACCGGTTTCTTTCTGTGCCTTGTGTACATAGTACGTAGATAGTAGAGAAGATATTCACCGGAAATACATGTTCTAGGGTCCTCTGTATCCGAGTAAATCAGTTTTAGAAAAAGGTTCTTGTGCGTATGTGTGTGTGTGTGTGTGGGTGTGTGTGTCCGTTAGTCTGTGAACACGATAACTTAAAAACAAAAAGTCGTTAAAATATCAAAATAAGGTTTAAGTTTAGTATTTTCCAAGAGTACGACACAAAGATTTTGAGGAAAATCCCCCCCCCCAAATTACCCTTCATATGGAAAAAAATATCGAAAATACGCGCAACCTATAGAGAAAAAAAACAGAATTCTATGAACAGCTGAGAATCAGAAGATGATCCAAATTTAGGAGCATACTTCTTTTAGTGGTGAAATGGCCTTCGTCTTAAATGGGTTTGTCAACAAACGCAATAAAATTTTAGGTGCTGGGAGAGTGAAAATTCTCATGTGTTTGGTGAAAATAATACTCAGTTTCCGCAGAAGATCAATGTGTGGGCTGGAATTATTGGGGATGATGTTGGTGAATCGATTTTCATTGAAGTAAAATTGCCTGGAGAATTGTATCTGAACATACTAGAAATAAATATGTTTTTTTGTTAAAATAAGAACTGCAGCTTTCCTGGTGATGTATTAACTCAAAATCTTCTTGGGCTTCTAGCCAGGTAAAAAATTGGCTTGATACCAACGTTTCGAAGAAGTGCATCTTCCTCGTCTTCAGGGTGAACTGATGGATTAAGCTTGCGGAGACTAGTATTTATAAGAGCTGGAATGAAGCTAACATCTGATTGATTCGCATGATATTATGGCTTTTTTTTTTCGAGTGGAGGGGAAAAATCCACCTTAAGGACTTACCCAGGCTGGCTAGCCCGGAGTGTCGGGATCTCCCTGGCTGGGTCTACCGACTAAAAAACCCCTCCACCGGAAGAATAGGAAAGGATTGTGCGGTCCCGCATGTAGCAACCGCGTAATTAGAGGTGACGGTTGACTGGTCCACATGGGGTCCAGAGGGTAAAGGGACTGTTGCTAGGAGACCGGCTTGACAAAGGCCCAGCCAGCACCCTGCGGAGTGAAGGGTGAGGGTTTTGGTTGGTGTTATGTGGTGTGTGGGTTGGAGTGCAGGGAGAGTGCCTCTCTCCCTGTGGTGACGGTATGCTGACTCCCAGCGGAATTTCTTGGAGTATATGCTGCTTCTGTTTGCATGCGTGTGGTGCATTTGGTTAGTAGAGGTCTCCCTGGAACCAGGGATCCACTCGGCGTCAGCAGGCCTGGATTTCTCTGCTGGGGGTGTGGCGGAGTCGTGGGTGGTATCCTGTGGGCCATGTAGGTGAGGCTCCCAGTGGTGGCTATTGAGTGTCTGTCTCGGTCGGCGTACTATTCCCCAGGATTCCTGGGATTGTTGTAAATGGTGATGCTGTGTTGCTGGTGGTTGGTCTTCTGCTGGTGGTTGTTTTTGTTGAGGTTGGTGCTGAGGAAAGCATTCAGCATGTTTTGAGAAGATCAGATGGCCTGGTGTTCTATTTTCGTCAATTTCCAAAGGTCTCGTTTGGTGTCCTGTAGTGTATTAGCGGTGTCATGTTGTTGTTCTTGTAGATGCCGGTGCAGTGTTGCGGCCTGTTGTTGAGTTTCGGCGTCGCCGTCTGGTTGTCTCAGGTGAAGTTGATGTCGAGAAGTGCATTCGGCGTGTCCTTGTTGGAATTCCTGTAGTGTCTGTGTAGTGTTCAGCTGGTCGTGTTCGTGGGGTACTGTTGCAGGTTGATGTTGAGTGGTGTATTCGGCTTGCCTTGGTGTGGTGTGGTGTCCTGCAGTGTCTGTGCAATGTTCCGCTGACGTTGCTGTAGTTCAATTCGGGTAAGTTTCCGATGTAGGCTTTGAAGTAGGTCTGTGTGATCTGGAGCGTGGCTGTCAGTCGTATAGGCTGTAAGACGGGTGAGGCCTTCTTCAAGTGACATCTGCCGGACTGCTGCGGCGAGGAGCTGTAAAGTGCAGCTGGTGGCGAAGGTCTCCAGTGTGGCTGCGGAGGCGGCGGTGGATTCTTTGATGTCCTTGAATCCGGATTCTAGGTGTTGAAGTGTGCTGTCCAGTGTGGTGGTTTTGGCTGTGAGGGCGGTGAGTCCCTTCTCAACCAGGGTCAATCGGATGTTGATGGCCCGGATCTCCAATTGGAGGTCTCGAATAGTCTTCAAGGTCATTTTCTGGAGCGGCGGTGGGTGCTGGGGATGGCTGTGAGACCGCAGTGGCGGTGGTAGTATGTGTTGTCGTCCGTGCTGTTTCGGAGCTCGTGGGTGGAGCTCGCAGTTGTAATCACGTCGGCGTGGGTACAGTGGATACTGCGCCTGGCCAGTAAAGTGGCCGTAGCCATTGCAGGTTGCGCAGTACCGGCGGTGGTTTGTCAGGTCATGGGCAGTGCACTGTGTTGTTATTGCGTGCGCACCACAATAGTGGCAGCGCAGTCGAGCTGCGCAGGAGTCCTCCTAGTGGCCGTAGGCGCAGCAGCTTCGTTGTCGGTCCTCTCGGCTGAGCTCTACGCTCAGGTGCCGCCCAAAAATGGGCAGGCCATCGCGCAGCGCTCTGTTGAGGTCGCCGGTGTCTGCGAGCTCGATCCTGACGAGTGGTGTTGGGCCTCTCCTGAAGTGAATTCTTGTGGCCTTCATTGCTGAGGCCAGCGGTTGCGAGCGGCGATGGCGAGCAGGCGCGTCGGCAGGTCGCGTGGAACACCCCTGACGACCACGCTTAAGCTCTGCAGTGTCGTAGGTGTTGTGGAGGTCTGCGGTGGCTGTGATCTGGGTGATCCGTCTGGTGGAGGTTGCTGGGGTGGCGAGTCTGCGGCGGACGATTATGAATGTGGTTGTAGTTGAATGAGTTCCGTCGGTCGGTGGTTGAGTAGTCGGGAGCTGCGGTTGCAGTTGTCGGTTGTCTGGGAATGCGGCGGTCGATTGGGTTGTCGGCAGGTGCAACTGCAGCTGCCGGCATTCTGCGGTGGCTGGAGGTGGTGTTGAGGATGAGTTAATTGCCGGCTCGGCCGGCTGACTCGCAGCAGCGGAGGCGCTGCTCCAAATAGCGCTGCCTCGTTCAGGTGATGACTCCGGCATTCCTCCACGGCGGGTGTCGGAGGTGCTGCGGCGGTGTTGGTTGCGTTGTGACGTTTCTTCTTGACCATCTTTCCTGGCCTAAAAGAGTTTCACTGGAAATACATGTGTTAGGTCCCAAAGGTAAAAAAAAATTACAAAAATGTGTGTCTATGTGTGTGTGTGTGTGTGTGTGTGTGTTTGGTCAGCATAGTTCAAAAATGAAAATACCGTAAAACACCAAACTTGCTATTTAAGTTTGCTATGTTCCAAGGATGTGACACGAAGATTTTCAAAAAAGTCTATGGAAAAATGTTTGAAAATTTTGTTTTTGTCAAAAATGTTTTTTATTAAAATACCGCATATTAAAGCTATTCACATCACAAATAAAAAGTAGATTTTGAATTTTCTGGGAATAGCCTTTGAAAAGCTCTTTATTCTGGTTGAGTTTTGCGGAATTTTGCATATCATTAAACCGTAAGAGATAGAAAAAGAACTTAAAAGCAGAAAATGTAGAACTTGTTAAGATAACTACTTCAGAGTTGAGCGTTTTCGAGGTATTCCTCGTTATTGGTTTCAATTTTAAAATCTTCTCACATCTTATAGCATCCGTTTTTTTTTTTTTTTTTTTTTTGTTTGTTTTTTTTTTTTCGGAAGATGTACCTAGAATGGTTTACAGATTAAACTTAAAGTTAAGATTTTCATTTACACTGAAGCTGGTTTTTTTTTTTTTTTTTTTTTTTTTTTTTTTTTTTTTTTTTTTTTGTGAAATGCAAAGTGAACGGAACTTCAACTGTTCACATATCGATCGGCCTTTAAAAGATTTGATTATTACTTGAGCCTGGTATATTCCCTTATTTCCCTACTGCTTATAAGGAACGAAGTAGTAAGGCTAATTGTGTTAATGCTTATCTCGTTTAGCATGATATGGATAAAATAATATTTTTTTTAAGAATAGTTTGCGGAACTGATAAAGAAAGTAATGTGAGTCAACACATCAGATTTTTACTTCTTATGTGGGCTATGTATATCATCGTTTGGGTTTTATTGGAAAGATAAACTCTTTCAACACATTTCATGCTTCAGTCTATTATAAACCCATCCTGTAACATAAAATCTTGCATTTTCCGGCAAAATATTTTCTTCGTTATGTTCTCAAAGCTTCTGCTGTTATTAACTGTCTCATCCAAATGGAATACATGCTTGTTACAAACTTGTAATTGCTCTGCTGCTATATCTTCTTTTCAAGCAAGAAGTTGTCAAACTCAGGTGATACCTTTTTCAGGGGGTGTTAGAAACTGATTGGTATTTGTTGACCTAATTGTAGTTCTGAATTTAGAGCTATCTGGAGTCTCATTATTCTCACCTTTTGATCGAATGATAGAAAACAAGTTTTCGATACAAATCTTGGACAGGTAATCTTCCGGTTGTCAACAACTTAAATTCACAGAATGTAATTAGAAAGTAATTATTTCCATAATAATCACATAACAGTTAATACAATTTTATTCGAAAAGAAATAAAGGCAGGGAACAAAATGTTCGGTTGACTTGCAATAATATATGGTTCAACAATACAATTATTTTGCTCTATTTCTGGGAATGTTAAATTTCCAAACAAATCACTTATGCATGGTGAATTCTTCTTGCTGTTGTTTCTTACTGTAATGTTTCTAAACACTTCTCTTACCTCAAAACTGTTTAATAATTAGGGTTTTCAGTAATTGCTTGTTTAACATCTTAACTATTTAACATCTTAAAACTGCAAAAAAGTATGATTGCATCATAGCTATTGCATATAATAGGTTAAAAGCAAGATTAAAATTAATTTTCGTCTTACTTATTAGTTTTTCTACACATGTTAAGTATATAGTGTATAGAGCAGGTTTTGTATTCCACCCAAAAATTTCATACCAAGATTTTACCAGAAATACAGGTTTTAGGGTTCCCTGAATCCAAAAACCCACTTTTTGAGTTATGCTTTTCTGTGTGTGTGACAGCATAACTCAAAAACCAAAAGACCGCTAAACACAATTTTTGGTATTTATACTCAGCAATTTCCAAGGATGTGACAAGAAGATTTTCAAGAAAATTTTTCAACTTCAAACTACGCTTAACATGGAGCAAATTTCGAAGAAAGAATTCTTTAACAATTTTGATTAAAATACCATGTATTAAAAATATCTACGTCAGAAATAAAGTTTATATCTTGAATTTCCTGGGAATAGCCTCTGAAGACCTCTTTATTTTAGATGAATTTTGCCTAGCTGATAAACCATAAGAGATAGGCAAAAGCCTTACTATACAAGACATGTATAGTTCGTTAAAACACACTATTTATGTCGTAAACAGTTTTTTTGTAGAGATGACTGGTCTTGTTAGCTATGTAACTTATCTAAACGGGAAGTCACCTTTCGTTTCTCTCTCTCTTGTTTTTACTGGTGCTGATGTAAAGCGAGCCAAACTTCAGTTTTTCATATAACGAACAGCTTTTAAAGATGCAACTATCCCTTTAACCTATTGTATTCCTTTATTTTTCTCCTGCTTAGAAGGATACTCTTTTGTAAGTTTGTTTGTAGAACAGATAGGAAAAGTCATGTAAATAAAATACACAAGATGTTTGTAATAAATAAGTACATGTAAATATCAAACTTATTATTTCAATTCAGTATCTTCCATGGAAGCATAAAGAAAAGATTAAGAAAACCTCCTCCCTCAAACTAACGTTTACATGGAAACATTCTGAAAATGTTTATTTTCTATAAAACAGTTCTGAGGATTTTAATTAAAATGCTCACATGTATAACATATTTCCAAATAAAATGTATATTTTGAATTTTCAATTAGAAGGACAATTTTATTGAGTCTTGCATAAGTGGTAAACATTAAGCGATAGTCGAAAAGATACTATGAATAGATTCAGATATTTTTAAAAAAAGATGATATATGTACACTGCCTGACAAAAAAGTTAAGCATCCAGAAGGAGTGGTCCAATATTATCCCATTCATGCATACCGTTGACGTGTGAGTAAATGATTAGATTCACAAGGACATGTAATGTGTAGAACGCCCACCAGAGTGCATTCGTGATGTCACCGTATGTGGTGGATAAGTTGTTACCAGTCAACTGCTGTGCGTCAGACAGTTAAGCAAGACGGTCAGAGAGGAATACGAAGCACCGGCGATGCCTCGAACACGCGTTACATGGTCTTTCCAGCATTATGGGAATGCATGAGGCAGGTTGGTCATATCGGGCAATTGCCAGGTATGTGGGCCATTCAGATGTCACAGTGGCCCGATGTTGGAATCAATGGGTGCATGAGGATACTCAGTCACGTATCACCACTCCGAGGGAGCACTGTCGTATGGTGTGTCAAGTATTGCGGGATCCCGTAACTTATATTTTCGGCACCCGACATCCGGGGACATGTATTGGATATTCTACAACATCCCGTGAGTTTCCGCACAGTATCTCGACGACTCGCATCTCCCGGATTTGGGTCCTACCGCCCCATGCGCCGGATGCCATTGACACCAGAACACCGTCACCTGCGTTTGGAATGGTGCTGTGCCCAGGAGGTATGGACAGAGGACGAATGGCGTCGCATCACATTCAATGATGAATCCCGCTTTTCCGTAATCTCCGATGACCATCGTATTCGGGTACGGCGGCGTCGAGCTCAGAGGGTTCAACCTTTCCATATTTTGGAGAGACACTCAGGCGAAACCCCTGGTACATTGTGTGGGGAGCATAGGATATGCGTACAGGTCACCTTCAATAGTACTTCGTTAGACTTTGACGGCACAGCGATACATCACAGACATTCTGTGTCCGCGTGTCCTAACCCTTAAGGCACAGCACCTTGGGACAGTGTTCCAACAAGATAATGCACGCCCTCACACAGCACGTGTGTCAATGGACTGTCTAGAGCATGTTGATGTTCTCCAGTGGCCAACAAGATCTCCGGACCTCTCCGTCATTGAGCACGTGTGGGATGATATTGGATGTAGACTCCGTCCCAGTATCAACCTGCGGAATCTGGAGGGATAGCTGCAACACCTGTGGAGAAACTTGCCTCAGGGGAGGATCCATAGGCTGTTTGACACCATTCCGAACCGCATAAGGGCATGCACTGCGGCCAGAGGGGGCACGACACATTCCACCTGTAACTACCAACGGTCTTCACTCTTTCATCCTATATTGTAATCAGTGTAATAAAGGTACATGGCTTTCATCATATGTGGTTTCATTCACTCTAAGCACACCTTATGGATGCTTAACTGTTTTTGTCTGGCAGTGTATTGCTTAGCTTTTCTATTGAGGTCATGTCGATTTTCATTTGTTTCTCATTTGGAACGTGTGTGAAGTGCTTAAGTCAGTGTACAGCATCCAGTTCTAAAACATTTGACTGTCGCTATTCCCATCTTCCTTAGGGACATGTGTAATGTAGCTATTTGTGAAATAGTTTCCCTGTATTAAAAACAAGTGGATTAGAAAATATATATTCATAAAAATAATATACTCACAATTAAATGAAAGAGAGTAGAGAAAGCCATACATGTGTAAATCATCAGAAATGTTGAGAAACGACTACATGTGTGTGTATGTGTGTGAACAGCATAAATCAATAACGAAAAGTCCGTTAAACACTAAATTTGTCATTTAAGTTCAACAGCTACGCAAAAGCTTTCAAGAAAAATCCCAATTTCCTCAATACCTGTAAAATAATGAAACAAAATGCTGAGATACTTAAAAATGTAATGATTTGGATTAAAATACCGCAAGGTGGCTATATTTCCATATAAATTGTATATATTACATGTTTTAAGATCATCTCTGATATCCTTTTCGTTCTTAATGAATTTGCATTAAGGACATATATGACTGAAAGTTCGAAATTTCAAACTAATAAATTTTTGTCTAAAATATTAACTCTAGGTTCACAATATATATACAAGGTGGTTCACCTGTTCCTTATTATTTTTGGAGATAGATAACACTTCATATTCTGAAAGTAATAAGGTCGAAATTACCGTGCTTGAAGGCCATTTCGTAACCGTGCAAATATAGTCTGCTCTTCTTCGGAAAATAGACCTTAGCAGCAATTGTTACGTCCATTCCAAAAACTTGCGCTTAATAACGCCTGCTACAGTGCATGTTATATCAAAAGGAACGCTACCATACGTTCTGCAACGTACATTATAATGAATGAAGGTTAAATGAACGGCTCAAGCTACAAAAAGGGGTCGACAACAGTTATAAAGAGATCAGAAGCGGAGAGGGAGACATAAGTGACAAAATACCTACAAGTTTTGACGCACCAAGCGGTCACAATGGTTATAGTTCAACTGGTTAATTTCGTGTTACCTCATCACCTCCAGCTTGTGAGCGGTTCAAGTCTAACAGACTGAGTGCATTTTTTTCTGCTTCTTTATGTATTGCCCATCGAGGTGCAAAGTTAGTTTAGTATTTGTCACTCTAATAATTTTAAGTGTGAACAAAAAGGTATATGAATGAAGAACAACGACAGTTCATTTTAGTGTTCTTCAGTCTTCGATCCTTAATTTTCTTTTTAATTATTTTGAAAAAGAAACTTCATTAAGACTTTATATAATAGAACGAACTTTCAAAACGTACAAAGTTAATAAAACAATTTAAAAATACTAGAACACCTAGTTCTTCGTAGTTAGAGAAAGTTCCCGGAAGGCACTTTAGGTCTAGACATACCCCATTAGATACAAATGCAGGAAATAAATATGTAGGTATGTGCTATACCTACATCTAAGATTATCCCCAATGAACCTCACAGTCCATTAAATAGGCAGACTCAGTCAGTCGTGAACTCGCCATGTATTCCAGGCTAATTGCCTGTATGGAAATCGATTTCCAGAAAGACGAAAACCTACACACATTTTTCGGATTGCTGAACATCATTTTCGTAGAAACCATTTGAAAGGACAGATCCTAATAGAGAGGCATCAGTTACTTCTGGGCATAATGAGAATATAATTTTAGACGCTGAGTTAAACAATCCCCACATTAACACGCGGGCACTGGCACAAGACACAAACATCAGTTGGAAATCAGTTATGCGAATATTGCATAACAATACATTGCACCCTTACCGCTTGCAGCTACATAAGGAACTCCATGGTCGTGACTTTGAAGCTCGAGTAAATTTCTGCCAGTGGGTATCACACAGATTGAACCGTGATGCAGTGTTCTTGAACAAAGTTCTGTATTCAGATGAATTGCGGTTTCACTAAAATGGCACTGTGAATCACCGCAACATGCACTACTGGAGTGTCGATAACCCGCACTGGGTAAGACAGGCAGATTTTCAAGACCAGTGGGGAATTAATATATGATGTGGCATTTTGGATGATCATCTAATATGGCCACATTTTTTCGAAGGTCACGGGTGCACGCTACCTTCACTTCCTCCAAAACGATCTCTCTCCATTGCTGGAGCATGTACCATTAAATGAAAAATTATGAATGTGGTTTCAGCATGATGATACTCCACCACAATAGTTCAGGATCGTCGTAAATATCTTCACGGCACACATCCTCAAAGGTTTGTAGGTAGACGAGGATTTATTTGATTCATTTGATCCTTCTGTACTGGTTTCAATAAGTATCCATGATAGGATCAAAGAGACCATTTTACTTCGCTACATAGTACATAAGTAGAGAAGGTATTGCACCCCACCCAAAAATTTGCTACCGAGATTTCACCAGAAATAAACGTTATCCCTGTATCCAAAATAATGAAAAAAGTTCCGCGGTCTGCATGTGTATGAACACGATAACTCAAAATCGTAAAATACCAAACTTATTATATTCTAAGAATACGATTAGAAGATTTTGACGAAAGTCCCCCAATCCAAATTATTCTTATATGGATTTTGATATTCTCAAAAATGGCTCTAACGTTTTTGATTAAGATACCATACGTTATAGATATTTACATGACAAATTAAATCAATATCTTGTATTTCCTGGTAATGTTGGAAGACTTTTTCACTGTAGTAAACTGTAACAGATAAGTGAAAAGTTTCTCCACATAAATGTAGATCCATTTAAAACACACAATACCTGAGGTATACGTTTTTGTTTGTTTGTTTTTTTCCGTGGAGTCGATCATATCCGAGTTATTCCTTATTTGTTTCCGTTCTAAAATGCTTAAAACGTTTCTCATATCGGAATTTGTAAACTCCTGGCCAACAAAGAAACGGATTTCAACCATATGGCAACCAGCTTTTAAAATATTTGACTATCGTTTTAATCTTATGTACTCCTTTATTTCTCTTCTACTTACAAGGAAGCAAGTAATAAAGATAATTTCTGCTAACGTTTATCTAAATTAGCATGAAGTAGAGAGAAGAATATGCTTTTTAACAATAATTTTTACAGAGATGTAGAGAAAGTTATGTGACACAAATCTCCTCAACATAATCCGCTTTTAGGAATATATACTTCTCCCAACGTTCCAGCAATTTTAAGCTGTCTAAAAAAATAAGACTTGCCAAGCTCAGCTAACCACGCCCCTGTCTCAACGATGACCTCCTCATCTGATCTAAATTTTGTTCATGCGAGCCATTTCTTCATATTTAGGAATAAGAAGCAATTGCAGGGAGCCTGGCCGGGTAATATCGGTGGTGCGGCAGCAATTTATAACGCTTACCATATAGGTATCGGCAAAAACTTCGGTAGAATGTACTGGTGTGTTGTCGTTGTGAAACGTATATTTTTGTTTGCCAAATAGGTCCCTGTCTCCTTCAAATTCTTGTCGAATCGGGTAACAACTCACTCACTAGTATTGTCCAGTAATAGTTTTCCGTGTCTCTAAGAAATCTTTTCATTTCTTAAAACCGCCAACATCTCCTTTCCAGCCCATGAGATTGTCTTTGGCTTCTTTGGCAACCCTTTGTTAACTGAGCTTCGAAGTCGTATGCCCCTCCCACTTGTTGCTCACTGTGAATAATTGTGGCACACATCGGGTGAACAACTGTTTCATCTCCAACTTATCATGCAAAATATGAATTTCACTCCTGTCGACACACCTATGGCCTCTGCCACTTGTGAACTTTCGATAGACGATCACAGAGATCATACCGTGGACTTTATCACAGGTTTCTTCTGTAACACTTCACTATGTATTCGTCATCAAAAGCGAATGTTTGCTCAGGTTTAGAGTCGTAGAACCAATATCTAACTGCTGTTATAGATGGTAAAAGCTCCCTATGAATAACATAACATTTCTATTTCATCTCCTTAATATGGTTTTTTCACCGAAAATAAAACACGATATCACTGAACGATATTGCACTTTTTCCATTTTAGCGAAAACACTTGAACGACTAACCGAAGTCCCTGTCACATTCAAACTAACCAATGAATAAGCACAAAACTTGTTTTGGTGAAGTGTAACGATCATAACACCAACTTTGCTTGTCAACACCATTTATTTTGAAATAGGGTATTTATTGAACCATCTGCGTATTCTCCTTCTAGTCCCAAAAATATACCCCATAAAATCATTACTGCTAATATTTATCTAAATTAGTATGTATCAGGTAAGAGATTAAACTGCTACTTTCTCTAGCAGGTATGTACATACAATGTATATTGTAACTAGAGGAGGTATTGCATTTCACTAAAAAATTCGATGTCTAATTTCACCGAAAATATATGTTTTGAAGTCCTCTGAGTCCGAAAAAAACATTTAGAAAAAAATCCGTGCGTGTTGTCTGTGTACAGCATAGTTCAAAACGAAAAGACCATAAATACCAAACTTAGTATTTGTGTTTAGTATCTTCCAAGGATGCGATACGAAGAATTTTAACAAAATCCCCCCAACACAAACTACAATTTACATGGAAAAATGTTTTAAAATTTTGTTTTTCTCAAAAATGACTCTAACCATTTTTACATCAAAATGAAATGCATAATTTGAGTTTTCTGGAAATAGCGTCTGAAGAGCTCATTACTCTGGATGACTTTCGCAGAATTTTGTATAACGATTAAACCGTAAGAGATAGACCGAAACTTACTACACAAAAATGTAGATGTCGTTAAAGCACACAATTTATGTCACACGTGGTTTTCTTACAGAGTTGACTGATTTTGAGATATTCCTTGTTATTGGTTTCAATTTTAAACCACCTATTCTCAAAGCAGGACCATGCAAAGCAAACCGAACCTCAATTGTTTCTCACAGCGACGAGCTTTTAAAAGATTTGAATAACGCATTAGCCTAACGTATTCCCTTATTTCTCTCCTACTTACAAGGATGCAAGAAATAAGGCTAATTCTGCTAATGTTTATCTTGAATAACATGATAAAAGAATAATATATTGTAGGGATATTTGAATATGGAACAGCTACAGAAAATTATGCGAATGGAACACATACATTTTTACTTTCTCTACACGTATTATGTACATAGTGTATAGAGAAGGTATTTTACTTTATCTTGCACGTATGTACAGTCTACTTAGTAGAGAGAGAGAGAGAGAGAGGGTATGGTATTCCACCAATTTCATACTAAGATACCACCGAAAATACATGTTTTGGGGGCCCCTGAATAAAAAGTGAAAAAAAAAACAACATATGCGTTTATTTGTGACTATATAACAGCATAACTCAAAATACGAAAAATCGGTTGAATACTAAACTTGGTATTTAGGTTCAGTATCTGCTAACGATGTGAGACGAAGATTTTCAGGAAAATCCCAACCTAAATACTTTTATATGGAACATTTTTCGAAAATTTTCATTTTCTCAAAAATGTCTCTAATAATTTTAATTAAAACACCCTATGCTTAAGATATTTTCATGACAAGCAAAATTTACCTTGAAATTCATGGGAATAACCTCTGAAGCTACCCATAAGGAAGCAAGTAATAAAACCAATTCTGCTAATGTTTATCTTGATTTGCAGGATATTAATATTTTGTAAGGAAATTTCGTTTGTAGAACAGCTAGAGAAAGTCATGTGAATGGAACACATAAAAATTTTAACGATAGTTTGTCGAAGTATGGATAGAGAAATTCATGTGAATGTAAGTCATTAAAATCGTTTCACTTACATTTACATTTACATACATATTTTCACATTTTCAGACTAAAAGGCTTACTTTGAAAGGAAGCTTCCAAGATATATATATATATATATATATATATATATATATATATATATATTGTTTTTCATGTAAATATCTTTGATTTACAATATTTGCAGTGCATAATGAGTAAATTTATATGCCATTGTTGTCTCACAGCGACAAAATGCTTCCAGATTCACTGGACGTGTAAGATAAAAATAAATATGATATGTTTCATTCACAAGATCTCTCTACCTATTCTAAAATACCTTTATAAAAGAGTTTTCTTTTTCATACCAATCGAGATGAATTAGTAGAAATGACCTTATTACCTAGTTCCTTTAGTAGAAGGGAAATAAGAGAATACACTACGCTAAACCGATAATTTAATCAACACTGGTTGTTTTGTAACTGAAATTCGGTTCTCTTTGCATGACCAGAGTAAAACGAAAGAAAGAGGAATGGCAAATTCCCGTTCGAGTAACCTAAGTATTTTAAAATTGAAACTACGTAATAAGGAATATCTAAGAAATGGTTAACACCACAAAAATATATGATATAAATTATGTGTTTTGTCGAGATATACACTGTTTGTGAAGTGAAATTTTGGTCTCTTGCGGTAAAGCCACCCAGAATGAAAAGGCCTTCAAAGGCTATTCCCAGAAAATTAAAGATATACATTTTATTTGTCTTGTAAATATCTTTGATATACCTACGGTATTTTATAAAACATGGAGATATTTTTATAAAATCATAATTTTCGAGTTTTTTCATGTAAAGGGTAATTAAAAACTGAGGATTTTCTTGAAAGTCTTTGTGTCGCAACCTTGGAAGATTCTGAACTTAAGTACCAAATTTGGATATCAGCCGACTTTTCTTATTTGAATTATGCTCTCCACAGACAGATATATACACGTACCTTTTTCTAAAACTCTGATGTGTTCCATTCACATGACTTTCTCTACATCTCTGCAACAAATTATTGTTAAAAAGCTTATTCCTCCATTTCATTCATGCTATTACTTGCTTCCTTGTAGGTAGAAGCCATATAAGGAAATACCATAGGCTGAAGTGTTTGTCAAATATTTTAAAAACTGGTTGCTATGTGAGCGAAATTCCTTTGTTTGTATGACTAGGAGTTGACAAATTCCCGTATGAGAAAGGTATAAATATTGTAAAAATGAAATCAATAACAAGGAATATCTCAAAAACGATAACGGCACGAAAAAAATGTTTATAAGATAAATTTGTGTTTTAACGAGCTCTCCATGTTTAGTATTACAAGTTTTTGTCTATTTCTCACGGTTTACCAGTTATGCAAAACTGCGCAAAATTCTTCAAAAATAAATGTGTTTTCAGAGGCTATTTCCAGAGAATTCAAGATATATATATACATATATATATATTATTTTTCATATAAATATCTTTAATATACAATATTTCAATCAAAATTGTTAGATCCATTTTCAGTAGATCAAACTTCATGTAAAGGGTAGTTGGGTGTGGAGGGATTTTCTTGAAAATCTTCTTGTCGCATCCTTGCAAAATACTAAACTTAAATACTAAGTTTGGTACTTAATGGATTTTTCCTTTTTGACCTATTCTGTCACAGACACACACACACATTGACAGACATAGACGGACAATTTTTCTAAATTTTTCTTTTTAATACAGGGGGTCCCAAAACATATATTTCCCTGAAATTTTGGGTGCAATGGTATACTTTCTCTATACACTATACATAGTACGTGTACAGAAAGTATAAATGCTTTTACTTGTGGTTCAGGGGGCCTCAAAACATTTATTTCCGAAGAACTCACGGTATCGAATTCTGGGTGGAATAAAATCCTTCTCTACATATTTGTACATTGTACGTGCGTGCTAGAGAAAGTAAGCATGTGAAAATGTGACATAGTTTCAGAATTGAACGTATTCTTGCACTTTTTCAGGAGAATGTGGCCGTTACTGATCGGTGTGCTTCTCTTCACGCTGTATTTGCTCATGAGGAACTATTTGTTTCAAACAAGAAGACTTAAAGAATATGGAAACCAAATCCCTGGACCCAAACCACTTCCAGTCATCGGCAACGCTCTGGAGTTTGGATTTACGACAAAATGTTAGTGTTCTTATCCTTAATGTTCATATGTTTAATGCATTTAGCTCAGAAAAAGTATTAGAATTATAATTCCCCTTAGCAGCAAGCTACAAAATGCAACTGTAGATGCATAACAACGTGCCAATCTATGTAGTTTCCTGCAATCGCAGAAATCCCTTATCCCATATTAACCAAATCAAGCTTATTGATTAAAAGTAAATTCGGCGAGGAGTTAGTATTAGACAAAGCGGCATTGGATAAGCGGCTGGTTGGCTCGGTGTTCTCCGGTTACTCCTCTCATTTATTCTACCAATTGCTCCATATTCAGCTTACCTTCAACATTCGCCTTCATTTTACTTCGTCTTCTTATTCACTCACACCCAATTACGGGATGATCCTCCCTTTCGCGTTCTTCCTCATTCAATGTTCCCCTGCTCCTCGAGAGGCTTTTGCCCCCAATGACTCGCATGTAAGTCCGGGAGGTGTCAGTCCTACATAAGAGGAAGGTAAACTAAGAATGCAGGTAGGTAAGTTTGTAGATAAGCAAGTAGATAGGTAGGTACGTAGGCAGATAGGTGATATAGTAGGTAGCCATGCAGATAAGCAGGTAGGCAGTTAGGAATGTAGGCAGGTAGGTAGCCAGATATGTAGGCAGGTAAGTAGGGGCGTTACGCAGGGAAATACATAGGCAGGTAGGAGGCATAAAAATAGCCAGACAGGTTAGCAGGCAAAGACATAGTCAAGCAGATAAACAGGTAAGAAAGTAGGTAGTCAGGCATGCAGGTAGGTAGACAGATAGGCAGTAATACAGTTACAAGACAGGGAGGCAGGCAGATAGCTTATTGAGCAGGAAGGCAGGTAGGTACAGAAATAGTCAAGTAGGTAGTCAGTCAGTCAGGCAGGTAGTCAGATAGGGAGCGAGGTAAGAAGGTAGATAGGCGGGTATGTAATCAGGCAGGTAGGTAGACAGATTGACAGCCAGCCATACCGGTAGGTAGATAGGCAGATGGGCATGTGGTCAGGGATGGATGGAATGGATGGAATGGATGGAATGGATGGAATGGATGGATGGATGGATGGATGGATGGATGGGGAGGTAGACAGGAGCCAGGCAGAGAAGTAGATAAATAGACTGGTAGTGGTCGGGCAGATAGATAGACAAGTAAGTAAGGTAGTTTGATCGGCAAGTCGGTAGTCAGTAGTAGTAGTAATAGTAATAGTAGTAGTAGTAGTAGTAGTAGTAGTAGTAGTAGTAGTAGTAGTAATAGTAGTAATAGTAGTAGTAGTAGTAATAGTAGTAGTAGTAATAGTAGTAGTAGTAATAGTAGTAGTAGTAATATTAGTAGTAGTAATATTAGTAGTAGTAATAGTAGTAGTAGTAATATTAGTAGTAGTAATAGTAGTAGTAATAGTAGTAGTAGTAGTAGTAATAATAGTAGTAGTAGTAATAGTAGTAGTAGTAATAGTACTAATAGTAGTAGTAGTAATAGTAGTAGTAGTAATAGTAGTAGTAGTAGTAATAGTAGTAGTAATAGTAGTAGTAGTAGTAGTAATAGTAATAGTAGTAGTAGTAGTAATAGTAGTACAAGTAATAGTAGTAATAATAATAGTAGTAGTAATAATAATAGTAGTAGTAATAGTAGTAATAGTAGTAGTAATAGCAGTAGTAGTAGTAATAGTAGTAGTAGTAATAGTAGTAGTGGTAGTAGTGGTAGTAATAGTAGTAGTGGTAGTAATAGTAGTAGTAGTAGTAGTAATAGTAGTAGTAGTAATAGTAGTAGTAGTAGTAGTAATAGTAGTAGTAATAGTAATAGTAGTAGTAGTAATAGTAGTAGTAGTAATAGTAGTAGTAATAGTAGTAGTAGTAATAGTAGTAGTAATAGTAGTAGTAGTAATAGTAGTAGTAGTAATAGTTATAGTAGTAGTAATATTAGTAGTAGTAGTAGTAATAGTAGTAGTAATAGTAGTAGTAATAGTAATAGCAGTAACAGTAATAGTAGTAATAGTAATAGTAGAAGTAATAGTAGTAGTAGTAATAGTAATAGTAGTAACAGTAATAGTTGTAGTAGTAATAGGAATAGTAGTAGTAATAGTAGTAGTAGTAATAGTAGTAGTAATAGTAGTAGTAATAGTAATAGCAGTAACAGTAATAGCAGTAATAGTAATAGTAGAAGTAATAGTAGTAGTAGTAATAGTAATAGTAGTAACAGTAATAGTTATAGTAGTAATAGGAATAGTAGAAGTTATAGTAGTAGTAATAGTAATAGTAGTAATAATAGTAGTAGTAATAGTAATAGTAGTAATAGTAGTAGTAATAGTAGTAGTAATAGTAGTAGTAGTAATAGTAATAGTAGTAATAGTAATAGTAGTAGTGGTAGTAGTAATAGTAGTAGTAGTAATAATAGTAATAGTAGTAGTAGTGGTAGTAGTAGTAGTAATAGTAGTAGTAGTAGTAGTAGTAGTAGTAGTAGTAGTAATAGTTTAGTAGCAGCAGTAGTAGTAGTAGTAGTATTAGTAGTAGCAGTAGAAGTATTAACAGCAGCAGTAGTAGTAGTATTAGTAGTAGCAGTAGTAGTAATATAACTAAGGGTGTTCTTTAATGTTTGTAAAATATTTTGAAAATATGCTTGGAAATAATCCACAGGATTAAATTCGACGTTAAAATTGAACACGTGTTGTAGTGTGTTAACGGTTTCAATTCTGAAGTTGTTTTCTTTTAATATGATTTCCTTGCAATTTTTCAGAAAAATTCTTAACATAAGGACCTTAGAGCGCTGCTACAACTGACGTGTACCCAATCAAAATATCTTAACCTAAAGTTGCATGTATAACTTTCCAATATTAAAATTAATGGCTTTCTTTGATATCCTCACAGTGCTCAAATGAAATAAAGAGACGAAATTTATTCGGTAGAAAACACCTTTTTGAACCCGTAGCTCAATTGATAGAGCACCGATTAGCAATGCCCTGCGGCCTATGAGAACGCCTTGATTCGGAAAGGTTATTGTCCGTCCATTATTACAATTGCATCATTGGACATGTCGGCGGGCTCCTTTGATACAGCGAAGCTGCGATTGTTACACCAGTGTGAGTAGACACGTGTGTTGTCGGTAAGTTCTTTGATATCGAAACGGGGCATTGTTACACCTAGGTGATTTTGTGACACCTGTGGTGGTTTGCACCTGCGACTGCTTGTAGAAGTTTCCTGTCAAGTCATCGACAAGTATAAAAAGGGAACGAAGTCTGCAGAGAGTTCAGTTTCAACCAGGAAGTCGTCGCGTGCAGCAGTTGAGTCAGTTTTTATGGGAAATTCATAGCGTGCAGAAGTAGCCACAACCGCCAATCGTTGAAAGGGAACTGTTGCAAAAGTATCGAAGAAGACATTTATTTGTGAAGAGATTTTTATTTCTAATCATTGGAGGAACAAGAATTGTTTGGTGTTTTAGTCACAGTATTCTTCACACAGTCTGGAAGTGTAAACAAATACGTGAGTGTGTGTGAAATGAAATTTAAAAACGCAAACAAAAACCAGAAATGAAACTAAATATACGACTTAATATTGCCGATAGGCAATATGTTCAAAAGGTTAAAGACCTCCGATTCGACTATTGTGTTGATGTTACATTACATTACATTGCAATCTGTGGATCCTTTTTTGAGATCAGACAAAAAGCCCAACTCTAGGACATATCAAGTCAGGTATGACATTTATTGGTCATTCTTGATAACTTTCAATACATTTATTTACAAAGATTAACTCCGATATTAAATTTTTCAGATGTGTCAATTTTGCATAATTTACAATTACATGAGAGTTTCCAAAAACCAAAGTACTGCGTGTATTCTTAGAATATTGACGTGCATTGTATTTAAACACTGCATTAATTACTACTAGTATACTTTTATTGAAGAAACTCTCCTCGGAAGAGACGGTGTGAGTAATTAGGTGTCTTTTTAATTCTAACCTAAATTTATTTTTGTTCACATGCAATTCCTTTATAGGAGATGGAAGTGAATTAAACAAAACTATACAATTGTGGTAAATCCTTTTCTGTATTGTCTCCAAATTATTTGTTGGTCTATATAAGTCCTATCTGTGTCTGACTTCTTTGTTTTTTTTTTTTTTTGTTTTTTTTTTATAAATAGCAATACTGCTAGAATATATTCGCATGCTAATGGCAAAATTCCAAACATTCTGAATAGTGGCTTACAGTGAGTTGATCATTTTGCCCTATCATTATTATTATTACCTTTATGTATAATAAATACTTTTTAGCATCTACCGAATTTCCCCAGAATATTAATTACATAGGTCATCAATGAATTAAAATAAGCATAATAAGTGTTTTAAGAATACTCTTATTTATAAACTGAATAAATGATCTGATTGCAAAACATGCGGAGCTCAGTTTGCGTAAGATTTAATAGATATTGTGTTTCCAATTCATATTACGATCTATTATAAGGACCAGGAATTTAATGTTGGTGGCTTCTGTAGTTTGATTACTTTCATATGCCTTCATTGTTTTCTGCAATGCTTCACAAAAACTATACAAAACTTCGTACTTTGAAACAAACTATTTATATACTGAAGATTTTGTTAGTTGAATCCGGGAGCTTTCTGGTTTTGTCTTCTTTGATTATAATACTCGTACTTGTATCACCCGCAAAAACAACTGCATTGGAGCATATAAACGGATCAAAAACGTCGTTTTAATATATTTCCCCTTAAGCACAAAATTTATGAAAATCTTAGCAACATCATTGAGGAGTAGTATAGCATCATATTTAAAGTACAATTATTAATTCCGTTTATTTTTTGCCTAAAAACATATGCCTCACTACGAATCAAATACTTGAAATTTCAGTAAGTTTAAATCGGAACAGTTTTAATAAAATACCATACAGAGAAACTCAATTCACATTTCCTAAATGTGGTAAGCATAGTCACACAAATATGAGCATCCAAACCTGCGCTTTGCATTATCAAAATAATTTCTCACTAATTAATTTTCATCCAAGGCCATAGCAAAAGGTATATGTGCATTAAAGGAACAGTTTATCTGTACTTGCACTTATTTAAATCGTGTAATTTACATTAATACCAAAACTAAAAGAAACACAATGACATGGAAAGAGAGAAACAAAAATAATGACATTCCACGGCAACTAGCCGATAATTTCAAGGATTAAGTAGTCTAATAAAACAAGTGTCTCAATTTTAGTATTTAGACCAAAAAAAAAAAAAACAGAGTTGTTATTATTACATGCTTCCTTGTAAGTTGAAAGGAAATAAGGGAATACGATATGCCAAAGCGATAATCAAATCGTTTAAAAGTCGATCGCTATGTGAAACAATTGAGGTTCGGTTCGTTTAGCATAGTCCCGTTTTTGAAAAGTTAGGTAGTTCAAAACTGAAACCAATAACAAGGAATATCTTAAAAGCGGTCAACTCTACAAGAAAAACGAACATGACATGAATTATATGTTTTAACGATATATACAGTTTTTGTGGAATAATTTTTTTGTCTATCTGCTACGGTTTAACCGTTATGCAAAATTCTGCAAAGTTCGTCCAGAATAAAATTCAAAGATATGTTTTATTTGTATTGTAATATCTTTAATGTACGGCATTTTAATCAAAATAAAGCCGTTTTTTGCGAAAAACAAAGTTTTCAAAAAAATTGCTATGAAAAGAGTAGTTTGTGGTTCAGGGATTTCTTGAAAATCTTCGTATCGTATTATGTCGTATGCTTTGAAGATACTAACAACATACCAAATTTAGTTATAACGGTCTTTTCGGTTTCGAGTTGTGCTGTACACAGATATATAAACACAGAAACACACACACACACACGGATTTTGTTCTAAAAGTGCTGTTTTGCTGACCCAGGGGACTCAAAACATATATTTCCGGTGAAATCTCAACATCGAATTTTTGGGTGGAATACAATAGCTTCTCTAGCTACTATTTCATTGTATGCTCATACGTGCTAGAGAAAGTGAAAATCAACAACTTTCAATCAGTTCATCAAACAATTTACCAGATATTCAAAAATTAAGGCGAAATTAGGCAATTTTATTTGCTAAAGACCAGGTCTTGCGTTTTGCTAATAGAGAGAATGACTTAAAGTATAATAAAACAAGACTTAATTACATTTTAAAAATATACAATTTGAAATGTTTGTGTTAAAACAAAGATACTAGGAATATAGATCAAAATTATAAGAAGCGGAAAAATAGTTATTGAGGGCCTAACTATAGAGCAATTACGTTGTTTTCGGTGTAATATAAATTGATAAAATAGAATATTGAACTAGAGGAAAATATTCACTTGTTTAATCGAATAAATAGAATAATAAGAAACTGTTTTGGAAAAAAATATGTCAAAGAGGTTAAAATAAACTTCCAAAGCCTGCAAAAAGTGAAACATGGATAAAAAGGGAACTGAGTTGCACGAATAAGGTATCTCAGATCTGTTGAAAATGTTATCCTACTAGACAAAATTAAAGTACGATATAAATTAAAAACTGAAAGCAAAATGAAGAAAATTGAAAAGAGATGGTACCACAATGTGGAAAGAATGACCTTTGACAGACTGCTAAGGCAAGCTTTTTCTCACTATCCTGTTGGAAAGCGTGACCTGGGTCGATCAAGAACACGGTAGAGAGATACTATTAGCTCTGAAACGTGACAGCAATGAGGGAAGAAGAAGAAGAAGTAAACTGGGCTACTTTAGACTCGCATGGATTCGTATTTATTTACCATTTTTTGAACTAGGAGTCCAATAGTTTACTAAATAACTGAAGGTTATCGGCCGATGATTTTCGTGTGTCTTTGTTTAGAACAGCGATGTCTCGTATGAACACTAAATTGTTCACTAAGCCTTCCCCGCTCCCTTTCAATTCCCACGCTTACCATTTTGTCATCTTCCCTATGTTTTCCATAAATAGGCATATTATACCTACGGAAATCGTTACATATCATTAAACATTTGCTCAATTAAATAATTGTAATAATTTTCTAAACCTCACACATGGAAATGTGATACATATATTATAGAATTTACTGTATATATGGAAACAAAAAAGATGAAAAATATGGAAGAAATTCCAGAACACAAGGCAGTTTAGTGTACTGTTTTTGCGTAATGCTGAAATTGAAAATTTTCTCATCGTTAGTTTAACTGCTACAGCTTTTAAAACCCTGACGAATAGTTTATAAAGTCTGCGACTATAGGTAATATAGAAGTAAAGCGTTTTATAATGCTAATTGCCTGTTTTATTTCAGTAGAAATAGTGTCTACTTTCATTAATTGCAGCTGCGATATTGCTCAATAAAACGTGTCATAAATACGAGGTACGTCCAGAAAGCAAGTTCCGTTTCAATTTATCTCCGCTGCAGCGCTGCGATCGCAGTTCCGCACATGCGCGGTAGACGCTCTGTATCAAGGAGAAGAAACGTGCGCCATTTTGAAATCGCTGTCAGCCACATACGCTTTGTTGTGCTTGTTTACAATGTCGGTGTTGATTGAAAATCCCGCCGCTTGTGAAATCAGATCTGTGATTCGTTTTCTGAATACTAGGAAAGTGAAACTAATTGAAATTTATCGGAAAATTTGCGAAGTTTACGGACAAAATGTGATGAATGATTCAATGGTGAGAAGAAGGGTCTGACAGTTCAATGAAGGACGTAGTGAAGTGCATGATGAACGAAGTGGGTGTCCATCTTTGGTTACAGAAGAACTGGTTCAAGCGATTGATGACAAGATCCAGGAAAACCGCAAGTTTACAATTAGTGCTCTCGCTATGGAATTTCCCCAAAGCTCACGATCACTAATTCATGAAATTTTTACCGAAAAACTGAAATATCGTAAACTTTGCTCACGTTGGGTACAGGCGGTAAACTTCTATGAAGAAGGTATACAAAAACTTGTGCCACGCTATGACAAATGCCTGCAAAATTTCGGCAGTTGTGTGGAAAAGTAGTTTAAGAGTTGTAGAATTTTGTGCAATAAATAATTATTCTGTATCTGTACACAATTTAATTTTATTACCACATGGAACTTACTTTCTGGACGTACCTCGTATACACGGTATGACATACTTCTGCCAGCAGAAAGTATATATCTACTCAACCATAAGTAGTCCTAATTTTCTCGCATACATCAGTTGGAAATGGTACACCTTCTGTGTGATCTGAAACACTGCTTTCTATCTTTAGAGTTTGGCACATGGAGATCACTGACTTTATATTTAAGCTCACACAAGATACATTCATCTAAGATTACCTTTTGGTATTTTTAAAGCATTCTTCCAGTACTTTAAGCGGATAACAAAGGACTATGGACCTGTAGTTCGTGCATGGATTGGACCCAAGTTGGCGATTCTTCTTGCGGATCCTCCTTCCATTGAGGTAAATATGCATTTTAAATAGTTATATCATTAGTTCATTAGGTAGAGCTAGACTCTAGAGTGGTAAATGGAGCTTCTTTACATTGCAAGAGGATAAAAATCCAATTACTAGTAGTACTATCACGTTATGTTATTACTAGAGCTCGGCTTTGGGTTTCGAAGTGCACACAGCTAGGAACATACAGCGCAATTAATGGTATAAAGAAAGGGAAGTGGGGAGGGTTTTTAGCCTAAACATGCATGCGTTGTAGTATAAAGTAGCTCATTTCATGTATTTACATTATATGCAATTTCTAATTCATAAAATAACAAAATAAAACAATTATTTCATTATATGATTAGTAAATAAAGAGGCCTTGTACTTTTACAAATAAAAGTATAAGCTTGATTAAAAAAAATCAGCATAATATTCTGCAGAGCTTTCAAAAGGCAATGAACATAATTCAACCAAACTCATTCAAAATTAATTGCAGTGAATTAAAAGACACATTTGTACTGTATCAAAGGAAAATGCTCTCCTTATATCTCTCAAAATATGTTTGAATCATCCACAAGTTTGTTCAGTGTTGAACGCCTACCCTTTCGTGTTTTCAACATTTTTCAATCTGCGCTCTCTTTCAGTGTTCACTGATTTATCTACTAGCAGGAACTGATCGAAACCAGGCAGTGAGCAATGCTAAGCGTGATGTAGAGACCACGCCTACTCCATCACGTCATAGTTATACTCTATGTGCACCGAACCTCAATCTGGCAATTTCGTGACCCAGGACCGAGCTCTAATTATTAATTAATTAGATTAATCAATAAATAAGATAAACACTTGAGGTAAATAAAGATGACACGCATACCCCATTAAGTGGCTGCAGTGAGTTCCTCATTGGCCTCTGGTTCAAATAAGAGTAGAAAATAGATCTCATTTTTTCTTTAGGTTATTACTTAACAATTATTCTAATAGATAATTAAATTATTTCAGTACTCTATGCTATATTGAAAGTAAAAACCAACTAATTTGCTAAAATGAGCAGATATTACATAACCAATGCAAATGCTGCAATGGTGTTGCGCAGAGTAACACAAAAGTGGGCTTCTTCCAGTAGATGCAATATTTATTATTATTATTATTATTATTATTATTATTATTATTATTATTATTATTATTTTATAATTGAGACCATTAGCGAGGAATATCTCAGAAATGGTCAACTCCACGAAAATAATGCATATAGGATACATTGTGTTTTTTAACGAGATGTATATTTATTTTATAGTAAGTTTGTGGTTATCTCTTACGGTTTATCAGTCATACAAAATTCATCTAGAATGAACAGCTCTTCAGAGGCTATTAACAGAAAATTCAAGATATACATTTCATTTGTCATGTAGTAATATAAATAAAAAAATTCGAAACTTTTTCTATGTAAAGGGTAATTTGGAGTGGGGGATTTTCCTCAAAATCTTCTATCGCATCCCTGGAGGAAATTAAACTTAAATACCAAGATTGGTAGTTTACTGATTTTTCGTTTTTGAGTTATCGCGTTCAGAGACACAGACACACGGACACACACATGCGCGTGCGGATATTTTTCTAAAAATGCTTTTTTAATGCAGGAACCCCTATAACGTGTATTTCCAGTTACATCTCGATATTTAATTTTTGGGTGGAGTGCAATACCTTTTCTACCTATGCGCTATGTACTAAGTAGAGAAAGTAAAACAAACCGGCCGTTGAGAACAATTATACGAGGGCCATCCAGAAACTGGCAGACGATTTGGCATAATTAAATAATTAGGAAAGTTATCAACACAAAACATTATTTACAAAGTTGCTATCCTCATTGCTGTCAAGGTCTTTATTGTCACGTGGTACTAGTTTTTGAGGTCTTCATCTGTTGGGAAATCTTTTCCATCCAAAAAGTCGTGTGCGGTGTCCAAAGAGTAACACTGGATTTTTAATTCTTTTATCAACGTTTGCTATCAACTCCTCCATAACGATTAATGAACTTTCATTCCTGTCTTAATTGTACACCTTGATTACTAAAAAAGTATGCGTCATTTCCTCACTGAAGATTCATTCATAGAATTATCAACATACACTTGCGTTATTTGCCTATAAAATTCGATTGACAGAACATTCTGTGCATTAAAAAAAACGAATAAGTTCTTTGGTGGTAGAAAAATATTGCATCGGAATTGAAAAACTGGTACCACGTGACAATAAATTCTTGACAGAATAGGGATTACGTTGAGAGATAGAGTAAGGTACTGTAAGAATTTTTTGTAAATAAAATTTTCGTTATCATTTAGTTATGCCAAATTGTCTGTCACTTTCTGAATGGCCCTGGTACAAGCATCTTTATTAAACAGATAACCAAATGTGTGATTTTCAAACCGCTACACAAACGACGCAATAGATAAAACAACACGCATCCCCTGATTCGCCCAAAATATCCCAGAAAAACAATCTTCCTAAAAATTATACTCTACGTATGAACAATGAGCAGAGCTTATTAAAACAAGCATTCAAATCGGGCAGAGAATATTGTGTTGTAATTAGTGTTTTGTTATTAAAATTGCAAAGAACCAAGCCATGTGATTCAGGCGTTTCGTCTGCCATTTGGGACGTTATAGGCTGGACACCTGCTGCCGACTTCTCTGAGATCTTTTGGGGCTGTTTCCCGGAACGTTGGGGATGTTTCTTCATTTCCCTGAACTACCTGTAACTTAATTTCATTTCCATTTCAGCCAATCTGTCACTTTCAGAATTTTAAATGGCGACGAGGACAACGGTGGTGGTGTCCTTCTCTGGTACTGAACGCGCATTGCAAGTACAGCTCTTGGCGGCGGGGTGACATAGATGTCTGTAGGACCGGGTCAAACCTGGGGCTCCTAGCGCTCGCCGCATCCAGATTAACAACTGCTTGGACTTTACTAGGGATCCTCCACCTTGGATATTTCCCCCGCGGTTCAGTTTTGGCCGCCCGTCGATATAATCTCATTCCTGGAATCTGATGCACAATAAGCCTATGGAGGCTGCAATATGGAAACTTCTCCGGAATAACACAGACACATACACACAATTGGATACTATTAGATATCCAGGGATATGAACCCTGAGGATTCAATGATATGAATGACCAAAGTGAAATCTACAGTAAAAAAGTATCATTCCTTTCAAAAGTAAAATTGTAAGTCATAACTGTAAATGAATAAAACTTGCTAAATCACACTATGAAGAACAAATTGGCAGTTTGGAATATACTCAGTCTGGCACACTCCTTCTAACTGCAATTCCCGAGAATTACTTAGCAATTATTAGGTACTTTGACAAGTATCAGCAACTGTAACAATAAACACATCATTTAATGATTGTATATTCATGTCTCTTTCACCTTTATTTCGTTACGATGCTGTTGATCATAGTCCAGATAGTTGCTCGCGTAGGTGCTGGTTTGTGGAAAGTGCTACTAAACGTCTCTTGTATCTGTATATACATTAAACAGCATAATTGACCACTATCAAATCACTCGTTCTTCAACAGACAACATACTAGTAAAGATGAAGGTAAAGTCTAAACAACGGCATAGAATACACATGCACTGAGACCTATGGTGATCTATTGCACGCTAACACACTCCAAGAAGAAGCAATGAAGAAAGGAACCCACAGGCAGGCCACAGATTGAAGTCCCTAACTGTTTGGCTGATAGTTCATCTCAGCACCAGGAACGTAAAGTGGCCGTCAACACCACGGAGTCGTCCACGTCAGTTGTGCGGGGGTAGCGTGTGGGCCTCACATTCAAGAGGTCGCGAGTTCGACTGTTGCTTGGGATGAATCTCCCGGATAATGTTTTTTTGCCGGTCCCCATAGCCGCGCTCGCTAAAGCGCCTCGCTTTGGTGCTTCGTAGCACAGAGGGTCATGGGTTCGAGTTTCGCCTTGGGCATGAGTGAATGTGTACATGTATGTGTATTTGTCATAACACAGAAAACGGAAAACAAAGGAAATTCAGGGAAAAAATAGGAAATTCAGGGAAAAATAAAAAATAGAGGAAAAGGGAGGTGTAGTCTGAATGTTGGTAAGGCAACCGTCTCCGACCCAGTATTTACAGCGACCACAATGCCGCCGCAACGCCGAGAAAAGCATTCATAAGGCTCATGTATTTGTACGAGACCTGCCAGCACAGCCACACCACACGAGCATAGAGGAACACACACGCGCGCGCGCACGCACCTGAAGTATGACAAGAAAATTACATGGAACGGAAATGATGGAAAGGAAGTTGTGAAAAATTAACACTCCAGGATTTGCCAAAGTGACAAGGTGGTAACATACAGTATATGAGTCTGAAACAAAAACCAAATGCCAATGTTAACTCAAAAATGGACCGAAACTTTGAAATCATCCTGTATGTACAAATTACAGAATTTATCTAGCAGAATTACACACCACCAACCCATAGATTAGCTTAATATGCACGTTATGGAAATACCGAACCCAACGTATGGATACTACCCTGGCCACATTTAACTGTTGCCCAAACAGATTAAACACAGAGTACGCGTAATAAGCTTTAAAAGTAGCCCCAATAATTTATTTTAAAATTATAACCACAAATTAAACCGAGGAAAACGTTAGAAAAACCAAGTAAAATTTAGAAATTAAAAAGCTAAATACTCCACATAGCAAAGGAATAATAAATAACCCCAGAAACTCACCTGCGGCCCGCGAAGCCATTGTTTGCGGCCAAGGAACATTTTTCAGAAAAAGCGAATTTAAAATGTTTAAGGAAATAAAAAGGGTACCAAAAATGTCCTATGTCTTAATTTTAGAATTATCTATGTATTTTCTTCCAGGTTTGGCGTAGTAGCAAAATTTGAGCAACTTATTAGTCACTATTCGAGATATTCCACTATTCAAATCCCAAGACCTGAAGATAAATTTGTGTTTTATATAAGCATAATGTAAATAATTTGCTTGCATCTGATAAATGTGGCACTTTGAGGTACGATATTTTAGTAGCCAGGATGTGAATTATTTAATACACTTATTTTGTAATTATCATTATAGTAAACCCTGTATCAAAAGTACTTGATACTGGAGCTGAGTAATCGTACATTGGTAGATGCACCTGATCTACATCACCCTATTCCCACACAACTCTTCTTTTTAAAAAATCGGATGTGTTCCATTCACATGACTTTCTCTACATCTGTGTAACAAATAATTGCTTAAAAATCTATTCTTCAATGTACTTCATGTTAATCAAAGGAAACATTAGTAGAAATGCTTTCTTGTAATTAGAGGGGTAATAATGGAATACACTAGGCTAAAATCTTTCAAATAGTTGCCATGTGGCTGATATTCATTTCTTTGCATTGCCAGGAGTTCATGAATTCTCGTATGAGAAAATTTAAGTATTTTATCCAGATACTAACAACAGGAAATATCTCAGAAATGGTCAACTCTACGAAAAGAAGTGTATATGACATAAATTGTGTGTTTCAGCGAGATCTACATATTTTGTGTAGTAATTTTTTGTCTATCTCTGACGGTTTACTAGTTATACATAATACAGCAAAATAATAAAGATGTCCTCAGAAGGTATGCTCAGAAATTTCAAGATATACATTTTATTTGTCATGTAAATATCTTTAATATATCGTATTTTAATCAAAATCGTAAGAGCCATTTTGAGAAACTCAACATTTTCAAAAATGTTTCCATGTAAAGGCTAGTTTGGTGTGTGGGGATTTTCCTCAAAAGCTTCGTGTCGCAGCCTTGTAAGACATTAAGCTTATATAATAAGTTTGGTATTTTACCGATTTTTCGTTTTTGAGTTATCGCGTTCACAAACACACGGACACACGAACTCACACACACGGACATTTTTCTAAAAATTGCTTTTTGGATATAGGAAACATTAGAACGTCTATTTCCGGTGAAATCTCTGTATCGAATTTTTGGGTGAATTGCAATATCTTCTCTGTACATTAAGTACATAGTACGTGCAGAGAAAGTAAAAGTCAGATGTGTTCTATTTTCATGACTTTCTCTACAAGTTATTGATACAAAAGATAATTATTTTTATCTAAATCGTGGAAATTGAGATAAACATTAACAGAATTGTTGTATTCCTTCTAAGTGGAAAGGAATTAAGGTAAAACACCAGCTAATTTATTACTCAAATCTTTTAAAAAGCCAGTCGCCATGTGAAACAATTGAATTTCGTTACACACTTTGCAGGGGCAGGAGTAATACAAAATATAGATGAAACGAAAGATGACTTCCTGTGTCAGAAAAGTTTAAGTAGCTTAAAATTGAAACAAAACATAAGGAATACCTTGGAAACGATTAACTCTACAAAAATATTGATTTATTCCATTCATATGACTTTCTCTACACCATTGTAACAAATTATTGTTAAAAAGCATATACTTCTATCTACTTAATCGAGATAAACATTAGGAGAAATGGTCTAAATGACTTGCTACCTTGTAAGTAGAAGGGAAATAAGGGCATGTATTAGGCTAAAGTGATAGTCAAACCATTTGAAAGCTGGTTCATGTGGTTGAAATCCGTTTCTATGCAAGGCCAAAAGTTTACAACTTTCGTAGAAGAAAACTATTTTAAATCTGAAACAAATAACAAGGAATATCTCAGTAATGGTCAATTCCAAGAAAAAAACGTATATGACATGCATTGTGTGTTTTGTGTAGTAAGTTACTGTCTATCGCTTATAGTTTACCAGTTACGCAAAATTCAACAAGATTCATTCAAAATAAGTGTTTTCTGCGGCTTTTTTTTCATAAAATTGAAGACATACATTTCAATTGTCGTGTAAATATCTGAAGAGATTTTAATCAAAATCGTTAGAGCCATTTTTGAGAAAATCACAATTTTCGAACTTTTTTCCATATAAAGGGTTATTGGGGTCGGGGGGGGAGGATTTTCTTCGTGTCACACCCTTGGAAGATACTGAACTTAAATATCAAGTTTAGTATTTAACGGACTTTTCGTTTTTGAACTATGCTACCTACAGACACACCACACACACATATACACATACAGGCACATTCTTCTAAACAATCTTTTTTTGAATTAGAGGGTCCCAAAACATTTATTTCCGGTGAAATCTCGGTGTCGAATTTTTGGGTGCAATACAATACCTTCTCTATACACTGTGCACATAGTACTTGTAGAGAAAGTAAAATGTATATGACATAAATTGTATGTTTTAGCGAGATCTACATTTTTTGTAGAAAAACCTTAAGTGTTTCATTCACATGACTTTCTCTAGATGTTCCACAAACAAACTATTCTAACAAAAGATTATTCTTTTATTTATAGCAGGCTAATCGATAAACATTTGCAGAATGCTTGCTTACTTATAGGTAGAAGAGAAATAAAGAAATACACTAAGTCAAAGCGAAAGTCAAAAAGTTTCATTTTGTTGGCCTGTGTTATTGTTAAAAATCTTATTCTTCTATCTACTTCATGTTAATCTAGTTAAACATTTTAGCAGATTTCTTGCTTCCTTGTAAGTAGTAAAGGGAAATTAAGGAATACACTAGGCTAAAGCTGGTTGCTATGTGGTTGAAATCCCTTTCTTTGCCTAATTTAAAACTGAAACCAATAATAAGGAATATCTCGAAAATGATCAAGTCCAGGAAAAGAAATGTATGCGAATAAATTGTGTGTTTTAACAAAATATAAATTTTTGGGTAGTAAGTTTTGGTCTATCTATTGCGGTTTATCGGTTATGCAAAATTCAGAAAAATGCATCCAGAATAAAGAGGTGTTAAGAGAATATCCCAGAATAAACATTTTATTTTCCAGTAAATATCTCTCAGTATTTTAATGAAAATTGTTGGTGCCATTTTTGAGAAAATCAAAATTTTCATAATTTTTTCCTATGTAAAGGGTAGTTTCGGTGTGGGTTTTTCCCCAAAACTTTCGTGTCTCTTCCTTGAAAGAGGCTAAACTTAATTCCAAGTTTGGTATTTTACCGACTTTTCGTTTTTGAGCTATCAGACACACGGACACACATTTTTTTTTCTGGATATAGGGGACCTTAAAAGTATATTTTCGGTGAAATCTCGGTATTGAATGTTTGGGTGGAGTGCAATACCACCTCTATCTATATACCATGTACAGAAAAAGTAAAAACCAAGATAAAATCTAAGAATATTTAACTAATAATATATACTGCAGTCATCGTGCACCAAAGACCAATATGTTCATTTATATAAATATATAAAATCTAGGTTAAGTTTTGTGCTGTCCAATGCTCGTTCTGGGAGTAGGCATACCCAGACAAATAAAACTAATGCTCATCTATCCAAAACTTATAGACAATAGGGTGTTCAATCTATTATCATACTGAAATTTAGAGATTATCTTTAGGTGTCCCTAACTACGGTTTAAATTTTAAAGTCATCAAGATATGTCCGCAAGTTCTTCCATTCGTGCAGAACTAGTGTATCAGTTTCGTGGTGGAATTCCCACGAAGCCGGTTAGCATTTCATTATTTTGTTTTGAGGTCCTGACAGAAAGTGTTGTATTTGTGGCGAATCCAATAGCAGGATATTATTCCCTTGCAAAATCTTGCCGGCCAAGACTGATATTATTTAAAAACAACAGCCCCATATGACTAGATTTGCTGATATCTGAAATAACTCCTGCGGGACGAAATCGCGGCTCACGGTGGTGCTGATATAATCCTGGCGATTGACAGTATCGTTAATAAACAATTACCTGACACTGGCGAATGGAACTTTCTCCCTGAAAATTTACCATGCTTCCTTGACAGGACTGGAGGTCACTACTCTCCTGCATGAATATTTCACTCTCATTCATAAAACCATCAGCAAAGCAGCAGAATAACGGTTGACAGTGACACAAGTTAGGAAAGGAATACCTAATCTGAAAGAGAATATCTGAGAAACTGTTGAAAAAAGTTTGCTTTCAAGTCCAATGATCCATATCCAAAGCTCTAAAGTATTATTCTACGTGGTTTAATTAAAATTACTAACTAGTAATAGCAAAAACGTAGGGTTAGTAAAGCTAGTGGTTCGTGACGAACCCTATAAAATAATACTTTTGGTGGTTTACTTGCAGCTGCTACTTGGTAACAGTAAAAATATGAACAAGAGTTCCCTCTACCAAGTTGGAAAGCCGTGGCTGGGAGAAGGACTACTCATAAGTGAAGGTATTCATTTTTTTATAACATACTGGCAGAAAGAAACCACATTAAAATGCAATTTCTATGCTCTTTATAAATAGACAGAAGGTTGAATGAATAAGTGAATTCATTGACATTACAGTATACATAATGTACATTGATTTTCATTAATCGCACGGGTCCACGGACCGTACGTGCTTTTGCAATACACAAAGTAGATAGAAAGATAGATATGAATGAATGAATAAGTGTATTTATTTACATAACAATATCATACATATGATTTCAACAATCGCACGGTTCCACGGACCGTACGTGCTTTTGCAATACACACTAAAAGCAATATTAAAACAACAACAAAAAGAATTAAAAGAGTACACACGACAGCAAAAAGACAAAGGTAATACACAATCAAAAGCAATATTAAAACAACAATAAAGAATTAAGAATAAAACCAAAAATAAAAATACAAGGATATGCAATTATAGCAATTTAAATTTACAGCAAAGAGTACACTTTCATTAATGCACCCTCTTATATACGCTTAAAAGACATATACACATAATATATACACAATATATAAAACCATAACTCAACAGTGACCTAAGTATGACATAATATATATGTATGTAGAATATTGTAGTCACTTTTGTTTAGTTGATCTTATTCCTCCCCCCTCCCTTCTATTCGCAGCCTCCTCAGATCTTAGCCGTCTTGCTTTGAGTATAAATTTACCTAGCCCGTCCATGTTTTCCGTGCCTGCCAGTAGCGTCCAACATGCTTCTAGCTCTACATTCGCGGTGGTGAAGAATCGCGGTAAATATTTTTCCCGCCATTCCTCCGTACCCCTACATCTTGGCAAGATGTGAGTCCACAACTCTTCCTCCTCGCAAATGGGACAGATTCTGGTACCATTCTCGTCAGAAATTTTCGTGCTCCTTCATACTCCTAGTCTAATCCACGCGAGCCCCTCTCTAATGAGTTCGTACCTGTTTTGATGTATTGCTCCATACCCCACTCCGATTTTAGCCCAGACTGTACTTCTAATGCAACCTTCTCTGTGCATTGCGTAATTATTTGCTGTCTGTCAATATCACAGATGCGGTTCTTAATTGTTCTCCAAATACTGCGCCTGTTTGCCTGCCCCGCCATCCAAATGTATCCCATCCCAATGGTTTCCAACCCTTTCTTTAATTTTGATGCCCATGTCGAATTACCTTCCATTCGCAACTGTTCACGGTAGCAGACTGCCCTAATTAGAGATTGGTTTCCAAGAACGATTCTTATCGAATATTTAACTGCTCTGATTTTGCACTCTATCGTTTCACTATGTGCCCAGAATTCCCTCATTATTCAGCAGTTTGCCGTACCTCTCCCTACATCCAGAATTCCTTTGAAAAATTGGGTCCTCACTTGGTCTAGATTCCCTGTTTGTTCCCACTCCCATATTTCTCCTCCATATGTCATCGTGGATCTAACTGTCGCTCCGCATACAGTTTCCATTAAGGTTATGGATATATTCGGAATTCTGCAGCGTATGAGGGAGGTTGCGCCGCTTTCACCCTTGCCTTATGTTTCGTGATGTCAGTGTGTTTTGTCCATTTTCCGTTCATTGTAAATGTGAATTCTAACTACACAAAAGATTTAACATTGTCCAGTATCTATCCTGCATATGTCCAAGTCTCCTTCCTGTATTAACAGAACCCTTTTTGAAAGTCATTGCCTTAGTCTTATTCACATTAACTGTAAGTACCCATTCATTGCAATAAGTCTTAAGTTTGTCCAGTCCTCGTTGCAATCCGTTAACTGTCGTAGAGTAGAAAGATAAATAGAAGGCAGGTAAGTAGGTAGATCAACTAGAATTAGAAATGAACAAGAATCTATGCTCAGAAATACACCTAGCATAGTCCATTGCTCGAAACAAATTCCAGATACACCTACATATTTCAAATTTGCAAAGCTAGAGCCAGACTGAAAAATTCAATGCCCTAGCTGGGATTTGAATCGCGGATCTGCTGGTCTCCATGAAGTTGTTTAAGCACATGAGGACATGCCGACACGGCACTAAATTTCCAAACTGACTCGAGATTTTCCCGGTAAAACAGTTTTTTATAGTGTTTAACGCCCGCTTTTACTGCTCCGGCACCGCAGGCGATGACATTGATGATACATGGAATGAAGTTAGAGCACTGGTGGAATGTGATGGCCGGGGAAAGCGGAGAACCCGCCCCTGCACCGCGTTGTCAACCACAAATCTCACATGCGGTCGGTTGGGATCGAAGCCACGGCGCGGCCGGTAAAAAAGTGATTGACCTATTAGTTGGTGAAACTTGAAGGCCGGGACTTAAGTATGTGCGACATAGTAAGTTGTCATTGGTTGTCATCTCAAAATAATACAATCTGAGATCTCCTTGTGGTTTACCGTGAAAATCTTGAGCTGTTGGAAACTTTAAAGCTGTGTCGGCATTTGCTATGGCAGCTCATTGTTAGAGCTACTGGATGGAGATCAGGAGTTTCGTGGTTCAAATCCCGACCCTTTACATGGAAAAATTTCGAAAATTTTCATTTTCCAAAAATTACTCAAACGATTTTGGTTAAAACACATAATCCCAAAGATACGTATATGACAAATAAAATGTAAAGCTTGAATTTTATATAAATAGACTCATAAGAACTCTTCATTTTGGATGAATTTTACATAAACTGTAAGAGATAGACAAAAGTCTACTACCAAAAAGTGACGATTGCATTAAAACACTCAAACTATGTGATATAATTTTTGTAGACATTCCCTAGATATTCCCTGTTATTGATTTTAATTTTAAACTACATACCTATACCTTACTAAAACGGGAATACGCCATTATTTTCATTTACCTTTTGTTTAACTCCTCGCAATGCAAACAGAATGGAATTTCAAAGTCAATTGCATAGCGTTAGCTTTTAAAAGATTTGACTACCGTTTTAGTCTAGAGTAATCCCGCATATCTCTTCTGCTTATAAGGAAGCAATTAATAACATGATTTCTGCTAATATTTATCTGGATTAGCACAACACGTATAAACATAATAGAATAATATTTTGTAAGAAAACAATACACGAGCAATGAAAGAATGTTGCTATGTTAGAAATATAATTGTATCACGACAAATGAAATAGCTAAACGGACTGGGAGATTTATGAGCCACTTTTGAAATACCTGTACCTGAAGTTATAAACTTCGGTCGGTTTTAGTAATGTTGTTTTCTTGGACCTCTTTATAAGTGCTAGGAATTTGTACGAAAATATACCAATATACCTGTGCGCACATTTTCTTGGGCGCTAGATTTTTCGGGTAGCGAGGGCCGGGGACAGGAAGAGACACCTCGCCCCCTGTCTTTCTGCAGTGTTGTCTGCCAAAGAAAGTGTCTTTCTTTGAGGCCTTCAGTCATTATGTTAAATAAGTTATCTAATTTATCGGGAGCTATTTGAATTATTAAACGAAACGTAGCGTATGAACTCTGGGATCTACAAACCGAATAAAACCACAGCAATGAAGTCAAGATTATAGCATACAGACAGCGAATGTACTAAAGTGCAAGGTTATCATATTATTTAACGAGACGTTTTATCCCTCTCCAATGCCTACGGTACAAATGCTACTTGCTGATATAATTAAATGAATCACAGAATCGTTCAACTCAATAAATGTTCCTTATTTCAAGCAACATTTACAGAATTTTCCATTATAGGCTTTAAGAATTTGTAGATGAATCTAGGTAAAATGAAAACCTGGCTTTCCAACCAAGCCATATGAACATACACTTCTCCCCCAAATTTCCTTGTCCTCATTATAGCGCCAACTCCCCAGCCACATATTACTAGTCAGCATCAGTGATGCCTCACTTCTTAAAAGATCCCAGTAAGACGGTAAGATCTTGAAAGATGCTCCAAAACAGAGCCAAGCTTTCCCTATATACGAGATCAATGTTGTCGCTGTTCCGCTTCCGCAATTACGCGATATCTACCGAATGAAGAATAGGGAGCCGAACGCCCAAGAAAATGTACACGCATACTGCACACGATTAAATACATTTTTGTTGATCATTCATTTTCTATAATATCATCACATTAAACTGTTTTCTATTTACAGCTGATATATGGAGGAGACATCGGAAGATCGTAGCGCCCGCATTTCAAAGTCACATATTGCCAATGTTTGTACCCGTCTTCAATTCAAACATCAAAATGTTGATAGAGAATCTGTCACGTCATCAGCATGGTCCTGACTTTGACATTTGTCCGTATTTCAATCTGTTTGCATTAGATGTCATATGCGGTAAGTAAGTCAAGTTTTTTAAATGTTTATTATGGGATGTACATTCGTCTAGTGTCCATAGAATTATTTCTTAAATAATTTAATGCAGCCTTTGCTCATTTTAACTGTAGTATACACATGTTGTCAATCATCAATTAGCATCCCTATATTATTAAAAAGTATATTATAAACATTAATTATGTAAGTTGCTTCATCTAAGTCGTTAACATAACCTGACTGATTTCCATCGCCTAATTCAACAGCTTGTAAAAGCAGAATTATTCCAAAGGAGCTACTAGCAGCATGGCATTGAGTGAGACCGTAGCGTAGGCAGAAAAAATATTAAGGGTGTTTGTAAAGGGAACTATTCTTAAGCAATTATGATAAATATGAGTTTATTATGAGTTATAATTAATCGAGTTTATGTTCATAAATTAAATGCAACAATCGAAATTAAAATTCGATTTTGCTATTACTTCTTACTTACTTTTAGCAAGTGGGGATTCCGACCAAAATTCCCCCTGGCTACGCTTCTAAGTGAGACAGAGTAGACACGGCCCACCCTAAATTTCATGACAAACATCATTTTATTTGGATCATGTTTCAATACTATTGCAACCACCGCTCATGATTGAAGGTCGCTTTTCCCAACCGGTTTTTCTGATTTCAACTTTCCCAATATTTTAAATTTCCAAAGTCCTTTATTCCCAAGTTCCATTTCCCCTTGTACCCACTCTGTTTTTTTTTCCAAGGAAATTTATTATGAAGTGTCTTTCTTCCTTTCTTCCGCATTTTCCACTGCATTCGTTCCGAAGCATATTTTCCTCTTAATTTTCCAAACGTTCAGTGGTATACATTGCTTGTGTACAGCATTTGTTTGATTCATGTAATTTCAGTTTATTTGCAATAAGCTTAGTTAATTACATGAAAAATAATAAATAATAAACAGATACATATTTGCTATATACATCCCGATTTATATGTCAAGGCGCCGAGATGGCGTATTAGAAATTTTATATTATTTTATTACTACTATATAGTATTTTATTTTATATCTGTACTGCGAACCGTTCAAACTGCCAAATCCTTTAAAATACCGGAAACGTTGGTTTTTGATTGTCAAGGACTGACGGTTTATCAAGGTCTTACTATATATATATATATATATAAATTAGAGAATTCCTCGGAATTTGAAAGCTCTATGCTTATAAATTATCGACCTTGTAGATTGTATTACATTTATCCAACGATATTTTGGCACTTTAAATTATTGGATTTACAGTTCCAAAATATGTAATTTCTATAAATTAAACACATTAATCTCAGAAATATAAAAAGAAATATTTCACATTTAAGGATATTAACATGAAGGCATAAAATTATAAATCTAATAACATAATATAACATTGATCGTAATATGAATTTGACTGGTCACATCTTACCCAAAATGAACTCTGCGTGTTTTGCAGTAAGACGTTTAATCAAATTTATAAATAAGAGCACGCTATATGGAATTAAAATTACTTTAGGATTCTGACTGTTTTTTTTTCTTTTTTCAGATTAAGGGAAGCTGGTTTCTATGGCAACGACGGTGACCCCGCCTCTTCAAGGTCCCACTGAATAATTCCAACAAATTGTAAGATGTGAGGTAAAAGGAACGGCTCGCAATAATTGGTTGGGGCTATATGGTGGGACCTTGAAAAGGCTTGGTCAACTCCATATATGCATATGCATACCTACGTATTTTGTAAGCACGTAAAGGTTTGTTAGCATGATGCGGTATTGTTTCAGTTGCTCTCAGTATATGTGTGAACGACATCTTATAAGTAGCATATATAACTGTTTTCATCGCCAATAATAATTATGATTATCAGTGTTCTAAAACGTTTTAATATTGTGTACGGTCTTATGTTCACAGTATGTTAGCATTTGTTTTCCAGTTTTAATTTTTGAACTTCTGCATAAGAATACTTTCAGCACTAAAGTATGCCACTTATTTAATTTAAGTCAGCAGGCATTGACATTCACGTTTGGCACCGGACGACTGCTATCTTTGTAGGCAGAAGCTCCCTACATCTGTCAATATGTGCAGGTATACAACTATAGAGCCAAGTACTTGTGTACGGCCGGTCAAATACTGTTTGGTCAGTTGTCAAAGATCACCTTGATCGAGTCGCAGTCAGACTCTCACAAGTGATAATGTATTGTAACGACGTCACATGAGCACATAAACTATTGCTATGAATCAACCTTCAATGGTACAATTGTTGCTTCATGTAAAAAATAGAAGCTTTCACTCTTTCTTATTAAATTGTACAAGAGCTGGGTTTGCAGGGATTAAACGGATTATAGTGAGAGACTGTTTTCAGTGTTAAAACTTATAAAAACAGTTGAACTATTAAGTCAAAACACACGTACAGTTTAAGGCGATAAAATGTGGCTCAGAGAGAGTGGATTGAGTGGCTACGAATCACACAACGTTTATTTAACTATTTTTATTTTTTGAGTTGTTTGCATGACAAATAAGTAAATAATGGATTTTAATTAAAAAGGGAAAGGGTTCAAATAATTTTAGCCTTAATGTACATGTTATGGTTGCCTTAAAAGCTATCCTCTTTTGTTTAAAATAAAAGTGTCTATTTGAGATACATTTCCGTCTGTATCACAAATTAAAATAAAGAAATTAACAGCAATATAAAAAATATAAATAAATAAAATCCTCAGTAACCAGTCCAATATTCTTCATGCTCGAAAACGTTGTTAATTTGCTTCGGCATGGAGTCTATCAGTCGGTGGAAATAATGCGGTGTTTCTGCGAGGGAATTCCAGGTGTCCTCGACCCTGTCTCAAAGCTCGACAGACGTCCTGGTAGACGGAGAGTTTGAAGAGTCTCCTTTATTTCTACTGAATTTTCTCTATTGGGTTTAGATTAGGGGACCTGGGAAGTTGAGTTATAAATGAGATATCCTCTTGCCCATCAAACCAACGCTGAACTATCCTCCATTTACGGACGCTATGGTTGTTCCTGCAAAAACAGGATTGTTCCAACGGGATACCTTTCTCTGGCAGATGGGGCTAAACTGACCTGCACATGGTCGCGATATTTTCGTTTATCGAAACTGCAACGTATTCTTTCAAGGTCATTAGGATCTTCGACGGAAATCCAGCCCCATCATGAGACATCTAAGCGATCGCTGCGTGGTTCTGGGTCGATTGCTCTTTTGTAGAAGTTATTGTGTTTAATGAGTGGTATCAGCATGGTCGTTCGGCTGATTCTCTAGGTGTTTAGTCATCTGATGTTCTATATGCTCGTTGATTGGCGTCATCTTCATTTATTTCCATTGTAAAACTTTATTCGCTATTCTGAGGTACTTCCATTATCCTTGATTAATTCTGGCGATGATTGAAGAGGCTGTGATCAGTATTACCACACTTGCAGCGTATGTGAAATATGGTCTTATAAGCATCCTTCCGAATAAAGTATCTTACAACCTGTGTGATTTTCTATTTGCCCCTGTGTTCTGTATTGCTGAGCCTAGAGCTCCCCAGTTGGTTCTGGTGTGCCCATGTCTACGAGCAGCCTCAGCCGGCGAATATCCTGCGTCTAGCTAATAAGGAACAGTCTGTCAAACAGGAGACCATATCTCAATGGGAACAAAATATGTTCAACAGCAAGGCGTATCCTTTAGTTCAGACCCGGAAGGGATAATTGTTCGCTGTAACACACATATCCCTCTAGAGAACAATAAAGGAACCAGTATAAGCACTCCTAGCTGAAGGAAACCTGATATTCTTGACGTTTAATAGTCGAATTAGAGAATTATTATGAAATAAACCGAGCCAGCGCATTACAAAGAAAGACATATTTCTAAATGACTAGATGCGATTACTTAACATTGAAAAAAAAACAGTCAAATAGTTTGTTAATCGGTGAAGCATATTGGCGTTTAAAGCAAGATGAGTATGTATTACTATACAATTTAGTTGTATAATACTTAAAATGCACATTTGCTAAATGATATCCTTTATAAATACAAAATTATAAACAGACAATTTGGGATTAAAATGTAAACTGAATAGACGAGATTTGAGGCTGAATACTACATTATATTACTGTCTTATAACATTGTATTACCTGTATTATCTTTACCACTTGACACAGCTGCAGCTTGCCCATAAGATTGCTTTAAAGAACAATAGTGTCTTATTTAAATATGTGCTTTCACTGTTCTTTTGAAATTCCATGTCTGTACGAGAACCACATTCTGCCATTCAGGAGTGCGACCATTATTTTTACCTTCTATACTTAGTATATAGAACATAGATCGAAAAGGTATTGCGTCACACCCAAAAAAATCGATAATGAGATTCCACTGAAATGCACGTTTTAGGTTCCCCTGAATAAAAAATGTAGTTTTAGAAAAAGGTCGTGTGTCAAACACTAAAAGTCGGTTGAATACCAAACTTGATGTAAAGTTCAGCATCTTCCAAGGATGCGACATGAAGAACTTCAGGAAAATCCACACAAATCCCAAACTACTGTTTATATTGAAAAAGTTTCAAAAGATTTTAATTTTCTCAAAAATGACGCCATTGATTTTGATTAAAATACCTTATATTAAAGACAGTTAATGAAAAGTGTAATGTATATCTTGAAATTTCTGGGAATAGTTTCTGAGGTCCTGTTTATTCTCAATGAGTTTTGCATAACTCAAAGAGGTAGACTAAAAGTTACGCACAAAAATGTAGAGCTCGTTTAAACACACAATTTGTCATACACAAATTTTACTTTCTCTTCACGTACTATGTGCATAGAGTATAAAGAAGCTGATGTAATGCATCTAAAAATTCTATGTCGAGTTTTCAACGCAAATGTATATTTTGAGGTCCCCTAAATCGTTTTTTTTTAAAAATGTCCATAGGTGTGTGTGAGAACAGCATATGTCGTGGTTGTTTTAGTAGCGTCAACGTTCCGGTGCCAATATGTCGTATTATTTGTGGGTTGTCAGTGTGACGCTGTCAGGTGAGTCTACCCGGAGTTGGTCGCGGGTTAATGCTAGTGAATTTCTCTACATTAAGTGTACATACCTTGCGGATTCTCTTGGTTGCACCGGTTAAGCTTCTTCTAGTAGATCATGAGTCTCTTACTCAGGGTGGAAAGAATGACAAGGGTGTGTAACACTGTCGGTAGACTCAAATAACAGAGAAAATTCACTTAATTCTCTGCATACCTCCTTTATTGGTGAATTAATGTTCATTTGAGGCACTAACCCTACGAGCGAATCCCGACATAACTGATCGCGAACTTGATGAAGCCGTTTCCAATACGTGCTACTTCCACTTTTACGGAGTTGTTATAACTTTACATTAGTCACTGTGGTCTGGAGTTTCTCGGTCCGTACAACATTCACGATAATGATTGCCCGTCAGATTAATTTGTAAAACACTGATTTTCTGCAATATACGGCGCGCGATTTCCTACATGATGTGTCGTGCGCTGTGCGTTACGCGTTGTGTGTTATGCGTTGTACCCTCGTTTTGTGTCTTACGCGTTGTGTGTCTCTCGACTTCTTATCCGCACAGCACTTATATACAAAAAGGTCCAAGTTTTGCTCTCCTTTTTGATTGGCTGAAAAAGAGTGCGTAAAGTGGCGTCATCACGTGACTATCGGGGATTTTTCTTTATTTTACACCCACGTGACCTTGTTCTACAAAGCGAAATTCCCTTTCTCCAATCTCAAAAGGGAAAGTACCTGGTTTCCTCTTAAGGGCTGTTACTTATGTCCCTAATGCATTAAAATGTTTGTTATTTTCAACAAAGCCCGTAGCCTTGACGAATACAAAAGCTATTTCTACCCTCCACGGTAATTCTTTCCACTGAGCATATATTTCCTATGTTAAATATTATAAACAAATGATTAAACTAATAATATATGCGCCGTACTAAAATACTGTCGCACATAGCTCAAAATTAAAAAACTGTTAAATGCCAAACTTGGTATTTAAGTTTGGTATCTTCCAAGGAAAATCCCCTACTATAAACTACCCTTTACATGGAAAACAATTTTGAAAATGTCAATTTTTTCAAAAATGACTCTAACAATTTTGATTAAAATACCGTATATTAAAGCTATTTACATCACAAATATAATGCATATCTTGAATTTTCTGGGAATAACCTCTGAAGAGTTCTTCATTCTGGAAGAATTTTGCCCAATTTTGCATATCTGGTAAATCATAAGAGATAGACAAAAATTTGCTACAAAAAATGTAGTCTCGTCAAAACACACAATTTATGTCCTTTATAGTAAATATTGTTAAAACAGAAATTACTAACAAAAATTTCAATAGCAAATCATCCTTTATCTATAGGATTAATTCTATTTTTACAAACAATTTGTATATGTTTAATTAGAGGATGTATATCCTTAAGATTTTGATTCTCCTATGTTCTACTCAGACCTATTCATGCTCCTATTCATGAATTGGCACAAAGTGAAATTAATACACCTCTAATTTTCGTTGAGGAGATAACTGTTTCTGGGATATTTCTAGTTGTTGGTTTCAAATTTGAAATACTTATACTTTTCTCAGAGAGGAAGTTCTTTTGTTTTACTCCTGGCCAAGCAAAGAAGCGAATTACAATGCCAATCGCATATCGGAGTTTTAAAACATTTGACTATCGCTTTAGCATAGTACATTACTTTAGTTCCCTTCTACGTATAAAGAACTAGGTAATAAGAAGACTCTGCCAATGCTTATCTCGATTAGCATTGTGTTGAAAGAAGAATAATCTTGTGTAAGAAGTTTGTAGAACAGCTAGAGGAAGTCATATGAGTGTAGTACATCCGATTTTTTTCCTAAATTTAAATATTTCCTAAATATTTCTTGTTATTGGTTTCAAATTTAAAATATGTAAACGTTTCTCATACAGGATTCTTTGACCTTCAGATCATGCAGACAGACATAGCATCGAGATTTTAAAAGATTTGGATGTCGTTTTAGCCTAGTGTATTCCCTTTATTTCCCTTCTACTACTTACAAGGAAGCAAGATAGGTCACGAGGGGAGACATGAACAAATCTTGCTTTCCTTCCCTCCCACTCTGCAACGACTGGGTAATTAGTATCCTTAGTTATAACGAAATCACTTTTTTCGCTATAAAGCTAATTTATGTTCATATTATATGACAGGAGCAACATGTACAACATGAGACTTAGCATTTTGTTTGAAGGAATGTTGGTATGTTTATTTTTGTTGCGATCCAGCTTATCACACAATGAGTTGGCAACCATATAACCAAATAATAAGCAATATTATGTGCTCACCACACGTTTCTAAATCTCCTCAAACCCTCTCATTGCACCACAATCTTCGTCCTCATAACCAGCATCGCTATTGATATCGTGGGCATCACCGTCTTCTTCCAAGTTAACCATAATCCACTACTGTTTATTTGCATAAACACTAAAGAATGCCGCACTAAAACTAGCGCTAGCACGCACTTCACTCCGTGGACAAGATTTCTGCGCATACATTTGGCGCAACTTCTGCCACCATCAGGTCTTCCCAAGAGCTGCCACTGCGCAACTTGCGGTTTTGCTCTTGTCACGCCTCACGACCATTTCTGCTAATGTTTTTCTTGATTAGCATTAAGCAGATAGAAGAATATGCCGTTTAACAATAATTTGTAACAGAGATGTAGAGAGTGAGTGGAACGCGTCAGATTTTAAGAGTGAGTGTACATGTGAGATTAAAAGTATAATAACATAAATCGTTAATTATTTCAGAGTCGGCCATGGGACTGAAAGTGAACGCCCAACTTAAAAGTGACTCAGACTATGTTAAAGCAATGCATTGGTGAGTATGTTTTAAATTAAGTCATTAATTGGCTTAGAGGAGTACTTAGAAATAGAACTTCAAACTTTCGCTGAAATAGTTCTTAGATTATATGTTTGTGATATTTCTCTACAATTTATTTTCTTAAGCAGTAGATTTCTTACTATATGCTGATGATATTACGACTGCTAGTGTGTGCAAAAGCTAGTTTCTTGGACATTATTTTTACTTTCTCTGCTTAGTACATAGGTAGAGAAAGTATTGCATTCCATCAAAAATTCGATACCGATAGTTTACTAGAAACAGAGTTTTAGGGGACTTTGAATTAAAAAAGAAGCTTTTTAGAAGAAAAAAATAAGGTCCGTGTGTGACTTTGAACACGATCACTCAAAAACGAAAAGTCGGCTAAATACCAAGCTTTATATTTAAGTTCAGCAATTTCCAAGGATGCGACAAGGAGATCTTCAAGAAAAAACCGCCACCCTAAGCTACCCTATACATAGTAAAATCTTCCAAAATAGCGAACTTCTCCAAAATGGTTCTAAGGATTTTGATTACAATTGTAATTAGTCCACAGAATCCCTGTAGGGCAAGATGGCTGTATTCTCCGTAGCCAGTTCGGGAAAGATCCTATTTCTGTTGACGCGGCCTCTATCAGTAATCTCCATTCTCTGTGATCCTTGGACGATGTCGTCCAGTTGTGTCCAAAGTGAAGTTTCAGATAGTCTTTTTTCCTGCCGGTTGGTTCTTGGATCTCAGGCGGTCGTTGATTATAATACCGTATCTTTATATGACAAATATAATCCATATCTTGAATTTTCTGGTAATGGTCTCTGAAGTTCTGTTTATTCTGAATGACTTTTACATAACTACTATACTATCAGAGATAGACAAAACATAAGTATTATACAAAAACGTAGAGCTCGATAAAGTACACAACTTCTGCAATATACAATTTTTTGTGGTTTTTAACTTTCTAACATATGTGATTTTTGGCAATGGAGATTAAATTCCAATCACCATCATCATCTTCCAAGATGCGACATGAATATTTTCACCAAAAGCCCCCACCCCAAACTACCCTATAAATGGACTTTTTTGTACAAATATTGCTTCCCTCAAATATATATCTGAAAAAATAATTACAGGATGGTATATTAAAATAGAATAGATAAAGTCACATCCTGTAGCACGATAACTGAATATTTTTATTATCCTTTCTGTGAAATATCCCTCTCTGCTTATTAAATTTGACTATTCTGAACTTGCTGAGTTTGGAATAACTTATATGAATCTTCGGTGTATATTATTTCCAATATTATACATAGTGCACTTTATATTATACTCTAATACAATAAACATGTAAACAGTTCTGTTCTTTCTTCGTTTCTTTGTCTCTTTCAATCACGTTTTCTTTATTTCTTTGTTTCCTATTTTTAAAAATATGTTCAGGAGTTTATATAATCCAAACATTTCTTGTAGGTTTGTTTCTTTTTTCTTTCTCCTTGCCAAGTGTATGACCCTTTGGTTCATTTATTTTAATGTTACATACTTTTCTAAGTGATTCAATCCTATCTTTTGGTGAGCATTGAAGGTCTTTTAGAATCTCACACTCTTTTGCTTACGCGTGCACCAACACACACACACACACACACACACACACACACACAAACGACACATACATACTTGTATTTTCTAACATGCCTATTGGATTTAAGGTATCCCAAAAAATTCTAATGAAACTGTAGACTTGAATCAGACTTTAGGAATACTCGAAACACACATCTTCTCGCCATACTGGTGCTATTTTGGTTTGAAACACGATAGCAAGGTATTCATAGCTCAATTATACCTTTTCATTGGACATGGGATTTCAGCAAAATTTATTTTAAATACTTGAAGTTTACCTAGCTGCTCAACAAACTTCTTATAAAATATTATTCTTTTTTCTACACAATGCTAATCCAGATAAATATTAGCAGAAAGTTCTTATTGCTTAGTTCCTTATAAGAAGAAGGAAAGTAAATTAATGCGCTAAAGTGATAGTCAAATGTTTTAAAAACTGTCGTTATGCGATTGTGACTGCAGATTACTTCTTTGCTTGGGCAGGAATAGAACAAAAGTAAAATAAGCTCTTCCTGTTTGAGAAAAGTATAAATACTTTACAATTAAGCCAATAACAAGGAATATCTCGTAAACGATTACCTCCTTAAAAAAAATCGTAAAGGACATAAATTGTGTGTTTTGACGAGTGTGTTTTTGTGCAGCAAGTTTTTATTCTGTCTCTTACCATTTAACAATTACCTTAGTAAAATTCGGCAAGTTTTCACCCAGAATAAAGAGGTCTTCATAGGCTACTCCCAGAAAATTCAAGATACACATTTTATTTGGGATGTAAATATCTCTAATATACGGAATTGTAATTAAAAACCGTACAGGCATTGTTTGGAAAATCAAAATATTCGAAATTTTTCCATATAAAGGATAGTTGGTGGTGGGGGGATTTTCTTGAAAATCTTCGTGTCGCATCCTTGGAAGATATCAAACCTAGATACCAAGGTTGGTATTTAAAGGCTTTCTCGTTTTTGATCTATACTGTTCACAGACACACACACACACACACACACACTCACACACATACACGGATCATTTTTCTAAAATGTTTTTTCGGACATATATCTCCGGTGAAATCTCGACATCGAATTTTCGGGTGGAATACAATACCTTCTCTACCCACTATGTACATTGCGCATGAGGGCTAGAGAAAATAATATACAAGTAGGTCAACTTCTCTTCCCTCGCCATTTAACGGGACTTCAGACACTAATCCCCGCTCCAAGGTGCATTGGCACCATATCTCACCGTTATTGTTGCGTCAGGTCCTTTCAGTCAGGTACCTCTTGTCAATATAGTCAACATTGTGCGCCACTTATCTGTTGAAGAACGGTGTGTGTTTACTATTAACACGAATCTGTTAGACACTTACTCAGGGAGCTTGTTAAAAGGTTTCTAAATTCTGTACCTCCTGCAAGAAAATCTACACATGTGATCTTGCATAAATCGAATCCTCGAATTAGGTATTAGATAAGAAACCTGCAAGGAGAAAATGTTCTCACAGAAACCGTGTGTAGTAGAGGAGTTGGATAGATAGAGTCAGCCTGAAAAATTCAGCATCATAGCCGGGATTTGAACCAAATCTTCCGGTCTCTAGCCGGTTGCTCTATTGCTGAGCTATCATGGCAACATGCCGGCATAGCACTAAATTTTTCATCTGACTCACATGTTTCCCGGCAAATCACAAGATGATCTCTAAGGCGACTTACAATATCGTAAGCACTTTAAGACCCAGGTTTCATAGTATAGCCAACTGTCATGGACAATTGTGATAATTGGAGTTGAACAGGTACGCCGTCTTGTTGCCATGGCAACTCAGCGGGAGCAACCGGCTAGAGACCGGGAGATCCGTGGTTCAAATCCCGGCTATGGGGCTGAATTTTTCAGTCTGACTACCAATCCAAGGAGAAAATTAGTTTTAACGGAAAATAAACTAATTGAAATAGGTCCAGTTTAGAGCGATCGCCTTGAAAATCACTAAATAAGCTAAGCTCTACGAATAGGTATTTTGCGGAAAATGTTTCAGCTGAGTTAAAACTCAAACCTTATCACTATTCACAATATACGTGTTTTTACCAGATATGCTGGTTGTTTGGGAGCAGAAGGTTAATATTTACAGTATTTACTATAAGCTAAGGGCTTTATCGAGCCTTTAACGGCACCACTTTCCCCGCGACTTTTGGTTCTCTCGCGCAGTAGAGAGAGGTCGCGAGAGGGTTACCTTATACTAGTTGATCCAGCTGTCCGTATTTCAGGTTTGCAGATAATTGCAGAACTCAAGTTAAAGCCAATTACAGGATGGAACCGAAGTTCGCTAACGTCACTTCCCCATTGACCGGTTTTAACTTGAAATATCTTGAAATAGCCGCGTTGTCTCATTGTTTGAGCTACCACCATAATAACACGTCCTATACATAAAACCTCTAATTAGATTCGTAATATACCATCGGCACAAATAGTTGAAGATCTGTAATTTTAGTGCCAGCCGGGCATTGCATTTTTCGTATCTAATTCAAGTTTCCATTACACGGTACTGATGTATAAAAAAGTTACTAAAACACTGTGAGCAATAATTACATTCCAAAGATTATTATGCGTGAATAATCTTATTCTAATAGCATCTATAATATATGTGCAAGTGTTTCTATATCACAACCGAAACCACTGGTATTATTGCAGTCTGGAAAGTACACTCTTTCTGAGAGCTTTCAAACCGTGGCTACAGCCAGATCTTCTCTTCAGATTGTCGTCTCTTGGTCGTCAGCAGGAAAAATGCTTGCCCATTGTATCTAACATGACCAAACAAGGCATACAGGAACGCAGACAAAAGAGGAATGCAGAGTCTAGTACTATGGACCAAAACGACCATGAAGAAAGCGAAGAAGCAGGTTTGTATCCATAAAATCATTAATGTAAAATTAAAAGATCTTCACTATAGTTTCTCCAACTTTTACCTCCTGCACCTAACTATCCCGGTAGATAAGCTTCCCATGAGTCAACCAATCCATAAAGAGGGAGTTTTTCTGAGTGCTAGGCAGATCAAGAAATGCTTGTTTTTTTACCTTCAATAGTTTCTCCCCGCATGAAGTCAATACTAGGCGGCGAGTTTATCACGTATTACCTCTTGCAGAGGACTATCGAGCAATAAATAGAAGAGCTGAATATCAAGTTTCGAGGTCACCTGTGAAATGGGACTTGTATCGTGCCTTTCTAATAGTTTCATTTGGAACATTCGCTTGCGTCTCGTAAACTCAGAATCCCGGCTTTTATATTTATAGATGACGAATTCTTCCAATTCGGAAGTAGCACTCAACCATTGAAATTTTGTGGTCGGTGGTCACTTCCATCTCGTCATGATGAAAAACAGTTCTGCACCGCCCGGTTACGAAGTCGGCAATGCATGCAATCAAATGTTCAATTCCGCACCACTTTGAGATAAACGACTCACCGTCTAGTAATGAGGTAGTAGTGGTAGTGGTAGTAGTAGTAGTAGTAATAGAAGTAGTAATAGTAGTAGTAGTAGTAGTAGTAGTAGTAGTAGTAGTAGTAGTAGTATTAGTAGTAGTAGTAGTAGTAGTAGTAGTAGTAGTAGCAGTAGTAGTAGTAGTAGTAGTAAAGTTGGGAAAAGCAAAAGAAATCAAGGAAAAAGGTATGAGGTGAGGGAACTACAGCCAGGCACAGACAGTCCCTAACAGTTTGGCATATAGTTAATCTGGGCACCAGGTTCAACCACGGAGCTGCCATCATTACGTGCACCGAAAACCATTCCCAGTCCCGCCAAGACAGCAATGAAATGCCGCCCGAATGTAGAGAATAGTACCTATTCACAAAGCGCATGCATCCGCCCGCCACCTGCCAACTTTGCCACCCAGCACGACCCCAGAAACAGACTTCAAATATTATAAGAAAATGGCATGAAAGGGAAATGAGGGAAAAGAAGACGTAGAGAATAAGGACCCCAGCATCTGCCTAAGTGATAAGGGGGAATCACGAGTAATCCCGAGTCAAGGTGTACGGTCATCGGGGATCAAAATCGCGGACTCCCATTGCAAGTCTAACACGTTATTACCGCGGCGCCAGCTCTTTCGGTAAATTTGGGAATATGAAAGAGCTCAGAGATCGTTTTTGCTATCCCTGTTTGCTTTCGTTATAGGAATTCGAGTTCCTTGAAGCTTTTTAGCTCCAGAACTCCCTTTACTGAGATAGAAGCTTTGAATCTATTTTCTCCCCAGGACGCTAAAGGAAATAAGCCCTAACTTTATAACGTTTCATATCCGTTTTTCAAGTTCATTCTAAGTTATCACTGTGCAATCTTCGAAAACGTGAATTTTTCAAAACGCATTCGCTAATGTCGAAGAATACTTAATACCAAACAACTTATCTTCCACCTTACTAGGTTTTCACTTCATGTTCCAGTTTTAAACATATAATTGACATTATTTAGTCTTCTATACAAACGAAGTGTCACTAGGCGCTCTTACAATTACATAATTTACTCTCAGTATGAAAACTCAGTTTCAATTTACCATTTTCGTCACACATTCCAACATTGCCTAGGGACAACAGTGTACTTTTGTAACTTTGTCTCGTGACTTAGATGTTGATTTAAATCTCAGCAAGGAAGAGTTCAGGCTATTTGCTCGCAATCCCTATACATCAGGCGCTGTCTAAACGTAAATATTGTGAGGTAGAGACGTCAGAACATAGTTTCTCCCGACTCTAATTGCAACAGTATATTAACACGTTTTTCATTTCATTATTTTAATGATTAATTTGCACAGGTTTAATGTAGGAAAGATATTTGCTTCAGTAGCCAAGACTTGGCAGATCGCAGAACAAAACATGAGGGTAAGAATGTGTTATTGGTATATGCCAAGGTTACTTCTTTTGTCAATCCAGAGCAAGGTTTTAATGCATTAAAGGTCTAAGTATCAGGGAGTTTCTCAGAGACAGATTTTTTCCCTAAAAGTTCGTAGTTTGGGACTCCTCTATTATAAAGAGCAGTCGCGTGAGTAAAATACAATGAACTACCAAAACTAATCGATTGATAACTATATTTTCGGTTACTTAGTAACTAATCAGAAATGAGCACGAAGCTTGTATATTTTGCTATAAAAGCAGTGTGCACACGAGAAAAGCTGCTGTATGTACGTTCTGTTTTGTATTGTTGGTTCTTGATTATGTGACAATCTTACTCGAAAAGGTGCAGTTACCGCATTAGTTGATGTGTAAGTTTTATATCGCTTAATAGTGAAATAAGCGATAACTATTAACGACCAAGGCAATGAAAAACTTTGATAGCAGAAAAAATGGCACCAGTTCTAAGCATATATTACTAAATCTACAAGAACTATGTCGGGAGTCACTCGATGGATTAGTGCCTCAATAATAATAATAATAATAATGATAATGATAAGTATGAATAACCAGCATCAAATCTGAGGAATCTAAGTGAAGTACTTATTTCTGTGAGTCTACCCAGTGTAACATACCCAGGTCATTCTACCTTCCCTCAGTGAGAGTCGATTCTGTGTGTTCAAATATCGATGAGCTTAGCCAGCGCATCACCAAACGTCAAGGAGGTATGTACCCACTTATTTTTAAAGTATTTCACTGACACCAATTCAGAACGACTCCAAGATAGATGAAAAAGCTGCGACACAATAAAGGTAGACAAATACTTGCATACACACGTACAGTGAAGGGTAGCGAATGTGTCGTTTCTAAACAAACATAAACAGTATGACTGCTTCGAAACGTGGGAAGTATCGTTTTCATAATAGTTCAGAGGCTCCATACAAACTACAAATGGATTTACCTGCTCTAGAAAATTATTCGAAAATAACATTTTCAGGGATTCATTTTCCAAAATGCGATTATTTTTATCACATTGAATGGCAATGTTTGGTTCCACATACATTTGTGAGTAAAGTCTCTCTTAAATGTCTCATATTAAAAACTAACATTGCCGTAGATTACGCGACAATCATTTAGTTCATCTCAAAACCGCCTCTGAATTGTTATTATAGTGTCATATAGTTATGTGCTGATATGGAAATTAAAATGTAGATAGTGAATATTACAAGTATGTCTATGTCGTGTAGGTTCCTTTATGTCAATGAACTTTTTTTAAACTAAAATTAACTAAAAGTATTGTTTGAGTAAAATTAATGTTTTCGTTGTTATCGGACAGGCATTCATTTTTTATTCTTTGTTTCCACCATCTTCCGCGCTATTTATTTTTCTTTCAACGCAGAAACTTTTAACACCAATAAACATTTTCGCATCTTGAAACGTTTTTGCCTAATTTGAAACAGCTGCTAGTTAAAATGCATCGTGAGTAACGTAGCGAGAACAATATCGTTTTTTATATGAATGCTATAACTTACTTGTTATTGACAGAGAAGACAGGTGACCTATCATTTACCTATTGGTTAATTGGAATGTAATAAAATGCAATAAATTTTACATGCTGTAAAACGATGTTTGTGATTATCTGTACAGATTCCACGAAGAAGAGGATCTCTATACTAGATTACATGGAGAAAGGAGACCAGTTAACCGATCAGGAGCTTGAGGACGAAGTGAACAACATACTGTTTGCGGTAAACCATATAAACCACTGAACATCCATTTGGATCCGTGACTGGCTTAATGGGAATTTTCTTTGCACCGAGAAGCGTGCTGTTTGCCGGCGCAATCGGATATTCATAGCAGAGGCAAGATTTTCTGTAGAAATTTATTTTTAAAAATTTCATTAATAATTTTAATAACTGATGTTTTTGTTGAGTATTCTACATAAACTCACATTGATTTTGAGACAAAATATATCCCTGAATATTTAATTGGCTGGCATAAATCTGTAAAAGTAGAAAGGTCACTCAGAATCGCGCATGTTGTCGACCTTTGTATTTCAGTGAGGGTGAAAACGGAAACATCTTTTGTTAAATCAGGTCCCGTTAGGGTGAACTAGAGTCACGTAGGCCGATGAACTCGCTCAAAGTAACGGAGAATGATTACGAGCCGTGTGATGGGAATAGGATGGCGCGATGATAGACGCCAATAATAGCGCGAAAGAACCATCAATCCCGCAAAAGTAAAGAAAGGCATGAACGTTACGAATCTCAAATTTGTATAAAAAAGAGAGGAAGAATTTGAGCAGCACGCACTTTTTTAGATGACATTGGCGGCGAAGCTATTTGCAAACGGGTCGGGAACGCGCTCAAAGTGTGCGGCTAAGTTTAAATTTTAGTAAGTCGCGAAATCATTAAGCGCGGTGGACAGGTAATTAGCGCGCAGCGCGCAATTCTATTGTTTGTGATTCAGAAATTACTTCTGGAATAATAGTGTGTTGTAAATCCGTTGGGCGTAGTACAAAATTGGCGCCCAGTTGTGATCGCCAAAATTACCTCCGGAATAGTGAGTTTAAATCCGTTGGGCGTAGTGAGAACGCGAATGCTTGAAGGGAAAAAATTAGCGCCAGGGTATTCTATTGGACGTTTTAAGACCACGAAATGACAAATGTTAGCCGTAGGGAATCAAACCAAAAAGGTTATAACTGCAACCAGGACTAAGAGAAACTTTTGATATGAAATGTAATATTACTAAACTTAAATACCAGGTTTAGTATTTAACTAACTTTTCGTTTTTGAGTTATGTTGTCCATAGACACACAGATGCACACGCACATTTTTTTAAAAATTATCTTTTTGTGTTCAGGGGTCCTCAAAGCATGTGTCTATTGGTTCACCGGTAAAGCAAATAGAGAAAGCTAAATAACGTGCTTCTCATTCTACCACTGAGATCTCCGTTACCGTCCTTACCAGGATCTGAACCCATGCTCTCCCGATTCCGCATTCCCAGAAACCATTCTAGCCTTCTACAGGAAGCGACATTTGAATCTGAGACCAACTGAGGCCCGAGGAAGAGCAACGCCGGAACCAGTCACAAAAGGTTGGCCATTGTGAAACAGTTACAATTTCATGCTAATCTTCGAACAGAATTATTAATCACTAGTGACTTACAGAAATTAAAACTGACGAGTGACTAAGGTAACAGTAATGTTAATTTCCAAATTCTAAAAATGTTATTTCAAATGAATATCATGAATGAAATCAACTACCACCAAATTGCAACATACAAGTAGTGCGTTTCTAATGGATGTCTTTATGTCTGGTACAACTAGGTTATACATAGAGAAAAATCTCGCTGTGAGCATTTGATATCGCAGCCAATAACATTGAAGGGACTTTTACAGAAAAAGTAATAAGACTCACCTTTTGCTTTCAATACCAAGAGTTCTGTTATACACCTAATTTGTTACCGTGTCCACAATGGATTGGCTGTTCCAGAATGGCACACGTTCTTTGTAACAAAGAAGCAAATCAGAATTAATATACAGTTTTAAATGCACGTATTTGGTTAAGTGCTGCCATTACAATATTTAAATCACGGATACTTGATTTAGCAAACACCCTTGAAGGCACCAGTAAAATGATCTAGAGTTGTTGTTTTTTTTTTTCCTTTTTTTATATCATAGGTTTCTATTATCACCATAGAGTCCAATTTAAAGTCATAGGAGAGCAAAATTGTAATTGTTTCTTCTATATCCCTGACATTGAAAATTATGCGCTCTGCAACTGCACTTGCTCTGCATCCAAAGTGACCACTACCTATATTTCACATTTCGTTCTCAGAGAGTTGATTTGGGATAAAAGATGGTAGCTATATTTTTCTGTTTCTTTTTTTAAATTGAAGTTTTAATATGGACCAGACCTCTAATTTACAGAATCAACGATTTTTTCTAGTATCTTGTAAGTACTGTAACTACTAACGCCTTTTCGTTGAAATTCTAAACATTATTTCACAACTTCTGGCTGCATGGTCTGAAGACGAAAATGTTCAATTAAGTTTCATTTTTGCATATCTAAAAAGTTCACATTTTTCTAAATAAAATAAAAATTGATAATTCCCATCCAACTATAAAAACTTTATTCCCGGAAACATGAAAAATTATCAACAGTTTTCGAAAAATAAGACTTAATATCATTTCAAAATGTTGTGGAATGCAAACAAAATATTCTTTTTTAATCCAACAACTTTCTTACTCATTGTTAAATAAAACTCGCTTGCATCTACTGACGCATACAGATTTATCATGCAAATTATGACTGAAATTACCACATACCTTCGACGGAGAAAATTTTAGAAATGATGTTTTTGTGGCGCCAATTGTCTGTCCACCTTTGGAGAAAAAATGCAAGAATGTGTTGGAAACAAATTGCAAACATGCTTCTTGTTATTTTGCCTTTCAGTTCTTCTAACCAAGCGGGTTATTCCGGTACACTATTTTTAAGGTTCTTCACCTATAAAAATAATATGCGGATGAGAAGTCTGTACATTTGAATTTCAATTTAGTTTGAGTTTATTTGCAGTGATTTAAAGTGTGTGCTGTAATTCGGCTTCTTTATGAGAAAGGGTGGAACGCGAATTTGCGAATGAGTAATTTGTGCGGTGAAACGTTTATGAGTGAGAGCAAAATGCGTAAATGGTGCAGAGGTGTTCATGATGCAGGCGGTCAAGGAAGGATGCGAGGTCAACCCATCCATGATCTTGTTTAGCGAGTGGCTCACGTGATTCGAGAAAATCGCCGGTTCACAATTTCCGAGCAATTCGTTTCCCGAAGTTTCAAGGCCAGCTCTCTATCCATCATGGCTGAGATTCTTTATTACCGCAAACTATGTGCGAGATGAGCTCTCAAGATGCTGACTGACCATTATAAAACAAAGCAAATGGGCGCCGGTTTAACGTTTCTCTGGCGCTATTGTGATGAAAGAGAAGATTTTTTTAACAAAATTGTCACAGAGAACAAGACTTGGGAACATTTCGAAAATGAAGAAACAAAAGAGCGATACAAATAGTGAATTAATTCTCATTCCCGAGTAAACCAAAGAAGTTCAAGCGAACCTTCCCCATTGGAAAGTGTATGGCTGTTGTGTTCTGGAACCGGAAAGAAGTTCTGCAGGTGGGATACATGGAACGTGGCACCACTATCGCTGCAGCCTCATACAGTATGTCTTTTGAACTCTAAATGGCAATACAGAACAAGCGAAGAGGAGTATTGTCATCGGGAATTGTCTGTCTTCATGACAATGCTCGGTCGTACATAGAGGGTCCTATAGAGTTTTGGATGGCATGTGTTTTATCACCCACCATTCAGCCCGGAACTGATTGTTATCGCTTTCCTCACATGAAACGGTGCCTAGGACAGTATTTTGGCACAATGAGCTGCAGACAGAGTAGAGAAGTGGCTGAAAGCACTGGCGGCTGCTTTCTATACGAGGTGATTGGAATATCGTGCTACACTACGTCGGAGCTTTGACTATGTAGACACCATGTGGCTATAACTAAATGTTGTAAATAAAAGGATTTTGATTTTTAATTTGATTTTGATTTCGCGACACACTATGTCTTGAAAAAATAGCCCTTGTTATATTTTAAGCAGTTAAAAGTAAACAAAATAGTTTTGAAAATGTGCCAAGAAATTCCCGTTTAGCCGGTTATGCTTCCAAGATTTGTATTGTATTGTACAATGAGATAGAAGAGTTGAGGAAAGCTAGGTCTCTAAATTCCCGTTTAGCCGGTCATGCTTCCAAGATTTGTATTGTATTGTAAAATGAGATAGAAGAGTTGAGGAAAGCTAGATCTCTAAATTCTATGTTACTCCATAGGGACAGGTTACCTCGGCTGTCAGTTTGGGTTACACTTGCTGGCTGCTAGCTAAACATCCAAATATTCAGGTAATTCACATTGTTTCAATCTCAATGGTAATTAGGTCAATTTACACAATGTAATTTTAAGTCTTCCTTGTGTAAAATTTCAGCAAAAGGCAGTTAGCGAAGTTGAAGCAATATTTGGTGACTCCATGCGAGATTGCACACCACAAGACTTAACAGAACTGAAGTACATGGGACAGATCATCAAAGAGTCCCTCCGACTACTGCCGCCCGTACTGGTATTTGCCAGGAAATTATCTGAAGATATTAAAACAGGTGATAGTACCAGATTTATCTTTTACTTTTCAGTTTATTAAGGTTATGCATCTGTGAAAATTTTAAAATAAAAGTATATGAATTCCAAACTTTAGAAAAGTATGTTTTTTCTACAGGACCCATTTAAACCTCGTACTAATTAACTTAAACTATAAATGGACAGGCAAATGTTTATTACTAGCCACACACAAATGTATACCTTATTTTCTTGCAAACCTTTTTCCAACATTTTCCTATACCGGAAATTCTCCACAAGATGCAATTTGTTACTAATTTATTTTTAAAAAGCTGCTGCATCTCAAAAATACAATAAATTTAAAATTGTTTTTTAAAAATAATTTTCAAATGTTTAGAAATGAATCATTAACTTTCGAATAAGGATTTGATATAATAAAGCCTGATGAGTTCCATTCACATAACTTTCTCTACGTCTTTGTATTATTGTTTAAAAACTTGCATAAATCGTTAATGTATTAAAGCCTGATGGGTACAATTCACATTGCTTTCTCTACATCTCTGTAACAAATTATCCTTAAAAGGTTTATTCTTCCATCTACTTCTGTTATCCGAGATAAACACCAGCAGAAATGAGCTTATTACTTACCTCCTTTTAAGGAATAAGGCAATACGTTAGGTTAAAAGTTGGTTGTTATGCGATTGAATTTCGTACTCTTTTCGTGGCAGGTGGTGAAAAATTCCGGTATTAAAAATGTTGCAGTATGTTAAAATGGAAGCTATTAAGAAGGAACATCTCAGAAATGGTCAACTCTACAAAAATAGCATTTATAAAAATTGTGTGTTTTAACGGGTTCTGCATTTTTCGTGTATTAACTTTTTGTCTATCCCTTACAGTTTACCAGTTAGGGTAAGTCCGGAGGTAACGGCCATTTTAAACGTTATATTATATGCAGAATTTTAAAATAAAAAATTAGTTTCACTACGTAAATGGTTTTCTTGATGATTAATCTTTGTAATAGTAAGCCCGCACAATATATACGTTTATTTTGGACGAAAAAATCTAAATTTTAAAGAGCTATGCATTCGCCAACTCTCCCATGAGTGCGGAGGAGATGGCTATATTGTACAGCGATAGATAACCACATATTTGTTGTACTTAAAGAGCATACTTAGAATTTATTAAAGTAAGAATAATTAAAGATTTGAAGCATTTTCGGTGTTGGTTATTACAGATGCTAATCCTGTGAAGTCATCTGTAAGAATAATTACACAATACATGTTCTACGTGTTTGCTTATCAGTTGATAATTAAGCTCTTGTAATTGGTGAACTCCCATCCATGACGTCTGTAGTGGACCAAGATGGGGGACGCAGCGGCCGGGCGGTAGGTCAAGATTCCCTGTGAGCTGTCGTGTCATGCAGTTATTATTAATTAGTAATCTCTGGTTTAGGAAAAACTAGAAAATAAATATAATAATGTTCTTTGTTATAAATTTTCCACAAGGTAAACAAATAAATGACGTGCATGTTTCATGAAGCCAGCGCTAGAAATGAAAACATTGGATCCAAACAACCTTTTCTTTGTGTTTTCGTAGTCTTTACCGCAACCAACACACTTGTTAGTTCAATCCATGAGCAATTGTTGCTGACGTCTTCAATTTTCGCTTTCTTCTCGGGATCTTGAGTTGATGGTTGAAACAGGTCATGTACTAATTATCTTTTGCTTCAGTACATTCCTTTATTTAATTTTGACTTGCTGGAGGTCTTACCATATCTCATTTTTACCCTCTCAATATTCTGGGAGGGGGGGGGGGGTAAAAGAGTGGTGTAGTTTTGCTCTTTTTGCTGACAGTGTTTTAAATGATGGAACAGGTGACACAGCATTGTAGAAGTATGATCCATAGCATGCTTACATGTATTTGGTTGTAGCACAAGATTAACACTAAAAACTATTGGATATAAATGATATTGAACTTATGAATATTCAGACTTTTCAAACATCAGATTGCTCACCTAAACTTGTGTTTTCTCTATTTTCGTTATCGACTTTAGATTTACTATTCGACATCCTTTCCACTGCTGAAGTCTTATATTGATTTTTAACGTCTATAAGACATAGGAGCAGCGTCAAGGTTGTAAGGGTGTGCAACAGTAGTTTTGAATCCTTAATTTACATTTTCCGGTGTGACTGATTTTCCCCAACAGACATTCAGTACCTCCCCGAATTGTAACATTGTAACATTGGATGGTTTTTAAGCCATTTGAAGGCATCAGTCTAAAAATTATTCTCCAAAGATCTAAAAACAAATTCCCGTTCCAAAGCCTGAAGATAATGAGTGGTGTGACCAGGGAGACAAATCAGAGTAATATCATTTGACCAAGCAAATGTACTGAGTTTCAATGTGAAGTACCACACTAGCACCAACAAAAATTCCTTTCTGGTTTTCGAAGAACAAAGTGGATTCTCAGCCAGTCAACAAATATAGTTGTGTCACATACGCTACTCATTTTAATCAGTCATTAAAACAATTTTTGAGAAACTCCAAATTTTGGAATTTTTCCATATAAAGAGTAGTTTGGGAGTTTTATTGAAACTCCTCGTGTTGCATCATTGGGAGATAATGAACTTAAATACGAAGTTTAATATTTAACCGATTTTCGTTTTAAGCTATGCTACTCACAGACATACACAGATCACACACACGCAAACGGACCTTTTTCTAAAAATGCTTTCTTTTTAGATACAGGAGGTCTCAAAACTAGTATTTGCAGTGAAATCTCGGTATCTTCTCTATCTATGTACTATGTAGTAAGTAGAGAAACTAAAAACCGGATATTATAGATTTATATGTCACCTTTTTCTTATAAAACTTCAATAATTTTTGGTGGAGTATAATGGCCTCTCTACCTACTAATACATAGTACATAGTACTCGTCAGAGAAAGTAAAAAGTTTCGACGCTGCGACATCAAACTACAGACTAGTTCAGGTATAAATTTATAAGATTCTGAAATTCGGTCGATATCGTTTTGAAACAATTGCATATGGCAATTAAAATATTTACAAAAACGTTTAACTTTGGATTATTATTTAATTTCTTGGTGATGTCACTTGATTACATAAATGATTCTATTCACACTTCGCTATTAACCCTACAATGCATAAGCCTTTTTAACACCACATAATGCATATGGGGTCCGTGGGAACCTCGCTTTGGAAAGTGCCGATTTTCTGTTTAAACTTTGTATTCATCTAATGCAAATTATTTCATTTTAATTAATTTATGACTTAATTCATACATTTAATAAAACATGGATGAAATAAAATACTTGATTGAAGTTTTTAATTAAAACTAAAGTGCAACACATACTATACAAGAAACTATATCATGTGTACATGTATCCATTTTATAAAATTGTGTTTTTGTAACATTTAAGATCTCTGAATATATTTTGTAATAATGTACTTGATAAAAACTTCCAGGAAAAATAACATTTGTAAGTTAGTACTAATATATAGCAGACATATAAAGATAATTATTAGAGAGCCAATGCTGCAAATAACCCTCTTTGTCTGGAACTGATTGGAAAAAACCGGATGTGTTCCATTTACATAACTCTCTCTACATCGCTGTAATAAATTATTGTTAAAAAGCATATTCTTCTATTTACTTTATGATAATCAAGATAAACATTAGCATGAATTGTCTTAATGACCTGCTTTATTGAAAGTAGGAGGAAAATAAGGGAATGCTACACTAGGGCAAAACAAGAGTAAAATCCTTTAAAAGCTGGCTTCCATGTGGTTGAAATCCGTTTCTATGTAGGGCCAGGAGTTTACAACTTTTCGTGTGAGAAAAGTTTAAGTATTTTAAACCTAAAAGAAATAACAATCAATATCTCAAAAATGGTCAATTCTACGAAAAAAAAAAAATATATATATGACCTAAATTGTGTGTTTTAACGAGTATACACCTTATGTGTAGTAAGTTTTTGTCTATCTCTTGCGGTTTATTAGTTATGCGAAATCCAGCAAAGTTCATCCAGAATAAAGAAGTCTTCAGAGGCTATCCTCAGAAATTTCAAGCTATAGTTTTATTTGCGGTGTTTAATATACGGTATTTTAATCAAAATCGTTAGAGTCATTTTTGAGAAAATCAAAATGTCCGTAAATTTTTCCATGCAAACGGTAGTTTGGGGTGGGGGATCTTCGTGTTGCATCCTTGGAGGATACTAAACATACATACCAAGTTTGGTATTTTACTGAATTTTCATTTTTGAGTTACCGTGTTCCGAGACACACGGACACGCGGATACAAGGACACACACGGACCCTGAAATCTCGGTATCGAAATTTTGGGTGAATGCAATACTTTCTCTATACATTATGTATATAGTACTGTATAGAAAGTAATAAAAATCAGAGCACGCGCTTTCTATTTTATGGAAACTATGGTTCTCAAGTATTTAAATAGTTAAGTTGGTGATGGGGTGCATTCTAGGGTTAATATCTAATCTAAGCTTCTAAACTACCAGGAAGTGTTTGTACTTGCTATAGATTGTTGAAACTACATCTTTCTCATATATTTGCTGAATTACTTCTGCTGTTTCAGACAAATACATTTTCCCGGCGGGAAGTGAAGTAGGTGTCAATGTTTACATGTTACATCGGCATCCTGACTACTTCCCAGACCCCGAGAAGTTTGATCCTGACAGATTCCTACCAGAGAACTGTGTCGGTAGACATCCTTATTGTTATCTCCCTTTCGGCGGTGGACAACGAATTTGCCTCGGTAAGTACATGCACAGTGTGAAATGAAAACTCCTGAAACAAAAAACGCATCGATACATGTTTAATGCCTCACAATATTTATATTAATGCAATGACTGGTTCCATTACTGTCACCAGTCTCGATTGGAAACATTTTTGAGCGATTTAGGTAAATTCTAATACACTTGACTAACATTCCAAGATTGAAATAAAAAAAAAAAAAAAAAAAGATCTAATATGATGCGTTCCGTTCACATGACTTTCTCTATAAACTATTCTTACAAAACTTGTTCATTTACATTGTGGTAATGGAGATAACATTAGCAGAAATGGTTGTATTCATTTCTTATAACTGTAAGGGAAATAAAATAATACAGTAGGCTAAACCGATAGTCAAATCTTTTAAAAAGCCGGTCGCTATGTTCTCAAATTCAGTTCGCTTTACACGGCCAGGAGTAAAACAAGACTGACAAAACGAAAGATAGCCTTCACTTTGTGAAAAGTATGAGTAGCTAAAATTAAAACCAATAAAAATGCATACACTGAAACTGTTAATTCTAAAATAAAAATGTATATGACATAAATTGTGTGTTTTAACGACATCTACATTTTTGTGTAGTAATTTTCTGTAAATTTCTTACGGTTTATCAGTTATGCAAAATTCATCCAGAATAATGAGGGTATACCCAGGAAATTTAAGATATACATTTTATTTGACTTGCAAATATTTTCAATATATGGCATTTTAATGAAAATCGTTGAAGTCATTTTTTAGAAAAACAAACTTTTCAAATATTTTCCATGTAAAGAATAGCCTGTGGAAGGATGATTTTCTTGTAAATGTGTGTGTCGCATCCTTGGAATATACTAAACTTAAATATCAAATTTGGCATTAAACGGTCTTTTCATTTTTTGGATTATCCTGTTCACACACACACACACACACACACACACACACACACACACACACACACACACACACACACAATGAACTGTTTCTTAAAATGCTTCTTTTTTCTTTATTTTTATTCAGGGGTGCTAAAACATGTTTTTTGCCTGAAATTTCGGTGTCAAATCTTTGGGTGCAATATAATATAATACAGTGTACATAGTATATTACGTGCTAAATAGTTTAATAGAGGGCTGATACTGAAAGCTCTGCAAACACGTTTCGAGAAGCCTCGGTAAACAAGCGAAGTTAAAAAGCGGTTAACAAAGATGATTTCTTTGCAATTTTTTCATACAAGCATCAGCAATATGAGATAAATGAATCAACAAATTTCTTCGTTTTTTACCTCACGCTGTGGTGATTGCAGTTTTACAGCTTTGAATGGGTCACTTGGACATGCTATTTCGTTTTTTTTTTGTTTTTTTTGTTTTTTTTTTTGTTTTTTTTTAATTTTCTCTACAACGTACCATGTGTATAGTAGGTAGACAAAGAATTGCATTCCATCCAAAAACTCCATACCGAGATGTGACCGAAAATACATGTTTTATGTCACCTGATTTTGTTACGCACCAGACCGACTGTTGAGGCAGTTTTAACATTTGTTCCCTGCTCGAGTTCGTTAATTTGCTGTTGCCAGAGAATGCCTTCGTTTACGCCAAGAAAATGATAGCTGCATTGTCAGTAAGTAAAAGACTCAACACTCAAGCTTAAAGACAATAAGGTGGAAGTAAAATTAGGAGGAATTTTGTTCGTTTAACAACGTTAAAACGTTTATTCTTGGAAAATATTCTAACATCATAGCCTTGAACATGTCTTCTTTACGCAATTTGTGCTAAGTATTTACTTTATCATAAATACATGAATGATTGATAAAAACTGATACTGCAAGTGATTTTATATACAATTATCGCAGTATTAACTTTGATGTTCGTGATTAGCTCTTGCTGCGTCTTCTCTTCACAAACGCTATGCACCAGAACTCCTTGACAACAGACTTCCTTGTCCTTATTACTTTCTCTATGTACATAGCGGTTGCAATCCTGCAAAAAATTCGATACTGAGATTTCACCGGAAATATATATTTTAGGGTCCCCTGTATCTAAAAAAAAGCATTTTCAGAAAAAGGTCCAAAAACGAAAAATCGGTAAAATACCAAACTTGGTATTTAAGTTTAGCATGTTCCAGTGATGCGACACGAAGATTTTGAGGAAAATCCCCCCACCCCAAACTACCTTTTACTTGGAACTTTTTTCGAAAATTTTGATTTTCTAAAAAATGGCTCTAACAATTTTTATTAAAATGTCGTATATTAAAGATATTTACCCAACAAATAAAATGTAAATTTTGAATTTCCTGGGAATAGCCTCCGAAGACTACTTTATTCTGAGCGAATTTTACGGAATTTTGCATAACTGATAAACCGTAAGAGATAGACAAAAACTTACCGCAAAAAAATGTAGAGCACATTAAAATACACAATTTATGTTGTATACATGTTTTTGTTTGAGATATTCCTTGTTTTCGTTTTCAGGTGCGAAAAACTTAACTTTTCTCATACAGGAATATGTCAACTCCTGTCCATACCAACAAAAGAACTTCAGTGACATAGCAACCAGCTTTTGATTATCACTTTAACCTATGGTACCCACTTATTTCGCTTCTGCTTACAAGGAAGCAAGTAATATGGCTATTTCTGCTAATTTTTTACTGATTAGCATGAAGTAAATAGAAGGATAAACTTTTTAAGAATAATTTGTTGCAGAGATGTAAAGAAACTCATGTCAATGGTACACATCAGATTTTTACTTTCTCTATACGCACTATGTAAATAGGTATAGAGAAGGTATTGCACTCCACCCAAAAATTTCAGTGGAAATATATGTTTTAGGTTCCCCTGTATCCATAAAAAGCATTTTCAGAAAAGGGTCCGTGTGTGTGTGTGTGTGTGTGTGTGTGTGTGTGTGTGTGTGTGTGTGTGTCCGTGTGTCTTTAAACACGATAACTCTAAAACGAAAAGTCGGTAAAATACCAAACTTGGTATTTAAGTTTAGTATCTATCAGGGATACGACACGAAGATTTTGAGAAAAATTCACCCACCCCAAACTACCCTTTACATGGAACATTTTTGAAATTTTTTACTTTCTAAGAAATGGCTCTAACGATTTTGATTAAAATATCGTATATTAAACATATTTACCTGACAAATAAAATGTATATCTTGAATTTTGTGGGAATAGCCTCTGAAGACTACTTTATTCGGGATGAATTTTACGGAATTTTGCATAACTGCTAAACCGTAAGAGATAGACAAAAACTTGCTGCATAAAAAGTGTAGAGCTAGTTAAAACGCACAATTTATGTTGAATACATTTTTTTTGTTTTAGTTGATTTTTTTTTAATATTCCTTGTTTTTGTTTTCAGGTACGAAAAACTTAACTTTTCTCATACAGGAAGCTGTCCAACAAAGGAACTTCAGTCACATAGCAACCAGCTTTTGACTATCACTTTAACCTATGCTACTCTCTTATTTCGCTTCTACTTACAAGGAAGCAAGTAATAAGGCTATTTCTGCTAATTTTTTATCGATTAGCATGAAATATATAGAAGCATAAGTTTACTAACAATAATTTATTACAGAGATGTAGAGAAAGTCATGTGAATGGAACACATCAGATTTTTAGTTTTATATTTATATATATATATATATATATATAAATATAAAACTAAAAATCTGATATATATATACACGTGGGCAATTCCGAAAGTAACAGACTATTTGGCATGACTAAATAATAACGAAAGAAATCAAACAAAACTTTATTTTCTCATTTACAGTATCTTACTCTATTTCTCAACGTAAACTCCATTCTCTCAAAAAAATTATTGTCCCCTGATATTAGCTTTTCAATGTGGATGTTATACTTCAATATTGCCAAAGGATTATTACTTTGTTTTTTTGTTTTTTTGTTTTGATGTTGGGTGAATCGAATGTTATAGGCAGATAGCGCAAGGTATGGTGGTAATGCAATGAACGAGTCTTCAGTTAAGAAATGGCAAATACTTTAGAGTAATGAAGAAAGCACTAGTATACACGACAAGGCCTGGAAGTGGAAGTTCATCAATCGTTATGGCAGAGTTGAAAGTAAATGTTGTTAAAGGAATTAAGAAAAACCGGTGTTTCACTTTGGACTCCGTACATGACTTATTTGGTGAAAAAATGTCCCAAGCTTCAAAATGGCAGTACCATTTGGCTTTAATCTTTGGTGGTAGAGGAGCATAACTTTAGCGGTAGCGCGTGACAAAAAATGGTAGTTATGACGATTACGTTGAGAAATAGAGTAAGGTTCTGTAACTTTGTAAATAAAGCTTTGTGTTGTTATATTTCGCTATTATTTATTTATGTCAAATCGTCTATTACTTTAAGGATGGCTCTCGTAATAATGACAAGTTATATATTAGATGTTCATGGCCATGTCACTTTTGTTAATCACGCTATTTAAAGGAATTTTTGTGCGTACAGGGAGGCGATGACGTCACGTTTTAATTACTTCATATACATTTCCTTTGGTTTTACATGACAAACAATAATAGTTTATGATTTAAGTGGGTTTTTACTTTTAGTTGCCTAGATTGCTTTCAGCTTAAATTCTGCCTCACAACTTGGTATCTTGCATTTCCTGGGAATAGCCTCTGAAGTCCTCTTCATTCTGAATGGCTTTCACATAACTGTAAATCGTAAGAGGTAGAGAACGCCATCCTTTTCTGGAGCTATCCTTGATAGCTCCAAGTACCGCCAAAACTCCGCCTCGTTAAGATGGGTAGACAATTCCCATATCTAATAGTCGCCAAATAGTGCTATCAATTTTTCCAGTTTAACAGAATATGGAAATCTTAAGATTAGCGAGATATCTTCTGCACGTTTTTCGAAGTTGTAGCTCCGTTTGTAAATAGCCCTCGAGTCAGAATGATGAGGTCGTCCAATGATAGATATTTCAGGATCGATTACTTTTAGCAACCATGTAAACAGCGTGTTTACTGTAGACTAAACTATTTACCGGTACCGGGTGGAAGGGAAGTCATTACATTAATTTAAACCAGTGATAGATCTTGGTATATGGAACACATTTTGTATCTTACGTTTTAGTTTTGTCGAAAACAAGAGACAGACAAGCTGGCAACGCTGCAGTTGTGTGGGTGTCACGTGCACTAAGTCAGTACATAAACAAACACACCTCACTGCTGCTACCACGGTTATAGCGGGTACAGAATAGAGGACTCCGGTCCATATATTCTGTATGTTGACGTTTCCCTTTGAGGCTACTACAGGAAGCTTCGGCCCTCCCATATGTGGAAGATGTTATTAGGCGCCGGGCTCAAAAATTCTACGCCAGATTGGGCGACCATGAGAACGCACTTGTCAGATCTCTGGGGCAGTACTTACCCTCTGAACGCCGAAAGAGGCGGTTTCGGGTTCCCCGCATGGCTTGTGGGCACCCCCGGTAACAACGGCTTTAAACCAGCCAACAGCGTAATAGCTGAACAAAGCATTCCCCCCTCCCATTGGGAGAGGTCTATCAAAATTTCACCACCAAATTAAATAAAAAATAAACACCAGCGGAGCAGAGGAAAGGATGCTGCTCCTGAAAATGCAACCACTCGAGGAGCCTACCAGCGCTACCTCCTTACAACCAACACTCAAAAACTCCAAAATTAAAACCTCAACCTTCACCTCATTCCTGTGGTTAAACCCTTACCAGGGTAGGTACACAGCAACAACACCTAGGCTCACCACGAGCCTACCAGACACCCACGCACACGCACGCACGCTGCTACCACAGCAGTGCAGGCCAATCAGGATGCCAGTTGCGAACGTTATCTCCCAAAACATTATACCACCCTGCGTCATGTTTGCGACCAACGTGTTTACATCCAGAGGCCTGTTTAGAAAGCTGACTAGCCTCAACGCAAGTTTGCCGAGTTACTTCTCGTCTGAAGAGCTGTCCGAAATAGTCCTTTAATTCTTTTAAGTGAGTAATTATTTCGAAACTCTGTGTGATCTCCTATAATTACTACCGAAACTAATGTCAGAAATATGTTGGATAGGTAGAGTCAGACTGAAAACTTCAATGCCATAGCCGGGATTTAAAACACGGATCTCCCGGTATCTAGCCGGTTGCTCTTCCGGCATAGCATTGAATTTCTCAACTGTGGTACGTTTTCCAGTAAACCTCGAGGTGCCCTCAAATTATTTTGAGATGACAACCCCAGGCATGTGCAAGTGAGATGCATGATTAGAAACGTGATGATGGAGCAATCATCGCGTTTCCGGAGGATCCGGAAATCACACATGCGGGCGCTTGGGATTGAACCCGGGCCGCCTAGCGAGCGGTGTAACCACTTGGACACAGTGCCGCAACCCATGGAACATGCTAAACTTAAATACCAAATTTGATATTTAACGGTTTTTTTCGTTTTTGAGCTATGCTATCCACACATGCTGAACTTTTTGAAAATGCCTTTTTTATTCAGGGGATCTCAAAACTTGCAATTCCGGTGGAATCTTGGTATCAAATTTTTTAGGTGGAATAAAGTATGCACATATTACGTGTACAGAAAGTAAAAATAACTAACACACCGAGCGATGAATATTTAGCTATCATATATCAAAAATCTGTATCTATACCCCTAGCACTTGTATGTTTTATGCATCTCTGATGTCATTAGACTAGCTGCAAACCTTATAATATTATACCTTGCTTTATTTTACTTCAAATTAATGCATTTATCTTCTTTTCCAGGAAACAAGTATGCAATTCAACACATGAAGACAACGATGGCACGGATACTGAGGAGCTTCAAGATTCTGCCAGCAAAGAACCCGTTCCAAGATCTGGATCTAACCACACAAATCACCATGAAGTCCAAGAACGGAATTCGCATCAGACTTGAATCACGCACAAAACAGAACAAGCAATAAGCTTTGTAGGCTATTTCACTATCTTGAAATGAAGTCGAGGGAAAATATTCAAAACAAAGAGAGTATATTTTCTTTAAAATAAGAAGTAGAAAAAATATTGCATAAGCGGTATTGATGAAATAAAATATCGCATAATCTCCTGCTATTTTATTCAAAACCACATAATATAAGCAAGCACATTTAAGGGTATGTATGTCTGAAGTGTCATTAAAAGTCACATATAATTGAATTTTTTATTTTAATTTAATAAAATGATTTAAAAATTCAGGAATGCAGAAAAGGTACCAGTGGCCACCAGGCACCATTTTTAATTGCCTTAAGTCACTGGAGCTACAGCAAAGTATTAGAAGTGAAACTGGAACTAGGCAAGAAAAAATTCAGTTTGATGAGATCTAATTCGCGTTATGCAAAGTAAAAAACGAAGTTAAGTAGAAGCTAAACAGCAATGCAAAAAGAAAAGGACAGAAAAGACAGCAGAAGAGGAAAGGCAAAGGAAATCTTGGTCCAACCTACCAACCTGGTAGTTTTAATATGAGTCATGCATTCCAGTTTGTTTTTGTTTGCTGGCGATTGATATTTTCAGCATTTTTCTTCCTGTAAAATGCTCCTTGTGTAGCAGTATTTCTATTAAACAAATAAAATGTTCTGTACATGTTTAAAGAAATACATGAAATAAGAACTTCCCTAGGTTTTGCTGTCAGATATATTTAAGCACATTTTTAAATGTTCAAACACAAAAATTATATTCTTATGACAAAAAAGCATATTCATAAATTTAAAAAAATTTGGAGCCTAAACTAAAGGAGATAAAAAAACCTAGAGGGATTTCAAAAGGCAGATATATTGTAAACCTAGAGTTAAAATATTAGACCAACATTTTAATTTTTTTATTGCAATTACTTTTTAGTGATGTGATCAACGCTTAAACAAATTTGACTATAACTTCCAAATCAGCGCTGAAATTTGCGTTATTATTTATTTGTATTGTATTGGTGATATAAATTTATAAAAGTTAGCTTGATTAGTTTAAAATTTCAAACTTTCAGTCAACATGTGCTTAAAAGAATTTATAATGACAAAATTACTATTTAGGCAGCAGTTATTTCATTTGCTTATTTGTGAAAATATCTACCACATTTTAAGAAATAAGTCGATAACGCGATATCCCTGTTATTAGTTTCTATGTATACTCGTATACTTTTCAAATGCGGTAGAAGCAGCATTAAATTCAGCTATAAATTACACATCCAGAATTCTTTGAATCAAATTCAGAATTAAAAATTAAAATATTGCATAATGCGACTAACTTAATTCAGTTATTTTCCAATATGCTTTATAATACAAGTGTCACACATCTTATTGTTAGTTTAATCAGACAAAAATTCCCAGAATCAATTTTACAATATCTTTAATACTACGAGGCGTGTCCAGAATGTAAATTTTCGTTCTACCGTCACCGTAACACGAGTGTCGCAATTGCACGCAAGTGCACTCGTCTCTCTGGGGTTTTGTCTGACCTTTGACGTCATTACAGCTGGATCGTGTTGTATTTACCAGTAATGTAGTGATCGCTCAAAGTGTTTAACACAATTTCTGGTCCGGCCGACTGTGAAGTGAATTCCGTAATACACTTTCTGAACACAGGGCATGTTAAGCCAGCTGAAATGCATCGTCAACTTGTAGAGATTTACATGAAATATGACAGACGGCATGGTGAGAAAATGGGTTAGGCAATTCAATGATGGACAAGATGGATGATCCAATGCTCATGGCGAAGTATACGCAATGGGCGGTCTTCTGTAGTCAATGATGATGTACTCCCTTATTTCGCTTCTACAAACAAAGTAACAAGTAATAAGAACATTTCTGCTAATGTGTATCTGGGCTAGCATCATGTAGATAAAAGAAGAATCTTTTATAAGAATATTTTGTTTGTACAACATGTGAATGGAACACATCAGGTTATTTGCGCAAAAGTTTATTTTCTTCAGCTAATACTATTTTATTTTGCAATTATCGCCATACAGAAACGTCAACTTTACATCCAAATGTTAGCTTTTAATTCTTCAGTTTCTGTTGCTATGGCAGCAAACAAATAAATACTTCTGGTATATAAATAAAGAGAAAACTATATTGATATATATATATATATATATAAATTAAAATAATTTAAATACCACAGGCAATATGGAAATGAGAAGGTATTTACAATATTATGCAATTTATTAATATGAACACTTATTTATGAAAGTAAATAAAAGGTTAAGAAACCTAAGCCACATCGTTATTTTTCTTTCTTTGTGAATCGTAAAGCCCTGTTACAGCAAGACACGAACAGGAAATTAATGATAGCTTCTTTTAAGTTTATCAAAACAGGGCAATGGGATAGGCCGATAGTGAGAGTTATGTCACATCTTTCGCTTCCAGAATCCTCTACGACCAAGTGAAGGATTTCTCCTTCTTCTTCTCCTGAAACATTATTTCGTCCAATACTTTCAGTAAAGATAGGCTTCCTGTATGTAGTACTCTTTAACAAATGAAAGCAAATGTCCTTTGATATGGTGCTCATATATCTTTCTCAACAATTTCTTGTCGCATTATAATGTGTTTCACTGTAAATGAAGAGCACTTCATGATACTCGGCAGTAGTTTTTCTTACTACTCTGCGAGCTATTTTGTAATACGCGGCACCAGCCAATGAACGTAAACTTGATTCGCTTTTGTGCACGTGTCTCTGTTTACATGAGTACCTACCTCTTCTCTGGGTGAAAATGCCCTAATAGATAATCAAGACAAGATTTCAAAATATGAGTGTTAATAACCAATTGTTTGTAGAATCAGTTCGTTTTCATCGCTGAAATTTACCGGTTGGCCAACTGCCCCGTATTCGATATGAAAGATATCCCTTTGTGTGTTTAAAGAGTTGTAGAACTCAACGGCTCTATTTCAAGTTAAAAGCTCTGTCAGTGGGGAACTGGCATGAATGATCTTCATTTTTCCTCCCCCTTTACTTAGCGGAGACGGCGAGTGGGTTGTGATCATTGAGAGGGGTAAAACGAAAGTAGCTCACGCCAGTTTTAACTTCAAATAGCCTCGATGAGTTCTGCAACTCATTCAACGCACGAAGGGATATCCGTACACGACAACTACGGGGCAGTTGGGCCACTTGGAATTAACCAATTTTCATTTTTTTTCTCAAAAACTACCTTAAAACAGCAAAACAACACCAAGATGTTTTAAATTATATTTTATTTTGCATCGCTCTAACAACTCGGTCGTACCACGACGTAATTGTTCGACAAAGTAGCCTTTTAAGGTCTCGCTCTACTGTAGTCAGATAGCAAGGTGCAGCGAGCCTTCTGTCGTCTCGTCTCCTCTCACCATTCTTACCGCTTAGCTCCGCGGCAGGTAGATAGAGTTAGGACTGACGTCTAGTCTACTTCTTACTCTGTTCATGGATAGATGGCAACCCAATCGGAATACCTTCTATATTATTGTTATTATTATTTATAGTAGTAGTATTGTTGTTATTATTATTTATAGTAGTAGTATTGTTATTATTATTATTATCATTATTATTATTATTATTATTATTATTATTATTATTATTATTATTATTATTATTATTATTTTGTGACTGAAGCTGGAACTTTGGGTCGTGGTATTAAATATCCAATCCGATATACAGGGTGTTAATGAATTACACCGAAATAATTTGCGAGATTGTGTACGTGACTGATATAAGTAATTTGAGATCGGCGATGCATGGTCCCCGGATAAACATAAAGCAACTACATAGCGTTAAACGTGTGGGTATCAGGTGCTGGTAAGTCGGTGTTAAAGCAAAGCAGGTTGAAACAATGGCTTAGAATGACTTTAAAACTGCTGCCCGAGTATAGAAATATCTATTTTTAGCAGCTCAGTACTAGCGTTCTCAAGATTTAATGTCGCAAAAAGTTGTAAAATGTCGAACTAACCACTTGACAGTGCGATACTGAGCATTCATTTACTACGTTCTTGAGTTATGTAGCCTACTTTGGAGGCGTTTCTTCAACTGCTTTGGTGGCTTAATGCATAACGCGGGAAGCTGCTATCTCAAAGGTCATGATTTCGATTCCTGTCATAGAGTAAACGTTTTTTATTATATTTTTTTTCATTCCAGACGAGGTGCCGCGATACGTGGCGTACTGGCACTTCAGAAACTTATAGCCATTACTTCGAAATTTCAATAAGCAGGCCATAAGTCTCCTATCTCAAATTATTTATTTAAGTAATCTACATATTCTGTGAAAATATTTCGGTATAGTTCATTAACGATGGTCATCGGCCCAAGGAATTGAGCCCAGGACCTACCAAACGCGCGCCTCAAATGTTACTCTGAGATATCCCTCTCGGTAAGATGTTTTGTTACCTTCATTATAAGAGAGGCGCAAGATTCATTCCTCCCAAAAGTATATTTTATTTTATATCGCTCTAACAACTCGGGCATCCCACGACGGAATTGTTCGTTTAGGTATGCAGTGGACAGCATTTAAAGATCTCATCCCCGTTTCATACGACCTTCGCTTATTGCTAAGCTGTAGCTCTAGCTGTGTTGCCACTGTAGTCAGCAAAATGCAGCGAGCCGTCCATGGTCTCATCTCTTCACATCATCCTTATCACTCAGCTCCGCGGCAGGTAGATAGGGTTAGGAATGACATCTAGTCTACTTCTTGGAGGACCTCCCCTCAGACGTTACCGCCTGAGCTATCCCGTTCGGTAAGATTTTTAGCTACCTTCATTATAATGAGGGGCGCAGGATCCATTTCTCATGAATCCAGGTAGCTGACCACGTAAACCTCCATTCCTCCCGAACCAGTCTTGATCTAATAGCCAGCAGGTAATATATCGGTGTGATGAAGGTAGAAGCTGAACTCATTAAACCTCAGGTATTAAAACACAATGTTTTATTGTTTATAATCGTTATGAAATTTGTCGTTTTATTTGAAATTTACGCCTTTTGTTTGTATAACGTAATACATTTTTGACATTGCTGTTAATAAATAAATACATTTCGCTCTAATTTTGTGGAAAAGAAATAAATTAAGAAAATCTATACTTTAGAGCTGCAAAAGTTATAAATTTTTATATTCATTCGACTTTTTGTTTTTTAGTTACCTATGCTTTCAGACACCCTGGGGCGTTTTTGGAAATGGGATCTGCTTGAAAACATCAAGGATTTCAAAACATGTGTTTCCGGTGAAAACTCAGTAAATATTACTGTGCATTCTCTGATCTATTTACAATCAGTAGGTAGTCTATAGAGAAGGTAGGAAATAGTTTATCTTACAAACTTTAAATAGAGGAAGTTAGTTACCTTTTAAATGCTATTCATGGGGTATTTTGAATTATTAATAGTAATATTGGTAAGATTTATTACATTCAAATATATATTTCTTATTCCTGCTGTTTCTTGCATGCTACCAAATTGAGCTGCACGGTAAGATACACTCATCACTAAAGTTGGGGAGCTCCATAGTGATCCTTGACAGCCAGCGCACTGTCTCAGCTAAGAGGTGTGTCTGCTCCTTTGCCAATAGATTCATGCTACGTAAGTAATGATATCATGCGTATTGCAAGATGTAACAAACATTCCTCAATGTAGTTTCAGTTGAAGCGAGTATGTCCGCTTGTACTGCGCTATTTTGCTTTGCTACATATTGCTTTTTTTGTTTTTTATTTTTTTTTTTCAGTGCTGCGTGCTAGTGATTTAGTGGTTTGTTTGAGAATGGTTTATTGTCCTGTGGAAGCCGTGGACGGGATGAAGTGGCAACAGTGTGACGTAGCGGCCATAACTCTTAGGGATCACTATAGATCCCTCCGACTTTACTTCGGTTCATCTTCTCCCTAAAAATTCGCATTGGAAACTAATTATGATTAGCGACAACATACTTAAACTGAATGAATCAATGTTGAAATCGGCTCTCCTTTTGCTGCTGTATGCATTGTTTGAAGAAAGACGGTAAAATGTATTTGATTCAACACGGATGTCATCTATTATAATGTGCCCTTAAATGCAGTATCAAAAGGACTTTTAGAGGTATTTGTAATTTTTGCACCTAAGTTTAAAGCGTAATATTTTGACCACAAATAGACTTTCGTGAAAAGACGGGAAATGTTCACCATAAAATGATCTACCGCGAACTGAAATGAAGAAAAAAATTAGTTGTGTTCCATTCACATGACTTTCTCTACATCTCTGTAATAAGGTTTTGTTAAAAAGCTTATTCTCCAACATACATCATGCTAATCGAGTTAAAACATTAGCAGAAATTGTCCTTATTACCTGGTTCCTTGTAAGTAGAAGAATAAAAATCGAATGTGTTCCATTCCCGTGATGTCTTCAAGCTGTTCGGTAAACAAAACTTTTATTCAAAACTTAATTTGTTATCTACATCATGATAATCAAGATAAACATTAGCAAAATTAGCTTTATTACTATATTCCTTATTAACAGAAGGGAAATAAGAAAATGCACAAACTAAAGCGATAGTCACGTCCTTTAAAAGCCGGTCGCTATGTGAAACAATTGAGGTTTGGTAAACAAACGAGAAACGAGAAGAAAGATATCTTCCCGTTTGAGAAAAGTTTAAGGGGCTAAGTTTGAAATCAATAAACCGAAGTATCTCGAAAACGGTTAACAGAACTCTAATGCTTTTTATTTTCTCTAGCCCGTATGTACAATGTACATAGGGACAGAGAAGTAGTGCATTCCACCCAAAAATTCGATGTCGAGATTTCACCGGAAATACATGTTTTAGGACCCCCTGCATCCATAAAAAGCATTTTCAGGAAAAGGTCCGTGTGTGTGTGTGTGTGTGTGTGTGTGCGTCCGTGTGTCCGCGTGTCCGTGTGTCTGTGAACACGATAACTCAAAAACGAATAGTAGCTAAAATACCAAACCTGGTATTTAAGTTTAGTATTTACCAGGGATGCGACACGAAGATTTCGAGAAAAATCTCCCACCCCAAATTACCCCTTACATGGAACTCTTTTCGAAAATGTTGATTTTCTTAAAAATAGCTCTAACGATTTTGATTAACATATCGTATATTAAAGATATTTACCTGACAAATAGAATGTATATCTTGAATTTTCTGGGAATAGCTTCTGAAGACCTGTTTACTCTGGATGAATTTTGCTTAATTTGCCATAACTAGTAAACCGTAAGAGATAGACAAAAATTTACTGTACAAAAAATGTAGGTTCTTTTAAAACACACAACTTATGTCATATACATTTTTCTCGTGGAGCTTACCGTTTTCGAGGTACTCATTGTTATTAGTTTCAATTGTGAAGTACTTATACTTTTCTCAGACGGGAGTGTCCGTTTTTCTTTTGTTCTACTCCTGGCCAAGAAAAGAAGCGATTTGTAATGACAATCGCTTAACGACAGCTTTTAAAACATTTGACTATTGGTTTAGCCTAGTGTATTCCCTTATTTTCTTCCTACTTCTACGGAACTAAGTAATAAGAACATTGTGCTAATGAGTACCTCGATTAGTAAGGTGCAGAAAGAAGAAGAATCTTATGTAAGAAGTTTCTAGAAGAGCTAGAGAAAGTCATGTGAGTGTAACACATCTGATTTTTTTAGATAAAGGGGACCCTAAAACATATATTTCCGGTGAAATCTCGGTATCGAATTTTTGGGTGGAGTGCAATACCTTCTCTATACACTATGTACATAGTGCATATAGAGAAAGTAAAAAAGAGCTGCAAAAGGTGCTAAACAGACTCTCATCATGGGTCTGGCAAAATGACCTGCAAATAAACCACATCAAAACAAAAAAAAAAAATGGTTTTCAGAAGAGGAGGTAAACTCACAGCAAATATCTTTCACTGACCCTTCAAAACAAGCCACTAGAACTAGTATCAACATTCAAATACTTTGCAGTTTCTCTTCAAACAACACTGACATCCTTCAATTTTCTCTTGAAAGAAAGAGCAACAGCAGCAATAAAGTAATCTACACCACCCCACAACTCCAATAACTTTCCATAAATACAACAATGATACTATTTAAAACTGTCTTAGCACCAACAGCAGCATATCAATCCACATAATCTGGTACAAAATAAAAGTCAAAGACCTCATAGCTTTAGAAAAATTCAAAGCATGGAACGAATCCTGAGAATCGGGAAGGCAGCGCCGTCAAGATTGGCCTTTGTCTTAACGAAAGAAATTTTCGTCATAGAACACATAAGAACGCAGATACTCGTGTCAAATGCCACGGCCTGCGAGAACACATGCCAAATGCTTAAGGAAAAAAATCTTATATGTTCCATTAATGTGACTTTCTCTACCTCTGTGTATCAAATTATTGTTAAAAAGCTTATTCTTTTATCTATATGATGCTAACCGAGTTAAACATTACCAAAAAGTGTCATTGTTTGGTCCCTTATAGCAGAAGGGAAAAAACCCAATGTGTTTCATTCACATCTGTACTCTAGCTGTTCGGCAAACAAACCTTTTATTCAAAAGACTGTTATTTTACCTACATCATGCTAATTAAGATAAACATAAGCATAATTAGTCTTTGTACTACCTTCCTCGTAAGTAGAAGGGAAATAAGAAAATGCACAAGTTAAAGCGATAGTCTCGTCCTTGCTAAGACGGTCGTTATGTGAAACAATTGAAATTCCAATCTATTTGCTAGCCAGGACTAAACAAACAATAAACGAGAACAAAGGTGTCTTCCCGTTTGAGAAAAGTTTAAGTGGCTTAAAATTGAAACCAATAATCCGGAATATCTCGAAACAGTGTAACTTTAAAAAAAAAAAAAAAATGTATACGACATAAATTGTGTTTTTAATGAATCTACATTTTTTGTGTAGTAAGTTTTTTTGTAAGTATCTCTTATGGTTTGCCAGTTATACAAAAATCATCCAGAATGAAGAGTCTTCAGAAGTTATTTCCAGAAAATTCACTATATACATTTGGTTTGTCAACAAAATATCTTAAACATAGGGTATTTTAATCAAAATCATTAGAGTCAATTTTGAGAAAATAAAAAGTGTTAGAAAAATGTTCCATGTCAAGAGTGGTTGGGGATATGGGGATTTTCTTAGAAGTCTTCGTGTCGCATCCTTGGAATATACTCAACTTAAGTATCAAGTACAGGGCCTTTTTCTAAAAATCCTTTCTTGGATTCAGGGGACCTCAAAACATATACCGCGGTGAAATCTCGGTATCACATTTTTGGGTAAATACAATACCTTCTCTGTACACTATTTAAATAGTATGTGTAGTAAAAAGAAAAGTGTCTAGAGCGACTTCTATTCAAGCGACGCCATTGCAACGGGAGAATGGAGACAGACAAATGTACGGGCTTCGATATATATAAACGCGATGTGCAACACACGGCTTCCACCATAAGTTCTGCCAAAACAATAGATTTCACCGACCGGATGAATATTGTATCTGTGAACTGTGCAATATGAAAGTTGTCAGCCAGCAAAAAAATAGAATTAAATTAATGTATGAAGTTTATATACTTACACATTGTGCGCATATCATTTATAATATACAACATAACAGTAAAACAAGCAGCATCATGATAATAGTAACGATAATAGAAATTTGATAAACAGTACATAATTATATCAATTCAGAATATAAAATCAATACCACTAAATGGTTCCTTAGGATTTTAACGGTACCTCGGATGGCTACCAACTTCTGCAAGTTCTTAGTCATACCCAAGAAACAGAAAGTGAGGAGCGGTATAAGGTCCCTTCAATCCAAAAGATCAGTTTTATTAAGATGGTACTTGTCATTTTAGTGGGGGACTGTATTACCTTCTGTTTCTCGTAAATTTCTTCTGCCTTATCTTGTGTTTATATCCGGGTGGTTGTGTCCGTTATCATGCAAGATGATCTCTCTCTTTAAAGGCAATTATATCTAATCTTGATATTTTCCATAATTTCATTGTGTCAATGTCATCCTACGTGTTTCAAGGTTAGAACTAATTTGGATGGAATAGGGCGATGCGCGAGGTAAGATTTTGTGTTGAAAATTATTTTAAAAGTTGGATTTGTTACATAACATGATTTTCTCTACCTGCTCTGCAAATAAAGTTCTAACAAAAGATTTCCCTTTATTACCTTCTCTAAACGTTATATGTGCATAGAAGCTATAAACGGTATTATATTCTGCTCAAAGTCGAAGATATCGAGATTTAACCGGAAATATAGATATGTTTTGAGGTCCCCTGAGTCCCAAAAATAAAGTCTCTTTAGAAAAAGAACTATGCACGCGCGCGCGCACGTGTGTGTGTGTGTCTTTGGACAGCATAGCTTAAAAATGAAAAGGCCGTTAAATACCAAATTTGTATTAAATGTAGTTTCTTCCAAAGGCCCGGCACGAACATTTTCAGGAAAATCCCTCATTTTAACTACCCTTTACGTGGAACGTTTGTCAAAATCTTTGATTTGTCAAAAATGGCTCTAATGATTTTGATTAAAAATCATATTTAGTTATTTTTATTACAAACGAGCGATAAATTTTCTGAGAAGAGCCTCTGAAAGCGTGTTCATTCTTAACGACTTCTGTATAACTGGTAAACCGTAAGAGTTAGACAAAAACTTGCTACACAAGTCATCAGTAGAGCCATTGTACAAACACTTAAACTTTTTTTCAAACGGAAAGTTCTCGTCCGTTTCGCATCTCTTTTCTTTTTCTACCAGCATGACAATCGCATAGCAGCAGCTTTTAAAATATGTGACTTTCCATTTAGCCTAGTGTATTCCCCTATTTCCCTTCTATTTATAAGGAACTAAGTAAAGTTTATCTTGATTAGCTTATGTAAATAAAAATAATAGTTTTAATGAAAGTTTGTATGCAGAACACATAGTGGAAGTTATTTGAATGGAACACTTCATTTTTTTCTCTCTAATAGTTACATTCAGTTGTACAAATGCTATGTACAAATTGAAGGTAATTTGTCAAGTCAGAGACGTATTTAGTAATCGAAAAATCGGTTGAAGATATTTACAGTAAAGTTTGTAACCGTTCCACGTGCACCAAAAAGAATAAATTCAAAGTTAGCTATTTGATATTTTCTTCTGAGACCAGGAAAACAAAATTCACGATCTCCTATTCAGCATCTATTTCTGCAGCCTAAGAGGTATCACGCTCAAATCTAACAGTAGGATTCAGTATTATACGAGTATTTTTGCGTTTTCTATCAATTACTGCAATATGGGTCGCGTTTAGTAGAGCCTGCAGGTGATGTGCAGGTCACTTTCTCGTACGTCTCATATTAAAATCAGAAAGAAGATTGAAACATAGCGATACAGAAAAATGTTCAAAATTAGTTGAAATTATAAAATTGCTAATAAAGTTTATAGAGAGAGCACAAAGACAATTTTTTCGTTTTTTTTAATTATAATTGAAAGTACAATTGAAGCAAAAATTGCAAAGGAAGTGCAAGCCTAAAATATATCGAACAAGTTAAGAACGATAAGAACTGTAGAGTTTATGAAGAATTAAAAATAGCTGGAAAGAGAAGCTCAGAATGGAAAATCACTGCAAACCAATCCAAGGATTAAAAAAGGACCTACAGTACTGAGATACCATTATAATGATTTACCTTTATTATCAAAATTCATGAAACCAAAAAGTCATCTTTTAAGGACATGTCTGATTGAAAGTCTGAAATTTCAAACTAATAATGCAAACCTTTTGAAATTTATACCACAGGTGTAATATAATGCAAATAAGTTAAACTGAAAATGTCATCTATTTTTCTCTAATAATTTGGAGGTTGTAGTCAAATTTGTTATAGTCAAATATTTGTTTTATTGTCACGTCACTGAAAAGAGATCCTGGAGAAAAAAAAATTAAATTTTTGTCTAAAATTTTAACCTTAGGTTCACAATACGTCTAAATTTTGAAATTGCCCTAGATTTTTCTGTCTCCTTTGGTTTAGGCTCCAAAACTGTTTTTAAAGTTATGAATGAGCTTTTTTTTTTTTTGTCATTAAAATATGTTTGTGTTTGAAAATTGAAAACATACGTTTAAATACATCTGACAGTAAATTCTATGGTAATTTTTATTTATTGTACCTCTATGAACATGCAAAGCACATTTTATATGTGTGACAGAAAAACTGCTCTGCAAGGAGCATTTTACAGGAAGAAAAGTGTTGAAAATAGCAATAGCAAGAAAACAAAGAAAGATTTGAATGCATGAGTCACATTAAAATCCACCAGGTTGGTAGATTGGACTCTCATATTTCCTTTTCCTTTCCTCTACTGCTGCCTTTTCTGTCCTTTTCTTCTTTCATTGCTGCTTAACGGCTGCATAACTTCGTCTTTTACTGTGTAAGATGCGAATGAGATCTCGTCGAACTGAAATGTTTCTTGCCGAATCCTCTAGTATTTTACTAAAGGGCCACCTAAGATACTTAAAATGGCGCCTGGTGACAAATTAAACCTTTTTATATTTAGGAATTTTTAAATTATTTTATGGAATTAAATTAAAAAGTCGATTTTTTGTGATTTTTATGAAATTTTACTCATGCATACTCTTAATGAGTTAATGCCTCATTTTGAAGTTGTCAAGAAGTGTATTATTTATTGCATGGGCTTGAAAGAAGTAGTTAGTCATGAGTTACAGCTAAAGGTTCATCGAGCACTATAATTTCATCAGTCTTGTTATTTAAAACTTAAAGAAGGAAAAAGTGGAACAGAAATATAGGACAACTCCTAGGCAGGATGAAAGAAAAATGGATTAGGAAGATAAAGGAAATAAGGGGGATAAGGAGGAAGTAAAAATCACACCTGTACAGTCCAAGATATAATGGCCAGGGAGCCACCTAATTGAGGCAGCAAATTCGTTATGATCATCAATAACACTGCACGCAGTCTAAGATTTCATTGTATTAATTATATAGGGTCTTTCAACAAGATTGTTCTACATTTGAACTTAAAAACACATTCTATAAATGATAGAGAATTATTTCGTTTTTTATTTGGAACATAATTAATGCCATTACGTGTGGAAGAGAACATTAGTTAAGTGACCGCCGCGACTTCGTTGGGTTGCGCTTATGCGGTTGACCCAATTTTCAATGACAGAAGAACGTAAATTAGGTCGCGTGATGTTATTCATAAGATCATTTACTGTTTCTGGCTTGTTGACATAAACTCGAGATTTAACACAACTCCACAAGAAGTAATCCAACGGCGTTAAATCACATGACCTCGGGGGCCAGTTCACATCACCACCATGGGAAATGCTGAAACCTCTGAACTTCTCCTTCAAAAGATCAATTGTTTTGAGAGCACTATGACATGTGGCGCCATCTTGCTGGAATCAAATGTTCCTGAGATCCATACCATCCAATTGAGGCCAAAAAATTGTCCCTTATAAGAGCCAGGTATCTTTCTCCATTGACAGAGCTTCTCCATCTTCGTCTTGGAAAAAATATGGACCAATGATTCCAACATACCAAAATACACACCACACAGTAACCTTTTGGGGATGAAGTGGTCGTTCTTGAATCTGTATTGAATTGTGATTGCTCCAATAGCGGCAATTTTGTTTAACACAACCATCCATCCATCGTCGCTGAAGAGGGTTTTTCGCTAAAAATCCGGTTCAGCTTCCAATTGCTCCATAGTCCAGTCAGCGAATGCCAGGCGCAACCTTTGGTCATTGGGCTTTAGTTCTTCAGTTAACACCATTTTGTGAGCGTGAAATTTCAAGTTCAAATGCAGAATTCCTCAAGCTGTGGTCGAAGAAAGTCCCAATTCTTGCGCTCGACGAGCTATTGATTTGTTTCCGTTCTCGCGTACACTCTCACGAACGGCGCCTTCGTTGGAGCGCTTACGTCGATTACTTACAGACGTTCTTTGATCGCTAACAGAACCACTACTTCCAAATTTATCGATCAAACGCCGAATCGTTCTCTCGCGGGGACGATTAGGCAAACCGTAAACTTCACGCAATACGCGGAAGGTTTAGCGAACAGATGGTCCATTTTGACACTCGTTGCTGAATGCTGTAACGTTCCATGGCTATTTGTCAAAAACAACTGTAACCACATGAAAAATGATTGCTGTAACTCCATAACTGCTATCACAGAGTACTCTTATTGAAAGATCCTTTATAATGAATATATAAGTAAAAGTGATCCATTCATATGACTTTCTCTAGTTGTTCCAAAACAGACACATTTATATAAGATTCTTTTATCTACATCATGCTAATCGACATAAGCATTAGCAGAATTGGTCTTTTTACTTGCTTCCTTGAAAGTATAAGGGAAATAAGGAAATACACTAGCTAAAGCGATACGCAAAACTTTTAAACGCTGATCGCTATGTGAACCAGTAGAAATTCAGTTTACTTTGCATGGATAGCAATAAAACAAAAAAAATGAAAAAGTGGCTTCCCGTTTGAGAAAAGTTACATAGTTTAAAATTAAAACCAATAATAAGGAATATGTCGGAAACGATCCAGTCTACAAACAAAACAAAAAATAATGTCATAAACTATGTAATCTACAGTTTTTGTGTAGTAAATTTTTGTCTATCCCTTATGGTTTACAAGCTATACATTCTATTTGTAATGTAAATAATGTGTAATAGATGATATATGTATTAATATGATATTTTAATTAAAATTATTAGAACCATTTTGAGAAAAACAAATTTTTCAAAATATTTTCCATGTAAAGAGTGGCTTAGGGTGGGAGATTTTCTTGAAAATCTTCATTTAATGGCATTGGAAGATACTAAACATAAATAGCAAGTTTTTTATTTAACTTATTTTTTTTTCGTTTTTTTTTTTTTTTTTTTTTTTCGTTTTTGAGCTATGCTGGCCACAGACAAACACACACCACGGATAATTTTCTAAAATGCTTTTATAGGGCTCAGGATCTCAAAGGATATATTTCCAGCGAAACCTCCACATCGAATTTTTTGGTAAAATACCATAACTTCTCTAGCTACCACGAGCATTGTATGGACATAGTGCTTTAGAAAGTGTAAATATATGAAAAAATTTTGTGTTTTGATGTGTTTTCTGCATTTTTGTGTATTAGGCTTTTGTCTCTTGCCAACGGTTTACCAGTTATGCCAAAGCCATCCAGAATGAAGAGGTATTCAGAGTCTATTATCAGAAAATTAAATATGTAGATGTGTTAAATATGTCGTGTAAATATCTTTAATATTCTGAGAATTGATAACAATTCTTAGAGTCATTTGAGAAATTCAAAATTTTAAAAATGTTTCATGTAAAGGTTAGTTTGGGGTGAGAGGATATTCTCTAAATTATTCCTGTTGCATTCTTGGAAGAAGTGAACTTAATTATCAACTTTAGTATTTAACCGAATTTTAGTTAGGACACGGACACACGCGTGCACCTTTTCCTAAAAATCTTATGTGTTCCATTCACATCACTTTCTCTATCTGTTCTCCAAACAATTTTTACAAAAGAATTTTCTTTTATCTATATAATGCTAATCCAGGTAAACATTAACAGAAATTCTCTCATTGCCTAGTTCCTTGTCAGTAGAAGGGAAATAAGGAAATATACTAGGCTAAAGCGACCGTCTAATATTTTAAAACCTATTATAATGTGATTATCATGGAAACTCGTTTATATTGCCATGTTCAGGAGTAAAACAAAATAGATATGAAGCGAATGAGGACTTAATGCTCAAGAAAAGTTTAATTATTTTAAAATAGACACCAATAAAAGGGAATATTTCTGAAATGGTTAGCTCTACAAAAACAATAACAAAAAAAAATGCAAATGACAAACATTATGTTTAACGAGATCTGCATTTTTATACGGTGGTTTTTGTCTATCTTTTATAGCTTACCAGTTATGCACAAGACGTTCTCAACTATTCCCAAGAAGTCCAAGATATGCATTTCATTTGCATTACATACATCTTTAATATGCAAAATTTTAATCGAAATCATTACAACTATTTTTATGAAAAGGAAAATTTCGACAAATGTTCCGAGTAAAAGATAACCTTGGGTGGGGGGGGGGGATTTTCCTGAAAATTTTCCTGTCGTATCCTTGGTACATGCTAAATTTAAACACGAAATTTGGTATATGACTAAATGACCGTTTTTGATCTACCTTTACACACACATACACATAAGCAGAAAGACATACAGAAACGAGTTTCTGAAACAATTATGATTGGATTCATGGGTCTTCCAAACGTGCATTTGTGGTGAATTCTCGGTATCGAATTTTTTGGATAGAATATAATAACGTCACTACCTTCTATATATATATATATATATATATATATATATATATATATATATATATATATATTGTACCTCCATACGTGCTGGAGTAAGCAAATATGGATTGTGAAGGAAACCAGAAACAGGATACAAGCTTCTAGGGGCGTTCAGTAAGTCCCTAGAAAATCCAAGAAATTTCTCATAGCATCGAAAGAGTTTGTATTTAGTAACCGTCATCTCTTACTGGAGACAGTTAAAGTTTCAGCTATATCCAGCACGTGGTTTCGTTGCCTTCTTTAGAAAGATGGAAAAAAAAGAGTTTCGTTCAACGATTAATCACTTCTACATAAAAAACTTAACACCGAATTAGATAAAAATCGAGTTGGATGAAGTTCATGGCACATCTACTCCTGCGTTTGCAACAATTTACAATTGGATAAAAGAATTTAAAAGTGGCCGTTCATCCACGAATGATGAAAATCGTTCCGGACGTCCAGTAGAGGTGACCTCCTCCAAAATGGATGACAAAATGCAGGATATAATTTTGAGTGATTAACTAAACAAAGTTCGGAAATAGTAGACTTAACAGGTACACCACAAGGTACAGTGTTCTCAATTTTGCGCCAAAAATTAGTTTGACAAAGGCCTCGGCAGGATGGGTGTAACGTTTGCTCTCAATGGAGAACACACGCAATCGTGTGATCGATTCGAAAGCTGGTTTAGCACTTTTCTGTCACAATCCTGACGAGTTTCTGCATCGATACATAACTGTGCATGAAAAATAGATACTCCAGAGACAAAATTACAGTCGAAACAGTGGAGATTTAAAGGCAAAGATGGTGAAATCTGCAGACAAGGATGGCCTCGGTTTTTTGAGATGCACGCGGAATCATCTACACTGATTACTTGCAGAAAAGAAGAATGATAAATGAAGAGTATTATGCATCGATATTGAATGGAGAAATCAAGAAAAACTGTCCCCATCTGGCAAAAAAAATCTCTTTCATCAAGACAATACAAGGGTGCACACCTGTGCAGTTTCAATGCCAAAAAATATAGAATTAAGGTTGAATTGTTACAACATCCACCATATTCATAGATTGGCCCCAGTGACTTTTTTATTTCCAAACTTGAAAAAGTGGCGCGGTCAAAAATGATTCACGTCTAACAAAGAAGTAATTTCTCAAACAGATGCCTATTTTGAGGACCTTCTGAAATTTTAGTTTTTGGAAGCCTTAAAATTGTTGGAGAAATGCTGAGAAAAGTGTGTCGAGCTAAAAGGAGATTATTATTGAAAAAAAATCTGATGTGTTCCATTCACATGACTTTCTCTAAATCTCTGCAACAAATTATTGTTGAAAAGCTTATGCTTCTATTTACTTAAAAATTGTCGGCATGAACGACTTATACTAATATACTATTATACTAATAACAAGGAATATCTCGAAAACAGTGAACTCCACGAAAAAAAATGTATATGACATAAATTGTGTATTTTAAGGAAATCTATATTTTTTGTGAAATAAGTTTTTCTCTATTTCTTACGGTTTACTAGTTACGCAAAATTCAGCAAAACTCACCCAGAATAAAAAGATATTCAGAAGCTCTTCCCTGAAAATTCGGGATATACATTTTATTTGTGATGGAAATGGCTTTAATATGTGGTATTTTAATCAAAATCGTTAGAACCATTTTTGAGAAAAACATTTTCGATTTTTTTTCCATGTAGTTTAAGGTGAGGGGCTTTTCTTGAACATCTTCGTGTCATATCTTTGGAAGATACCAAAAATGATTACAATTAATTTGCTTCTTACTTAATTTCAACTAAATAAGGATATTTATTTATTTTACTACTTAAATACCAAGTTTGATATTTAACCATCTTATCGTTTTGTCTATGCTGTCCACACACACACACACACACACACACACACACACACACACACACACACTAACGTTTTCCTACGAAGGGAGATTAGTTAGTAAATTTATATGGAAACCGGTAGAAACAGAGTATTTGTTGATAAATTGAATAGGAGATTAGGGGAAAGGAACGCAGACACAGCGGAAAAAAAACAAGCAGAGGAGGCTCTGTCAAAATTCAGATGACACCAGGAAAATGTTTACAAAAATGCGAAGGGAGTATAAACAGCTCATACGGGAAAAGAGAACTACGTGGCAAAACAAAATTGCTCAGAAAATTACCTAGTAATATTTTAACACGGGGGGATAAGGCTGAGATGTGGCAAGTAGTAAAACATTTAAGAGGCAACCGTCAGGCGCCCAACGAAATTTCTCCCAGAAAATGGGCAATGCATTTTATGGGAATATTCGGGAAAGGTGAAGGGGAAGGAATTTTTATGAGGGAAGTGCAAATTTTGAGAAATCTTGAGATCCTAATGCTGGACGAGGAAATATCAGCACGAGAAATAGCACGGGTGCTGAGGAGTCTGAAGAGAGGCAAAGCTCCAGGGTTGGATGGGTTGCCTCCGGAAGTTATTAAAGCCGCAGCCAGTGTTAATGAGTTTGTAGGAGTATGTTCCAGATATGTAACAGATTCTTTATTGAGGGGAATTGTTTGGGAAAGGGCATTATTCATCCCATTTATAAAGGGAAGGGAACTATTGGAAATCCGGATAACTATAGGGGAGGGGTTACTCTGTTGCCAATTATGGAGAAAATTTATTGTAGAGTGTTATATAACCGGATAAAGGACTGGGACTCTAAATTTGGTAAACTTTCAAAATTTCAAATGGGTTTCAGAGAAGGACACAGTACCATAGACGCCGCTTTTATATTAGACACTTTAAGGACGAAACAACTGTTAATTAAGCGGGCAGAGCATTGCAGGCAATCTATGAAAATGGCGAATTCTGTGTAAAATACGACAGAAGCAGAGTGTCGGAAAGCTGCCTAAGCTATAGGGGAGTGAGGCAGGGTTGTATTTTATCTCCCTTGCTATTTAATCTCTTTGTGGACGATATTACTGATACAATGATAGCAGAGAATATCCAAGCACTAGTAGTAGCGGATTTGTAGATCCCAGCACTTTCATACGCGGACGATTTAGTATTGTGCTCTACGACAGTAAACGGATTGCAACGAGGACTGGACAAACTTAAGAATTATTGCGATGAATGGCTACTTACAGTTAATGTGAATAAGACTAAGACAATGGCTTTCAAAAAGGGTTGTGTTTATAGCAGGGAGGATACTTGGACATATGCAGGACAGATACTGGACAATGTTAAATCCTTTGTGTACTTAGAACTCATATTTACAATGAACGGAAAATGGACAAAACACTTTGACATCACGAAATACAAGGCAAGGGTGAAAGCGGCGGAAGCTCTCCGGATACGCTGCAGAATTCCGCATATATCCATGACCTTAATGGAAACTGTACACTGAGCGACAGTTAGGTCCACGATAACATACGGAGGAGAAATAGGGGGGTGGGAACAAACGGGGAATCTAGACCAAGTGAGGACCCAAATTTTGAAAGGAATTCTGGGTTTAGGGAGGGGTACGGCAAACTGCGGAATACTGAGGGAATTCAGGGCACATTGTGAAACGATGGAGAGCAAAATTAGAGCAGTTAAATATTGGATGAGAATCTTTCACGGAAACCAATCTCTAATTAGGGCAGTCTGCTACCGTGAACAGTTGCGAATGGAGAGTAATTCGACGTGGGCATCAAAATTAAAGAAAGGGTTAGAAACCATTGGGATGGGATACATTTGGATGGAGGGGCAGGCAAACAGGCGGAGTATTTGGAGAAAAATTAAGAACCGCCTCTGTGATATTGACTGACAACAAATAATTACGCAATGCGCAGAAAGTTGTCATTAGAAGTACAGTCTGGGCTAAAATCGGAGTGGGGTATGGAGCAATACATCAAAACAGGTATCAAACTCAAGAGAGAGGGGCTCGCGTGGATTAGACTAGGAGCATGGAGGAGCACGAAAAATTCTGACGAGAAAGGTACGAGAATCTGTCCCATTTGTGAGGAGGAAGAGTCGTGGACCACATCTTGGCAAGATGTAAGGGTACGGATGAATGGCGGGAAAAATATTTACCGCGACTCTTTCCATTAAGAAACATGTTGGACGCTACTGGCAGGCACTTAAAACATGGACGGGCTAGGTATATTTATACTTAAGGTAAGACAGCTGAGATCTGTGGAGGCTGCCAATAGAGAAGAGGGGAGTGAGGAATAAGATCAGCTAAACAAAAGTGACTATAATATTCTACATGCATATATCATGTTACACTTAGATCGCTGTTGTGTTATGATTTTATAAATTGTGTATATTTATGTGTATATATTTCTTTCAAGTGTAATTATCTATTATAAGAGGGTGCGATTATGAAGGCGTACTCTGTGCTGTAAATTTAAATTGCTATATTTGAATATCTTTGTATTTTTATTTTTGGGTTCACTCTTAATTCTTTATTGTTGTTTTAATATTGCTTTTGACTGTGTATTACCTTTGTCTTTTTATTTTCGTGTTTACTCTTTTAATTCTTTGTTGTTGTTTTAATATTGTTTGTAATGTGTAGTACAAAAGCACGTACGGTCTGTGGACCTGTGCGATTGTTGAAAGTCTATGTATGATATTGTTATGTCAATAAATACACTTATTCATTCCTTCAAATTTTTCTAGAAATTCTGTTTTGAATTCAGGGGTTCCTAAAACATGTATTTCCGATGAAAACTCGGTATCGAATTAATGGGTGGAATACAATACTTCCTCTATTCCTACACTATATACATAGTACGTGTAGAGAAAGTAAAATTACAACTCTGATATGTAGAAAGTGGCCAATACAAAAGAAATGGTTAAAACCTTTAGAAAAAACTTTTATAAGTTTGTGAATTCTATTAATTTTGAATTACAGAAATCATATGAATGTTAATTGTAAACGTCTCATAGTTCAAAAAATGTTAGTACTAACTTACAGGAATATTGCCAATTAAATTCGGATTAAATCAAGCATGCAGTATTACTATATCTGTAATGGAACATGCGATAGTAAAGGATTATTATTACAAAAGAAAGGATCTGTGCCAGTTGTGGTAGAGTCTCTGGATCAGAGAGAAGCTAGGATGGGAGACCAACCCAATGCCTGGTACGAAAGTGCTGACCTGGATGATACAAAATGACGGTGGAATGGACGAAAGAAAAGGATATGAAGCAATTGGTGGAATGAATGGAGGGGGAAGCCCGAGATACATTTCGTCCACCATCCCCTAGCCGCAAACCTGGGCCGCCTAGGTGAGAGGCGAGTGGTCTAATCACACAGCCATAGCGTCTATGGCTCTTGATTCATCACTTGTGAAGCGATAGAAATAGTAAAGCAAGTTTACAGAAAACTGCAAATTGCACTCAGTGGCAATCCCTTAATGAACTGCTATGTGGGATAAGCTTTTGTTTTAAATGTTCTAAAGAAAACGTTCCAAAGTAAAGTCCTACCGTACGCAGTGCAGTGTTTGTGCATATTACTGTCGTCCAGCAACCATTCTGTACAACCTGTTCACCTCAAACTGCTATCATTAAAAGTAATCTTCTTATTTCACACGTTTATAAACTCAGACGTAGTCAAGCACCGGAACATAGCGTTTAGGTCATTGGAAGCTCATACAGTCTAAGCAGTGCCGAAACAATTTACTTTAGTTTCTCTTCACTGTTCAGCATATTTGAAGTGGAGACAGTCCTGTTCGAAACTGAAATTTATAAAGGTTGGGAACAGTGTTCTGAAAAACTATTGATATACTAACACTTGAAAACATTTTAGCAACTTAATACAAACAGGTATGTTATTTAAGAATGAACTTAGACTCTTCTTGATTTTGTATAGATATGTGTTTAACATTATTACATTCTCTAAACCTACTATGTAGATAGTGTATAGAGAAGGTATTGTGATGCATCCAAAAATTCCATACCGAGGAAATACACGTTTTAGGACCCCTGAATCCAAAAACATCATTTTTGGAAAAATATCTCTGAGGGTGTGTGTGTGTGTGTCTGTGGACAGTATAGTTCAAAAACAAAAAGACCGTTAGATACTAAACTTGGTATTTAAGTTTAGTATCTTCCAAGGATACGACACGAAGATTTTCAAGTAAATCTCCCTAACTCGAACTACTCTTCACATAGAACAATTTTCGAGAATGTTGATTTTCTCAAAATGGCTCTAACGATTTTGACTAAAATACTGTATATTAAAGAAATAGCTTCTTAGGACTACTTTATTCTGAATGAATTTTACGGAATTTTATATTACTGGCAGACAGTTAGTGATAGACAAAAACTTACTTAACAGAAAATGTAGAGCTCATTAAAACATACGATTTATGCTACATACATTTTTTTTCGTGGAGTGGATCGTTTTTTGAGATATTCCTTTTAATTGGTTTCAGCTTTAAAAAGCGTACCTTTCTCATACAGGAATTTGTCAACTCCTATTATCCATACAAGCTAAGGAACTTCAGTCACATAGCAACCAGCTTTTGGCTAATACTTTAGTCTATGCTACTCCCTTATTTTCTTTATATTTGCATGTAAGCAAGTAATAAGACTATGTACATAGTGTATAGAGAAGGTATTGTATTCCACCCAAAAATTCAATACTGAGATTTCACTGGAAATTCGTGTTTTGCGTCCCCCTAAATCCAAAAAAAGCATTTTTGGAAAAAAGGTCCGTGTGTGTATGCGTTTGTGTGGGTGTGTGTGTCTGTGTGTGTGTGTCTTTGGACAGCATTGCTCAAAAAAGTAAAGACCGTTAAATACCAAACTTGGTATTTAACTTTGGTATCTTCCAAGGATGCAACACGAAGATTTCAAGAAAATCCCACCACCCCCAAATACCATTTACATGGAACTTTTTGGAAAAGTATGATTTTCTCAAAAATGGCTCTCATTTTTTTTGATTAAAATATGGTATATTAAAGATATTTACCTGACAAATAAAATGTATATCATGGATTTTCCGGGAATAGCCTCTGAAGACAACTTCATTCTGGATGAATTTTACGGAATTTTGCATAACTGCTAAACCATAAGAGATGGACAATAACTTACCACACAAAAAATAAGAGCACATTAAAACACACCATTTATGTCATATACATTTTTTTCCTGGAGTTGATCGCCTTTAGATATCCCTTGTTTTTGGTTTCAGCTTTGAAAATCTTATACTTTCCTCATACAGGAATATGTCAACTCCTGTTCATACAAACAAAGAAACTTCAGTCACATAGCAACCAGCTTTTGACTATCACTTTAACCTATGGTACTCCTTTATTTCGATTCAACTTACAAGAAAGCAAGTAATAAGAACATTTCTGCTATTTTTTTCTCGATTAGCATGAAGTAAATAGAAGCATAAGCTTTTTAACAATAAATTATTGCAGAGATCTAGAGAAAGAAATGTGAATGGAACACATGAGATTTTGACTTTTTCTAGCCCCGTATGTACATTGTATATAGTGGATAGAGAAGGTATTGTATTTCACGCAAAACTTCGATACCGAGATTTCACCGGAAATACATGTTTTAGGACTTCCTCAATTTTCAGAAAAAGGTCCGTGTTTGTGTGAGTGTGTCTGTCTGTCTGCTAGTCTGTGGACAGCATAGCTCAAAAACGAAAAGGCGGCTAAATACCAAACTTGGTATCTTCCAAGAATGCGACACGAAGCTTTTCAAGGAAACCCCCCTCCCCACATGGAAAAATTTTCGAACATTTATTTTTTCTTAAAAATGGCTCTAACGATTTTGATTAAAATACCACATCTTAAAGCCATTTCTATCACAAATAACGTGTATATCTTGAATTTTCTGGAAATAGCTTCTGAAGACCTGTTCATTCTGGATGAATTTTGCTGAACTTTGCATAAGAGATAGTAAACCATAAGAGATAGTCAAAAACTTACTACACAAAAAATATGGACCATAATTAAAACAACAAGTTATGTCACATTCAGTTTTTTTCGTAAAGCTTTTCAGTTTCAAGATATTCTTTGCTATTAGTTTCAATTATAAAGTACTTATACTTTTCTCAGACAGGAAGTGTCCGTGTTTCTTTTGGTCTAATCCTGGCCTAGCAAAGAAGTAATTTGCAATGACAGTCGCATAATGACAGCTTTAAAAACATTTGACTATCACTTTAGCATAGCGCATTTCTTTAGTTTCCTTCTACTTATAAAGAACTAAGTAATCAGAACATTCTGCTAATGTTTATCTCGATTATTATGGTGTATAAAGAAGAAGAATCTTTTGCAAGAAGTTTGTAGAACGGCTAGAGAAACTCATATGAGTGTAGCACATCAGATTTGTTCTCGATTAGCATGAAGTAAAACTAAGCATAAACAGATAGTTTGTTGCAGAGATGTAGAGAAAGTCATGTGAATGCAACACATCAGATTTTTTTTTTAAATACGGCAAAAGCTGCTCCTACTTCGAAAGCAATTTTGAGCCTTTTTCGTAATTATGTTAAAATGTATCAATATTAAATTCACTTTGTAGCCTCGTGAAGAGTCGGGAACCAAAAGAAAACACCTGAGGTGTTCCATTCACATGACTTTCTCTATATCTCTACAATAAATTATTACTTATTCTTCTATTTACTTCATGCTAATCGAGAAAAACATTAGTAGAAAGGGTCTTATTATTGCTTCCTTGTAAGTAGAAGGAAATTAAGGGAGTATCATATGCTAAATCGATATTCAAATGTTTTTAAAGCTGGTTGCTATATGATTGAAGTACCTTTGTTTGTATGGTCAGGAGCTGAAAAATTCCCATATGAGAAAAGTATAAGTGTTTTAAAGCTGAAATCAATAACAATGAATATCTCAAAAACGTTCAATTCCACGAAAAGCGTATATATTACATAAATTGTGTGTTTTAGCTATATTTTTTGTTAAGTAAGTTTTTGCCTATCTCTAACGGTTTACCAGTTATGCAAAATTCCACAAAGAATAAACGCCTTCAGAAAATTTAAGATATACATTTTATTTTTTTTTTATTTGTCTTGTAAATATCTTAAATATAAGCGATTTTATTCAATATTGTTTTAGCCATTTTTGAAAAAAAAGTAGAAATTTTCGAAATTTTCTCCATGTAAAGAGTGGTTGGGGGTGAAGGGATTTTCTTGAAAATCTTCGGGACGTATCCTTGGAAGATACCGAACTGAAATGCTTGGTATTTAACGGTCTTTTCGTTTTTGAGCTATGCTGCCCTTAGACACACACGCATACACATACATATACACAGATACACACAGAATTTTTCTAAAATGCTTTTCTTGGATTCTGGGGTTCTCAAAACATGTATTTTCGGTGAAATCTTGGTATCGAATTTCTGGGTGCAGTGCAATACAATACCTTCTCTATACACTATGTACTTAGTACGTGTAGAGAAAGTAAACATTCTGATATGTTCCTTCACATTACCTTATTTCATCGATATTGTTTTATCTATATTAGATCTGTGGCTAATAGTAATAAGTATTACCAGAACTATTTATCTTCCTTGTAAGTAGAAAGAAAGTAAGGGAATACATTAGACTAAAAAGATATTAAAGCTGGTCACTGTTTGATATATTTGAAATTCGGTTATCTTTGCATGGCCAGCAGTAAAACAAAAGATATATTCAATGAATTTCGACATCTGTTTGAGAAAAGTTTAAATATTTTAGAATTGAAACCAGTAACAAAAACTACCTCTGATATAGTTAGCTAAATAAATGTATACGACATAAATTGTGTTTTTTAACGAAATTGTGTGTTCTTTGTATAGTAAGATTTTGTCTATCCCTTACGGTTTACCGGTTATGCAATAGTCATCCAGAATGAATATGTTTTCAGAGGTTATTCTCAGGAAATTGAAAATATACAATTATTTCTCATGAAAGTATCTTAAAAATATGGTATTTTAATCAAAATCCTTTAAAAAAATTTGAGAAAATACAATTTTTGAAAAATAGAGTAGCTAGGGGGAAGACGCTGAACCTAAATACCAAAGTTGGTATTTAGCGGACCTTAAATTTTTGTTATGCTGTTCACAGGCTCATGCGGACGCTTTTATATAAAAAAAAAAGGTTGGTGGGGAAGGGATTCAGAGGTTCTCTAAACATATATTTCCAATGAAATAATGGTGGATTATGTCTTCCAAAGATGCGACATGAGGAGTTTTAGAAAAATTCTCCATTCCTAACTATCCTTTAAATGGCTGATTTTTCGAAGTGTTTGTTTTTCTCAAAAATGACATTCATTAAAATGCCAACTGTTTAGGATATTTTCATGACACATGAAATGTCCATCTTGAATTTTGTGGGAATAGCCTCTAAAGATTTTTCATTATGGATGACTTTTTTATAACTTTTGTATAATTGGTAAATAGTAAGAAATAGACAAAACTTACTATTCAAGAAATATAGATCCGCTAAAAGACACAATTTATGTTTTATATGTTTTATATGTGTATATAAAATTAACCGCTTTCGAAGTGTTCCGGGTTATTGGTTTAGATTTTGAGCTATTCAAGCTTTTCTCAAAATTGAAATTATCTTTCTTTACGTCTCTCTTTTGTGTACTCTTAGCAAGCAAAGAGAACCGAATAACAATTGTTTCACATGTGATCGGATTTTAATATATTTAACTATCGCTTTAACCTGTACATCGCCTTATTTCCCTCCTACTTACAAAGAAGCACGTTATAAGACCAACTGTAGTAATATTTATCTTTAAATCGAGTTTTATTTATGGTCGCTTTATAACTGCTGAGATTCTCTGATCCCTTTCTATACTGGGCGTGAAAGATAGCTTAATTGTGCTCAGAGGCCTTTTTAGTAAGCTTGAGGTTATTTTACGTCCATGAATCTTCACATGGGACTAACGGCTTTACTTCCGTTTCGAACGAAGCCATGCTAAGGGTTTTTACAACCGAAAAAAAATCCATCGCCCTCCGATAGATTTGAACCCGCGACTTTGGAAACCAGAAGCTAGTATGTTATCCCTAGACAACGGAGGACAACAATACGTATCTTGAGTAGATGATGTAGATAAAAGAATAATTTTTGTGAGAATGGTTGGTTTGCGGAACAGCTAGAGAAAGTTAAGTGAATGGAACACATCAGATTTTTTTAAGTTAAGAACTATTGGTGTCAGGATATTTTTTAATATTACAATAGACTCTTCTGCACTTTCTGGGAAATGTTCCTTGTATTTGTACAAAACCTGAGACGCGTGTAACATTTTGAAAGAGTCAAAACGTAGTTATGACAAAAACATTATTTTATAAAATAAACACGTCTTCAGAGGCCGTTCCCAGAATATTGAAGATATACATTTTATTTGTCATGTAAACATCTTTAATGTACGATATTTTAATCAAAGTCGTTACAGCCATTTTTGAGAACAACAATAATTTCGAAAAATTTTCCGTGTGAAGGGTAGTTGGGTCTGGATGATTTTCTTGAAAATCTTCGTGTCACATCCTTGGAAGGTACTAAACTTAAATACCAAGACACACACACAGATAGATAGACACACATGGGCTATTTTTGGATTCAGGGGTTCCTAAAACATGTAAAATTTCGGTATCGATTTTTTGGATGCATTATAATACCTTCTCTATACACTACATACATTGTACATGCTTGGAAACAGGTGTATTGTAGTTCGTTAAATAGCTGTAGAGGAAGGAACCAGGGAAGATTAGCTGAATGCTGATTGTGTATAGACATCGAAATATTCCAAGAACCATTCCTAAAAAAAAAAAAGTCAAATTTTTATTTCCTACGTCTCTTAAGTAATTGGCACAAAAACTGATACACGTGTTGGCGTGTACCATTGGGAAAGAGTAAACATGTAATTTGGCAAAAAAGCTGTTTTATGAAATAGCTGCTTGGAAATGGGCACATTGTAGATCTTTAAATGGCTGTAGACGACGAAGCAGGTGAGGATAGCTAAATGCTCATTCTATAGTCGTCAAAATGTCCCAATGACCATTTGCTATAAAAAGGCAATTTCGATTTTTTTTCACCGATTATAGTCAATATTTCTCACCCGTGTCTCTTAAGTAATTTGTCATTACACGCTGCAGTTCAGTTCCTTCCGTGAAATGACAGCAAACGATTGTTATATTTTAAGTTTCTGTAAATTATGTGGATTTGTTTTGCACTGTCCTCCTTTAACGTGAATACACTGTATTGTGCCATTTAACAAACACGCGCCACATCCCCTTCACCTCCGGCCGGCTAAAAGGCGTAGATACATTCGCTTTATGCTGATCACTCAGTAAACAGCATATTAAACATAATAATTAAATGCTGATTGAAATGAAATATTAAATAATGTTATATTAAACTAAAGGCAATTGTGTTTAATTCTGTGTGGTGTCGCCCACATCTCTCCCTCTCTCTCTCCTTCTTTCCTTTTCTCCCTCCCTATCCCTCACTCCCCACCTCTCTCTCCGTCACTATCTCTCTCTCTCTCATTGTTCACACGGCGACTATAGGTAGTAAGTAAGGTGATAGAGTGATTTAGTGTCGTTACTGGGCGAGTAATAGTAAGGGTGAAATGTAATGTATTCTAAAGATAGATAATTAAAAGCAGCAATAAGCAATGCATTAATGCTTTTAGGATGTTAGTGTAGATTTATCCAAATGATTTTGTAACTAACATTGTTTAAATAATCGCAGATCATACCGGTGTACAGCGTTGTATCTGCATAAAAAATCGGATGTGTTCCATTCACATGGTTTCTTCTACATCTCGGTAAAAAAATATTCTTAAAAACTTATTCTCCTACCTACTCCTTCCTAATTGACATAAACATTAGCAGAAATTGCTTTATTACTTAGTTCCTTATAAGTGCAAGCGAAATAAAGGAATACATTAGGCTAAAGAGACAGCCAAATCTTTTGAAAACTGGTTGCTATGTAACTGAAATTCCTTCTCTTTACATTACCAGGAGCTGATAAATTTCTGCATGAGGAAAGCTTAAATATTTTAAAATTGGAACCAATAACAAAGAATATCTCGGAAAGGGTTAACTCTACAAAAAATTGTACGACATAAATTGTGTGTTTACACGAGCTCTACATTTTTTATGTGGTAAGTTTTGTCTACCTGTTGCGGTTTACCAGTTATGCAAAAGTCATTCAGAATGAAAAAGACTTCAGAAGTTACCTATTCTCACAAAATTCTATATAACATTTTATTTGTCATTTAATATCTTCAATATACAAAATCATTAGTGCCATTTAGGACAAAATGAGCATTTTCGAAACCTTTTTCATGTAAATGGTAGTTTTGTCGTCTTTCTTGAAAAATCTTCGTGTCACATCCTTGGAAGATGAACTTAAATATAAAGTTTGGTATTTAGTCGACTTTTCGTTTTTGGCTTATCGTGTTCACAGTCACTCCGATATACACTTGGATCTTTTTCTAAAACGGCTTTTTATGAATTCAGGGGACCCTAAACCCGTATTTTAGGTCTTTCTAGTGAAAAATTCCAACTACCAAGGAAGAAAACTAAGAGTCTTATATTCGTCAACTATGACCATAACTAATAAGCAAATTAAATTTCATAAAGTATTGCTAGTAATTGTATTTAGGTTTTAAAAGAGAAAATAAGTGAATATAACTATTGAGGAAAAAATAATATCATGTGATGGAGATCCAAATGTTATACGAGGGTGGTTCAATAGTAACCGTGTTTCAAATAAATGGTATTAAGTGGCAGGTTGGTATAACTATAATAACGAATGAGTCCAAACAGTAAGAATCGGCTACACGGTGTTGCCTGTCCGCGTTCTCGGTGCTCGTTGCCGTCTGCCGCTGTCATAGAAAGTTGCGGATGAAACCATACAGCATTTTAAAAACTACTTTTAAAGGATTTTCTTACGACCTTTATGAAAGGAGATGTTGAAATTAGCTACCGTCGTTATTCATATATTGTGGTACCTCTTTAGGAAACTATCCATCACTCGCCATAATTCACCTTGAGAAATGCTGGCAATTTTCTGGCGCATATTTTGTTTTAATTCTTCCAGTTGTGTGGGTTTGTCTTGTAACCTTTATGTTTTAAGTTACCCCAGAGATAAAAATCACAGCAGGTTAGGTCGGGGGACCAAGGGGGCCACAAACCTCTACTAATCTGATGTCCTGAAACACAATTTCAATTGTCCTCATCGAAAGATTGGCTGTATGAGCTGTTGCGGAGTTTTGTTGAGAAAAGACAAAATCAGGCTCCTTGTCTGTTAATTCTGTAAAAAGGGGGCTGTCAACTATTGACTCGAAAAAAAGGGGCCTATAACTCTTTCTCCACTAATATCGCACCATACACCCTACAGGGGTACTTCATGAACAATATTAGGTTTTTCAGAACTCCAATAACGATTGTTTTGTGTACACGCATATCCATGAAGGTGGAACCAAGCTCGTCCGTGAAGAATATTAAATGTGGGTCATTTCGCCATTGTATACTACATTATTGAGAGTCCACACACAAAATGTGCGCTGAGCTACAGGATCACCTGGTTAAAGAGCACGTGCCACAGTTGTTATATGTATGTAGTTTTAACTTCAGAAATTTAGTACATCTTCGCACATTTTTTGGGGAGAATTCTCCAAATGAAGAACCATACGTCTTTTAGATTGCTTAGCTGAATGCTTCCTGTGGCCTGCAATTTATTGTAAGGTTTGTGGATTGTTGTACGGTCTAAAACGTTTACCCCTGGAAATCTTTCTGCAAATCTTACTTGAATTTGGCGAGCTGACTGAGTTAACATCTACAAATCCTAAATAAATACACGCTTTGTAGTATAAAACATATAGGAGCCATAATACTGAAGTATAGGACAAAATAATAAATCACTCGTAATAACTGAACAACGACACCATATTATGTCAACTCAATACAACACTTCCAAAGCAGAGCAAAGCTGCGTCAGAAGCGTGACCTTGCGGAATCGTGTGTCCACACGCCCAGTGGAAAAACACCTCGCAGCCGGTTTGGAGGTTTCTGACATACTCTGTATATTGTCATTTGTTGTATGGCGCCAATAAAAATCGATATTGATAAATTAATGTGTTTGGTATAAAAATATGTTTATCTTTACATTTAAATAGTTTGTTATTTTCATAGGTTAGGTTGAATAGTTAATCGTTCATCACGTTTCCACTAAAATGGAAAAGCTGAGTAGAATTCATTCACATGACCTTCTAGCTGTTCCACAAACAAATGTTACTTACAAAACATTATTATTTTACCTACGTCAATGAAATCGAATTAATTATTATCAGAAATTATCGGATTTGTTGTTCCCTTGTAAGCAAAAGAGAAATAAGGGAATACACTAGGCTAAAGCTATAGTTAAATCTTTTAAAAGCTACTGCTATGTGAAACAATTGAAATTCAGTTCTTTTGCATTCCCGGAAGTCAAAGAGATGAAACGAAAGTTGTCTTCCCGCTTAAGAATAGTTTAAATAGTTTAAAATCGAAACCAATAACAAGGAATATCTCGGAAACGAATATCTCTTGAGTTAACTCTGCAAAAATGTATATGATATAAATTCTGTGTTTTAATGAGATCTAAATGTTTTGTGTAGATCCTCCATCTCTCACGGTTTACGAATTATAAAAAGGCATCCAGAATTAGGACGTCTTTAGAGGCTATTCCATAAAATTCAAGATATACATTTTGTTTGTAATGGTAATAAAAATAGTTAAAATCATTTTTGAGAGAATTAAAATTTTCGAAAAATGTTCCATGTAAAGGGTAGTTGGGGTGAGAGATTTTCTTGAAAATTTTTGTGTCGCATCCTTGGAAGAGATAAGTTTGGTATTTAAGCGATTTTTCCTTTTCAACTATGCTGCCCACAGACACACACACACACACACACACACACACACACACACACACACACAGCACACAGACGAACATGTTTATAAAACTGTCATTTTATTCAGGGAGTCTCAAAATAAGTGTTTCCGTTGAAATCTCGGTATCGTATTTTTGAGTAGAATGTAATACCTTCTCTATCTACTGTGCACATTCTTACTAGAGTAAGTAAAACGTGAGCGTTGGATGCATAGACATACATTGAACCCCTAGTCGTAATTTGGGAGCAGGACATCAGAGAAGGTTCTGCCGATTCGGCGTAAAGGCTCACAACGTATAGATTGGAAAGACTCAATCCATCACACCCCTCTAGAGACGTGACTAATCTTCTCAGCATAAACGATGCACCCGCAATGTAACTTGGATCGGATCAGTGCGCGGTAATGTCGCGCGAACCGTTCCTCAATATTTAACACTCAGTACCCGCACTCTTATCTTTAGAGAAGTCATTCGCACTTTCAGCTGAAGCTCTATGCCGTGACGGCCGATGGGGGTTGCATATATTAATGACGATCTTTAACGGCACTTTCGATTTTAAAGCTTATATCAACGTTGCTGGTATGCCAGAAATGTCAACAAATATCTGATTCCTCAAGAATTAAAAGCTAGCGCGCTAGCCATTTCAATTTGTATTGGATCGGTTTATTTGGGGCGGATCGAGTAAAACAATCTGCCGTGTTTAATTCACATGACTCTCACTATCCGCTCTGCAAACTTCTTACAAAAATTATTCTTACTTCTGCTCCATGCTAATACAGATAAGCATTAACAGAATGGTCTTATTCCTAGTTCCCTATAAGTAGAATGAAACTAAGGGAACGCAGTACGCTAAAGCGATGCATTGGTGCTTTAAAACTTTTCGCTATACGGCTTTCTTTGAAAACAAGGAATATCCCGGATACGGTTAATTCTGCAACAAAAAGTATATGACCTGTAGTTTTTGTGTAGTGTTCCTGTCTATATCTTACTGCTTACGAGCTATACAAAAGTCATAAAGAATGAAGGGATATACGTTTTGTTAGTCATGAAATATCTTAAACATAGTTTAATCAAAATCATTAGAGCACTTTTTAGAAAATAAAAATTGTCGAATACTGCCATGGCGTAGAGCAACTCTAATTGCAGTTCACGGAGGTCAAACTAAATACTGAATATGAGGACTCAAAGGTCATGTATAGATTTGAAAAGTTTATCATTGTTATTTGCCGTGTACCTAATCTGTGGCATTAAATTCATTGCATTCATGAGTTCCCTTCTTGGTGTTGCAATTTTCATAATGGGCAGTGTGTATATATATCCTACTTTTGGAAGAAGATTAAAGAGTGTGTGTGTATGTGTGTGTCTGTGTGTCCGCGGCTATGCTAACAGTATACACACACATATATATATATATATATATATATATATATATATATATATATATATTCTTTTGAGTTATACTGTTAACATACGCGCGGGCACACACACACACACACACACACACACGCACTCTTTGATTTTCTTCCAAAAGTGTTTTTCTTGGATAAAGGAGGCTCCAAAATCTCGACATCGAATTTTTGTACATACTCGTATATAACTTCTCCATTCGATCTGCAGCCGAGAAAGTGAAATAAAAATTGTTGAAATGCTGACTGCCAATATTCCGGTTTTAATCAAAAGTAAGCTTTCTAACCAAGTTTAATCAATAAATAAACTTTTAACAAATAAAAGTCAATGGTCTTTAGTTTTTGGAACTATTTAACTTTGGCGGTATGTTCCTCCTACTTTAATAACAATTATAGGTACTCACCGAAGTCGCAACACAAAATTAACTTATGTGATATTTGAGCAAGAAACGTTTTGTTCGCACTCACAATGAATGTTCATTGTTTGAAGTTCCGCCCAATGGAGTTAAACAGACTATCGCAAAATGCATTCCTGAATGCCGGAATTTTGACGGCGCTATACTCGAGAATTACACACCTCCATTGTGGTTGTTAAGTGTTAATTTAGAAAAACAAATAAAAATGCACAGGGAGTTATACAGTTCTACGAAAAGCACGCGAAATCCACCGAAAGTAAAAATGGGGGGGGGGGCAATTTTACTTTTTTGGAATAGTATTCTCATTTAAATGGATACGTCTCATTAGTTAACAATCATGCTATTACGTTGGTAGCAATGTTAGTTTGACAGATGGCGACGAGATTCATTGCATAGAGCTCGCCATGTCTTCCTACTCTCATTTCCCCGCTCCTTGCACTCAACAGGACTATCGCAGAGCTTATTGGCCTGCCTCAAGAGTGGCGTCAGGGCTGCAGTCGCTCGAAACTAAGTGCAGATAACAGGATATAAAATTTAAATATAATGTTGAAAATACAAAATTGGAGTTCTGGAAATTTACTACGGGGTGCACGAACCTACAACCCCCTTGAGGAGCCACCTCATGCTGAATGCAAACACCAGCTAAGTTCCTACCGAAGTTCCTCAGGAATGTGGGCTCATCTGCGGATGTCAATATATCTGCTCCAAATCGAAGTGGAGGTGAAGATCTCCGAAGGCGCCAGAAGTTAACTTAGATTCACCTCTCAATTGAGAAACGAAAATCGTTTATAAAACTCCATTTTGCAATACGGTCACAACGTTGCGGGCGCCACTCCAAAAACAGCGTACTGTGAGAAATACCACTCACCACGTAGTCGTCTATAGCAGGACGGTACACCTGGCAGAACACTTTAGATCACTTTTGATATGGGAATCAGCGTGACGTTCAGTATCGATCTCTGAGGCCCTTCGTTCTTTGAACAGAACAAATTCGAAAGAAAACTCGAACCGATCCCTATGGCCAACGCGGGTAAGTAAGCTCTTGAACGAACAGCGGTAAGCGTCCACTATATTACAGATGTGTAGGAAACAAATATCCCTGTTGGCCAACACGTATGATAAGCCTTCTCGAGATCAAAAGATATCCCAGCAATTTGACAGTTCATCATCTGCGTCGATACCGATACATGGTTGTCTATCGCTGAATAGCGTCTTCGAAAACAACACTAGGAAGTAAGCTGTGAGTTTCTAGGTGACAATACCAACCGTCTATATTCGCATAGGGTATTAAAACTTTACAGATTTCTAATTTCAAGTGGGTACTTTTTACTAACCAAAGATCCAAAAATGAATTTTTTTAAACAAAGCTTGCTGAAAACGCACTTCTGTGTCTCCTTAAGCTGGCAAATGAACACGGATCGTCTTGATTTTGGGACTGATACGCTGATTACTAAAACAAAGATAGAATCAGAGTCTAATATAGTTTGGCCTCTTCCACTTTTTCCATCAAATTTTTGTCACCTTCTTGCTGCTATAGATTCCCTTGTATATGACATTTCGGAATGCTATTTTCTCGTTTAAGTTGCTGCTAGAAATGCCCTTGTATATGACATTTCTCAACTTTATTTCATCATTTAATTTGCTTTAAGCTTTTCTTTTCTCCAATCAATACATTTGGAGTACCGATAGCTTGTGTCCTTTGCCTTCTAACTTGCGGGAGGGTCCACAATTCAGATTTTGTTGTTTTCTACAGAAAAATGCACAAAAATCCTCTTGCGGCTATCCACACCATCTTGGTTTTCACGGGTAGCGGACTTTACGAAATTAAGTCGTTGCACATGGCGATTTTAAGAAATCTGTACTATCATGCTTTTAAGTAGGTACAGTAGCAAATACCAACTAGCCTCTGAAAGTAAGAGAAGACGAACTTTCTTTACGTTTAACAAATCTTTCCTTTGTCACAGGAAGATGTGGATGATACTGGTTGGAATTCTCTTCATCACGTTGTATGTACTGAGGTCCAAATACCTGTCACAAACACGTGAACTCAGAGAATATGGAAATAAAATCCCTGGACCCAAACCTCTGCCAATCTTCGGCAACGCTCTAGAATTCGGATTCTCAACAAAATGTAAGTATTGTTATTGTACAACTTCATGTGTTGTTACAAATGAAAAAATAGAATTAGAATTATCACTGATTGAGTATATTAATAAATAATATATGTAGAATTCTTCCCAGGAATGTTTTCTTTGTATGTGTATTCAAAACAAAAATATCCATGTTCATGTTGTTGTTGTTGTCATGTTTTTATGTTCAATGAGCAACATGTTACATTCACATGGATCGGGCCAAATATTCTTCTACATATTTTTCTTTCGAATATTAGCAGGTTTACTCCATAGCTTGCATCATTATCCAGGCCTTACTGGCATATATATCTGTAGGTCTTATAAGTGATTTATATAGTCTTATTTTCATTTTACGGAATAGTATTTTATTCCGAGATAATTTTCTATAAAAAAACACGCCTTGTTGATATTGTTATTCTGGATTTGATTCCTTCATTTTCATCTTCCTTATTATTAACAGTCATTCCTAAATATTTGAAATTATTGACCATTTCCAGATGGTGTACTTTATTACTAATATTTCTCCTTTGGCTCTTATTAGTCCTCTTTTGTATAATAACTTTTGTTTTTGCTTTGTTTATTGTAATTAGGTTCACCTCTAAAAGTGTCTATGTCTAGTTCTTCAAACTGTATATCATTTGCATATTCTAGGATTTGTAATATGTTGTGAATTCTACATCTGCTGGTAGTTTCCTAATTACGTATTCCAGTACTAATCTCTTCGTTTATGTCCCTTTTCAGTACTGAAACTTCTGTATTATTATTACCCACTCTAATTTGATCTGAGCTGTTTGCCGCTGTAGCTTCTACCAATTTTATTACTTTGTCCGGAATTTGAAACTATTTCGCAAAAATAATTTACCTTTCCTCCTTCCATGCTGCCACATTATTTCTGAAAGTCCACAGATATTTGACGTCCCTCTATAATAAATTCTCATGTCTTTTTAAGGTTTTTTAATCATGAATAATAGCTTTTGTTGATATTTCTGATTTGCATCCTGATTTGGATTCTGAATGATATTCCCCTATTATCCTTTCTGGAAATTGTTAAAGTCTATTGTTGATAATAAATATGAATATGTTATGCCCTGTACATAACAAGATTACTTCCCAATAGTTCTGATATTTTTGTTTATCCCCTTTATTCTTATAGATTGGTATAATATACTTCATTTTTATTTTTTGTTTTTTGAGAACATGGCTTAGACTATACACCATCTGCGTCTGTGGATTTGTTGTTTTGCATTGCTTTCCTTCTCTTCCCCCCCCCACCTCACTCTCTCTGTTTGGTAGGATTTGACACCCGCTTTTACAATGGCACCGCAGGCGATGACACTAATGATACATGAAATGAAGATGCAGTTCCCGTGGAATGGAAACCGGAAAAACCGAAGAAACTCTACCGTTGTTCCGCTTTGTCCACCACAAATCCTACAGGCGCCTGGGACCTGACCCGGACCACCTTGGCTACAACGTAGTCACTTTCCTTCTCCCTTTGTTGTTACGACACATGGGGTTCTTTCCTGTTGTAGGGTTAAGCAGTTTTTGAAAGCATTCCTTCTATCTTATTCTATTTCTTGCTTGTTGGATATAAGGCTACCATCCTGATCTTTAAATATGTTAGTTTGAAATTTGAAGCCTTCTCTTAGATTCCGATTTGTTTTTCAGCCCTCCTTAGCTTGTTATGTTTAAGAGTTTCTTCTACTCGTTTGATATTCTCCATTATTTTTCCTCTTTTCATTTCTGCTCATTTTGTGTGAAATTTTCCTCAACCACTCACATTCTTGCCTTTTTATTTTTAGGGTACTGTTGGACCATTTTCTGCAGGATTCGTGTTTTGCTTTTACAATTTTTAAATATTCATCATCAAACCATTTCTGATATTGTCTTTAGTGTTTCTAAGGTCTTCAGTCCTGTCTTTTGTATTGTTTGCTTTATTCGGTTTCATAGTCCTATATTTTCATCCCTCTCTCCTATTTTGCTTCCTAATTTTCTGCTTATTTATTTTGGTGGTTTGGTGATGGGAATCTTCACATTCACAAGATTCGCCGCTATTTCTTGTATTTGTTAAAAATCTATATATGCATTACCTTTGTAAAAATATGTAACCCTTGTGCTATTAATATCTACGGGACCAAATAGTAAACGTCACTCCATAGCACCACAGTCCACAAGGAACCTTGGCCAATCGCCCGGATACTGCATCCCCCATCTCGGCCCGAAGGCGTCATAAATGGGGTGCAGTGCTGGAGGGTGAGAAGTGATCATCGCCTCGAGTGCCTCCCCGTCGGCTGATGCTTTTCTTCTTGATCTGGGGCCCCTACTCCTCAATCCAGTAGCTCCTCGATTGGCCCCCCAGGGGCCTCCCGAGGCTGAATGCACCCCGGACCAGGTCTTCCAGCGGAGGGAAATGCCCCACGCCGGTACCGGAAATCGAACCCTGATATCCCGCTTAGCAAGCAGTCACACTACCACCGCGCTAAGCAGGTGGCCAGGACCAAAAGTACTGTGATTAAATGTGATTATATATTGTGATTGTCCTGCGGCGTGGGGCAATTGGCTGGAAGGTGGTACTCTAGTTCCCGGTCACGAAATGCGCTCGGATTCAATCCCATCCTTGGCGGTGCGGACTTTAAATCCCAGGTATAGGACTGTGAGACAGTACATGTTGTGTCACGGGGTTAAAAGTTATCTAAAAGGGAATATAAATTATAGCCAATATAATATAAAGTATACTAAGAGGTGACAAATATACTTTGAAATCGGCTGGGGAAGGAATATTGTAAAACACGCCTAAGAAGGCAAGGATAAGCAGGTAGGATAGTACCGTTAAGGGAAGGACATTGTACTGATGGGGCAACGTTCCACTGCCCGAGTGTGGACATACCAAGGAGAACAAAAACAATTATCTTGCTGGTCAAGCGACATTTTTTGCACAAGCCATGGGACTTTCGTGGAAGTAAGATGTGATATTTGGGACCGCGATGGAGTCGATCATGCTGCATATGGCCGCGACGGAAATAGTATTTATTTAATACTGTCGAATTCATAGGTCCTAGAGAATGCGCAGAGGACTCTCCTTCTCAACGGTACAGGTCCTGTTACCAACTCGGGTTGAAGTCTAACCGCCCGTGAGCCACAGGACGTTGCGCGAAGAACATCGTCGCCAAAATGTCAGCCCTAACCTATATCCGGCATCGCTTTTTATGCAGACTTCACCTCACGACTGAGATTAATCGTTCAGTTAGGAGTCCTCCATTCCTGGTTGTTGCCAGCCGACTTGCTTACAGCCTTACTTTTCCCCCGGACTGTACAACGAAGGTTTAAAATTCTTGCACCATGCATAACAATCGCACAAATCCTTTAGACGGCTAACATCCCAGATCCATTGGCATTTATCAGATCTCGTTGTGTCCCACAACGGAGGCTCCCCAAATTTTGTAGGGGACTACAGGGGAGATATTAGCCATCAAGGGAGTCATATTCCGTTCCATGATTGTTTCTCGGCCAATGTTGTTATTTGGAATAGTCGGGTTGTGCAAAATTAAATTATAAGGGGGTAAAGCAGATGATTCCGCTTTAAAAATATTCTAAATCATTGTACACTGTGATGGAGTATGAATACAAAGATTTCACATGTTGAGAGATCCAAATATGACAATAAAGTGCAATAACAACTTCAGCCATCTTGAAAGTAAAGGAAGAAAATGGTATACGAAGCTATGTTTCACTTAACGTCAAGAAGTTGCTCTAATACCTTGTATATCAGTTTCATGAACCGCTTCAGAACGGAGGTAACTGCGTATTTGGGTTAAAGTTACCCGTGCGACGTTGGGCAGCCAGGTAGTTCTTTATAGTTTTTAAACTTTTGGTCACCATTCTTTTGCTTCTGGTGATCTAGCAAGAAACGAATACACCTCTTAAATAAATTAAAAGTAGGGCACAGGGAACCACAATCTTAAATATATATTTTCCCCATTAATATTGTTTCTTTATTAAGATTTATATTTAGATTACAGGCTGTTTCAAAACGACACAAACGAAGATAGCAGTCGATTAGCTTGCACTTTGATTTGTCCGTAACTTTATGTTGCAACTTTCAAAGTCTTCTATTTAAAGTTTTATGTGTGTTTGAAAATCGCAAACATTTGGGATTAGACAGCGAAGGAACAACGGCTGTCATATGCCACGTAAACAACCTCAGATCATGTCATACGAAACACATAACAAAACCCACGTGCTACGTTTTCAATTACTAAGGTGACCTGTGCCGCGCCGGCGTGTCTATCAAACCACCCCTACACCACGCGACTGGGACCTTCGCTACCAACCGGCATCTCTCTTGGAGTGGGCCAGGCATGTGCCATTTGGTTATGTACGATTGCCTAACCTATAGTGATTTTATGGCAGTTTTGTATGTGCCGAATTTAGAGCTGAAAATTATATTTATGTATCACGTACGACATGACCAACAAGGTCCACATCTTCATTTGGTGTCGTTTTGAAACACCCTGTACGTTGTATACATATTGTGTATTCTATAGCATTTATGCATTAGACTGCAATTACATAATAGGCGATTATACGTTTGTAATAAGAAATGGTTCAAAGTGTATTTGCATTAAAGATTAGAATATATCAAACTGATTTTATTAAAGGCTACATAAGTATGTATTACGTGGCGCATATATATTGTGTATATCAACTTATATATTGGTTTATATATGATACATATAACAGAATTTCATACAATATAGCATTTATTTATTTGACAATGGCTTCCATTTCCCGCAAAACGTTGAACAAAATGTTGTAATTAAACCGAATATGATTATCTGGATTAACATGGAGTACGTACAAAACTAAGGAATAGTTAATATCAACATGAATGAAGTGGATAGAGAAAGTTGCCTGCTTTAAAGTGTTCGGTTTTTCTCCTTAACTACTTTTAATTTCAAATACAGGATGAATTAGAACTTCACCGACAAACTTTCAGAGGTAGTTCAAGGATACCTTTTGAGTATTTTGGTTCAAAGGGTGCACAAACTATTACGGCTCGTTACACATTAATTGTAGCTATTTCATGTGGTTTCTTACCCAGTTACATTTGTAATTGTATTGCACTGAAAATGCTGCACAACATTGCACAATTCACTTATGCGATGTGCATCTTGTTTGTAAACAGTTGTTTCCATTGGTTCACGGTACCTGTTGTTGACAACAGTGATGTTTAAATTATTTTCCTCAGTTTGCATTCAGTATTACTCGGTTATATCTAGAGTTGGTTTATCTGAAGTGTTATTTGTACAATTTTACACGGCATGGATAGGTTTACTGATGAAGAATTGGCCGATATGCATTACGTGAATGTGTTCACTGAATGCAATGGAAGAACGGCAAAGCGACGGTAGGCTGATCTGTTCCCGCACCGACAACAACCACTTCACAGTATTTTTATATTTGTACATAACCGCCTACGATAAACTGGATATTTCCATATTAGAATGGAAAATACCGGCCGTACGAGATATGCCAGAATACTCGATCTGAAAGATTGATGACAATCCTGCTGATATTTGGCACGTTGTACTAGCTCAACGCAACCCAATAAAAGGCTTTGAGAGCCGTTCTTTAACAAAAATTGTACCCGTAGCAGCCTAGAAAATGCACTTATTGCAAACAGCAGACTTCCCATTTCAAAAGGAGTTTGTAAATGGTTCCTAAAGCATTGTGCAGAAAATTACATTTGCCTTTTTTGTTGTTGTTTACAGAAGAAACCAAATTTACAAGAGAGTGTATGTACGCAGAAGGAGTAGTCATGTATGGGATTACGAAAATCCATCTGCACTAGTGTGCGGATCCCATCAACAGCAGTTTGTTGTGCATGTGTGGGCTAGTATTGTCACGATTTTGTGATACATATTTCCTGATACACTGAACGGAGTCCTGAGCAAAACATTACTTCAACACATCCTCCCACAGTTATGATATGCCGCTGAGAATTCGTCAGCCAATGAGGTTGAAACATAATGGGGCTTCGGCGCTCTTTGCGCTCAATGTTAGAAACCGTATTGTTGTACAATTTATATGGTAATGGATTGCTCTCGGTGGTCCTTTTCCATGGCCAACTTGGGCCAACAGAAATAACACCAGTGGACTTCTTTTAGGGGATATAAAGAGAATAGTTTCCGAGATAATCATATGTTCCAAATTGCTAGGATTATTGCAGCCGCTATTGCTTAAACTATTAAACATAGTAGATGGTGCGTCGGTTTAAACTTCGTAGTGTGCATTGTTTTAACAATAGGACGAGAATACCCTATAGAGTTTTATAAATGTGTAAATTGTTTAGATTAATAAGTAATTTAAACTATTGTAAAATGTATTTAATATATCTGTAAGGGGACAGTTCTGCATTTTTGAGGCACTTAATTGTACTCGCTTCAAATAATGGCGAAAAGAAAATAAAGACCTCCAACAGCGATTACCCCATTTAGAATACAGTCACAATTTTCATTATATTTGTGTTAATCATTACTTAACCCCGGACGAAGTGAATTAAGTGAATCTTTCCTTGTATATTTACGTTTCTTGTGTCATGTATTTGGAAATAAATATTAGAAATCAAAGACTCCTTTATCAACGAGTAATGAACTTGATGCATGTGTTTCGTATGCGGGATGTTGCAATACTCTATATTATGTGTTGAACGTTTTGGTTATTGGATATTATACAGGCTTCTTTGCTGTTGGGAAGGTATTTTCAAAGAAACAAAGGCGAGTAACTCATAATTAAATTATTACTCTATAAAGATTCCTTGGTGTCAAAATATTAGAATGTATGCCTGAATAGCCTCTAAAAGTTTGTTAGTGGAGTTTCTGGTTCGTCTGTGTTTAAAGTATGTGTATGAAGTACAGCTGAATCACATATAGATTAATCTAAGTTAATTTATTTCTTACTAAAACAATTTGTTTTGTTTTTCCCCTAAGCAATCTTCAACTACATATTATGGCTAACAAAGAATTACGGACCAATCGTTCGTGTTTGGATTGGACCTAAGTTGGGAATACTTCTGGCAGATCCACACTGCATTGAGGTAAGGCATGCAGAAAAATTGCTGATATTTCAGGACTATTCTGTTTATTGATTTAAATATTTTTGACTCGAAAATTCAAACCTTAATATCTCTAAAAATATTATAACAAGATATTTTTGTGTGTGAGTGCGTGTGTTGTATGAGAAGCATAATTGAAAAGAAAATTCTAATGAATGCGGATCTAGGTATCTAAGTCCAGCAGCTATGAAGGACACAAAGTTCTCCCACCACGAACTACCCTTAAACCAAATTTTTGTCATATTTTAATTTCTCAAAGACTCTAATAACTTTCATTAAAATACTACATATCTAATATTCCAACGTAACGAATAAATTGTACATTTCATGTTTTATGGCAATCTATGGAATCCTCCACATTCTAAGTGAATTCTGTAACTACGAAACCATTCAGAAATAAACATATACTGCACAAAACGTAGCTAGCAACTTGTTTCAGCAATATTTCCCACAGTGTTAGGCGTTTTTAAATAATGTATGCAGAAAGTCTATATATTTACAACATTTTTAGGAAGAGTATCTGAAAATATCCGAAAATTCTCTTAGCTTTCTTTCGCAAAACTAGTTTTTTTTCTGATTTAAATCTTCCCTGCTTCTTTAACACTTAAATTTCGTTTCATTACGTTGTGTGCTTAAATAAGCATTTATTGCTTAATTTGAAATACAATATCGGAAAATGCATAATGAGTGTATTGCGTTTTAACCAATGCCACAGTAATATAACCAGGTGCATATTATGTAGACACGTTAATGGTCAGAAAAGGCTACCTGCTATATCACAACATTTTTTGCATGTTAAACCTCACATAAAAGAAACATACACACGTGCGCGCGCTTACACACACATCCAAGGATAAAATCCAGTTTAAACAATCTAAAAAAAAAAATAAAAAAAAAAAAAAAAAAAAACTTATCTTCTAGCGGTCCGAATCATTTCTCTGAAGTACTTTTTTGTTTATCACTAAGCCACAGGAGCCGCAACTTTCAAATTTAATATATGAGGATTTTCCGTCACCTCATTAATCGTTTGGCGGATAATCCCACCCGCTCTTAATTATCGCATTCCTTTTCTTTTTCTTTCTGTCCCCCCCCCCTAAAGAAGCGAGTCAGAAAAACTATTTCAGTTCTATACTGTATGTACCATAAACCTTGAATGTTATATGCCGGAAGCTGGGTGGGAGGGGTTTTCAAGAGTGTGTTGGCGAGACCTTTCTGCCTGCTTTCAAAGAAATTCAGTATTCCATACATTGCAAAACTCATATATTTGATGAAAGCGAAAATTTTCCCTGAAAACTTTTCGTGTGTACAGCTCATACATATGGCACTATTTTCTGGTATTGAATATCGCATACTTATTCACTCAGAAAAAATAAATAGTTGCAAAAGCAACCGTAGATAATCACGAGCAAGAAAGCAAAAGAATAACTAAAGTCGTAAGATAGGATTAAACGCTGGGAAATATTTTGGCATCTCTGAGACAATTTCTGGGGAAGGATAGATAGAATAAAGTGATAGCGTCTCTTTCTTGTCCGTTACGTATGATTACGTTTGATATGTGGGAGACGCATTGCCTTATTTAAATGTTGAACCACGTGATTGTTGCCTTCTTGTCCCTTAACTGACCTTATGAATTAGAGCAAACATTGCAAGGTGTGAGAGACGTCTATTAGGAAACTGCGCTTGCTAGATACGAAGATCTTCCCTGCTGTTTCCAACATTCTACCCTTCTGGTAAGCTCTGGTGAATCTGTCAGGCATAGTCGATGAATGATTGCTAACTACTGCTTAGTACTGAAACGTAGGTTAGGGAATAAGAAGAAGCCGATATCACATGGTTCAAAAGTGTTTGTAAAACAAAAACACTGAGTCAAATTGGTATGTGCGTCTCAGGCCTACCAAAATTAACCAGATGTAGCGGACAAGAAAAAGGCGATGCCAGTTAATTCAATTGTTGTAAACAGAGAGTATAGCTGTACTACATGTGTCTCTCAAACATGCAGTGCATCTATACTCTCTGTTTACAACAGTTGAATTAAGTGGCATCGCCTCTTTCTTGTCTCTCAGTCGTATCTTACCGGATACGCTTCAAACAGATGTGAATAACACATATGCTTGGAGGATAGTGGTTGCTTTATAAAAAATGTTATCATTTGCGAAATCTACGTTCCCCAGAGTTTATCGTAGAGGTTCTGCACTGCATGTTCGCGCGCGCTTGTCTCATTAGTGTGTATGAAATGACTGCAAAAATGAGGGCCACTATTTATATTTTCAGCCTTGGCAACACTAATTGCGTAGATGCTATCTGATGTTTTCACTGGAAAGCTTGACATTGTTGATCATAACCAACTTCAGATATTTTGACAATAGAGCGTTATTTGTGTCGTTTATAATGATTTTAAAATTGTGTCTCAGCGAAAAGATGGAGTTAACTTGTGAAAATATTCGTGCGTTGATTTATTGGCGATAAAGCTCCGTCCTTTGAATATTCATGAGGGTTGTCCAAAATTGGTTGTTGTGCCAGAAAACATTGATGCTGTGCAAAAATTTGCAGTGCATGCCATTTACTGTAAGATAGAGGCAGCCCTAAGCATTAGTTCGACCGGCACATATAAAATGTTGCATGATCATTTAGCCATGAAAAAATGTTTGCTCTGTTGGATCTCACATAATTTGAGCCAATCTCAAAAGGATACTGGTGTCGATTTGTGCACACAAATACTCAAGAAATAGAACGGTTTGGCTTCAAAATACGTATATAAGATTGTATCAGGTGACGATTCATAGATCTATGCATATGAGCGGGAACGCTAACAGCAGCTGATCGTATGGGTGTTTCAAGATGAAACAAATCCTACAAAAGTTGATCGCACTCGAAAATTTTTGAAATAAATGGTCGCCGTTTTTTTTTTTTCTTTCTTTCTTCTTGAGAAAAACTGGTCATGTGGCATTGGTGCCTTTAGAAGAGCGTAAAACGGTCAATTCTGAATGGTATACAATAATTTGTTTGTCTGAAGTCTTCGACGAAATAAGGAAAAGAAACTAAAGCCGTCGGATCGTCCATTAAGACAGTGTGAGGATTCACATATCTCGTCCAGCAATCGACTATTTGAGCACTCAGAAAATCTCTCTGTAAGTTACTATTAGGGTATGTTATTTCAAGAAAGATTGAGAATGCCTTTTGTTTTCCTGAGAAAATCGAGAAAATTTTCCGAACAAGCCAACATCCATTTCATAACTCAGATTGTACCACATCGGTATGGGCAGCCGAATATTGGTGGTTCGGAGCCTGGCCATGACGTTGAATTTCTTATTCTGATTCTACCTTCCAGATTTACTTCCAAAATTTTACGATAATACAAAATCAAGTATGTTTAGTACTGAACACGTAAGCGCGAGAGTTCTAATTTCTCATGAGGAAATAATAGTCTAATAAGCCAGTGTAGCATAAAAGGTTTCATCCTATCCTAATATTAACTAAAATATTCTTATATCTATTAATATTATTAGAGGCATTACGAAGAACTGAATTTTAGTCGCGACGTAGGTAGTACTTTGTTTGTTGCTGAGTAACCCCATTGGAATAAACAGCTTCAATACTGGTTGTTTAAACTGCGCCTAATAAAACAATAAATGAATGAAAATGGATATTACCGAAGAAGTTTTAGGTTATGTTAAAAAAGCTGTACTTAATTTGTTACCCGGCAAGTCGAACGTCTTATATGACAAGGAATTTTCATTACTTAAAGAATGGGGTTTCCTAAAGGAGTTTAAATACTTTACACAGAACTTACTTTATTTCACGATGAAATAAAGATTCATTTTTGTTGTCTCCTAGGATACATAAAATGTATGCATGAAGTCTGTAGGATAGGATATTTAATCTGGCTTAAGTTTTAATGCACTCGAAAGTTTATGTTCAGTATTAATTCTAATGCGAGGCCTTTAAGTGTTGTATAATGTATGTAATATTACATACTTATAGAAAATGGAAATGTAGTTTTATTTATGGACGCTCTTTAACTACTATGGTTCTCAACGTGCCATTCTATATTGGGCGTGAAAGAATTTTTCTCAAGAGGCCTCTTTATCAGGCTTGAGGTTCTTTGACCTGCTCTAAATCTACGACATGGGATCAGCTTTACTTCCCTTCCGAAGGGAGCTATGCTAAGGAGTTTTACGCCTGAAATAATTATCGTCCGGGTATACTTATAGATATTATGTGTAGAACATGCCTGGGCATCTTTAATGTACAGAACGCAGTCTAATCTAATCTAAATGTTATTATCGGACAGTTGCATGAAAACGATATAAAGAAGGTTGCCAATATTTTTCAAGAGTTTTACGCTATTCTTGAAAATATTCCATATAATTCCGCAAATCTGAATTTTTACTCAATAATAGTAATAAATTAATAATCTTCGGTAAATTTTAAATCTGTTTTTCTCCTTTTTCTCTTTAAAACGGTATGTATAATAAAGAGAACAATGTTTACAAGGCAATTTCATACAACCAATCCATGTAATGTTAGTTTTACATCCCCTTTCCTGCGATTCTTACCTGAGAATCCTCCTCTGTTCATTGGCTGGGATTTGAGTGTCAGACTCTTGACCTTAAACCAATAAAATACATCTAGTGAACTTCTTCCAGCCATAATAAAATGTTTCCATTTCCCTCCTTCCGACGCCTAAAGTGTTCAATCCAATATGAGACCGGGTAGGCGTGAAACTGAGCAAAGGATTCTGCCAAAATTAAATAAAGAAAAACTGGATACCAAAAGCATCGGCACTTTTTTTCTTGTTATCTACACACTGGAACTACTTTGTAACAGCAAAGCATGAATGGGGTTTCCTCTACCAACTTGTATAGTCATTGATTCCTGTCCAATCCTGAAAATAATATTATTTTTCTGATTTGTTTACAGGCACTACTTGGTAACAGCAAAAACATGAACAAGAGTTCTCTCTATCAGGTTGCAGAGCCATGGCTGGGTAAAGGTCTACTTATAAGTGAAGGTTTGCTTTCCTTTTATAACAGCTTTATAGAAACACACCTCATAACAAATCTACGAGGGGCATCCCGTAAGTAACGAACGATTTGGCATAACTAAATAATAACGAAAGATATCAACACAAAACTTCATTTACAAAGCTACAGTACCTTACCCTATTTCTCATTCTGTCAAGACATTTATTGTCACGTGGTACCAGTTTTTCAATGGGGATGTTATACTTTTCTACTGCCAAAGGACTTATTCGTATTTCTGAATGCACAAAATGTTCGGTCAATCGAATGTTAAAGGTAAATAGCGCAAGTGTATGATGATAAGGCAATGAACAAGCCTTCAGTGAGGAAATAGCGCATAATTTACAAGTAATCCAGGAAGAACCAGGGTGCACGACAGAGATTGGAGCAAAAGTTCATCACTCGTTATGGAGGAATTGAAAGGAAATGTTGATAAAAGTTTCAGAAAAACCGATGTTTCATTTTGGACACCAATCATGACTTTTTGGGTGGAAAAGATTCCCCAACTGATGAAGGCCTCAAAGTGGTAGTAACATCTTGGCTCAGATTTTTGGCGGTGGAAGAGTAGAACATCTGCATGAAAAACTGGTAACGCGAGAAAATAAATACCTTGATAGCCATACCGATTACGTCAAGACATTGAAGAAGGTACCGTTACTTTGTTTACAAAGTTTTGTGTTGATATCTTTCGTTATTATTTAGTTATGCCAAATCATCTATAACTTTCTGGATGGCCTTCGTACCACGCTCAATGCAATTTCATAGGCTCTTATTGGATTTGCGATTGAACGGAAAATGGAATGAAGAAGTATCATACACGAAATGCAACAATCAAAGAACGCTGTTCAAAACATAGTCCAGGTGCAAATGATTTGATATCTTCTTAGGACTTGCCCAGCAGGAATGCAAGAATGAAACGTCACATCTAAATATTTGGAATCGTTCGCATCCCAATTAAAGAAATCTGTTGAATGCGTATCTTTTGGGAATTTTATCTTATATCAGAAGACAAATGTTGAATAAGTATAAGCTATATAGATCCAGGTCAATTAAAAACAATTTCATTTTATTCGATTAAAGAATGTTGAAAACCTACTTTTTAAATTCATTATTTTGAGGCCGCGCTCCTGCATAAAATCGCAATATTAGTATGAAATAATGAGTAGCTTTTTTATATATGGACATAAATTATTAAAAACTTAGTTTTATAAATATAATTTAATCAGAAATTTTGTATAGTGGCAGTTGCGGAGAATTTAAACATTAAACTGGAAATATCTGTACCTGTGACGTAAAAGTTATAAATGTCGAACAGCGCCTTGCACCTCTGTTTATTTAGTTCCCTTTACAAGTCCTAAGAACTTTTTAGGGAAATATCCCAATATTTGTAGACGTATATAATTGTGTTATATCCACTATAAATTAAATGTTGTTGATCCTTCTTGTTTTACAGGCAGTTTCATGATTTCAAAAACTTTCTATTCACAGTTGATGTGTGGAAGAAACAGCGGAAGATCGTAGCGCCAACATTTCAAGGACAGATACTCTCAAAATTTATAGACGTTTTCAATTCAAATCTGGAAGTGCTAATAGAGAAACTGTCATATCATCAGAATGGTTCTGAGTTTGACATCTATCCATATCTGAATCTGTTTGCATTTGACGTCATCTGCGGTAAGTATGCAATTATTTGTTCAAGGATACTGTCACAGTTGTTTATTAGTCTACGTGTCATTTAATTTGCTTGTAGAGCATGTTGTACTATTTAAAACTGGGACCTTATTTGCTGTAGTAAGAAAACTTAGTTTAGCATGCAAGAATAACTGCAAAGGTTTTATTAAAAACACTATTTGAATGAGCATTTAATTTTAAAATAGGTATTATGACCTAAGACACTAATATAAACTGATTAATTTGTGCGTCCATTTCAATAATCACTAGAAGAAAAATTCTTCCAGAGAATCAGCTGCATTGTTTATATCCAATGACATAATATCAGAGTAAATAGGATATAGCATGTCCATCCCTAATTTTAAGAGAAACAGTAATGTTTTGAGTGATTTTAGTTTGGACTCTTTTTATTCATTCCGTCACCACCACTCTCTAAGATCACAGGCAGAAAACAAAAGGGTGGATAAGAAACAGGGCAAGGCAAATTAGTGTGAACCCAGGCAGTAATGAACGAATATATGTGCATATTTTCCAATAATAACACTTAGGAATTTTGTAAGAAACAACAAATAAACCAATATCAGCTTATGAGTAATCAAGAAAATTCGAACAAACTACTTAAATGCTTGCACAAAGACCTAAAGCTCAGTCAGCTATAGGTGTCCTACAACGGAGGAAAGAATGTTGTTCTGAGCCGACTCTTTTAATTTTTTGAATAGCAGCTTCTGAATGATTTAGTTGTTTTTGAAGCCGAGGTGACGTTTGCTGTTAAGTTCTGCCGAGTGAGCGCAATGATTCACACGGAAATTACTACACATTATGATGTAACAACCTTTGGTTTGCGGGGAAAAAATGCATTCAGAAACTGCTATGCAAAAAATTAAAAGATCCTAATCCAGAAACAAAACACCGGGAATTTATGAAATTAAATATTCACAATTGTAATCTAGTATGTACAGGAAGAACGAAAAGAAGTTTGGAAACCAGATTAAAGGAACACAAGCCAAATCTAACATACAAACAAATAGAAAAATCAGCAGTTGCCTATCATTTTTGGACAGCAGGACACGAAATCACACCTAAAGCTGTAAAACCAGCGTACAAACTCACAGAATTAGATGTCTGGGAGATGATCTACATCATGAACAAAAAGGGCCATATCATGAATTTTGATTTATCACCATACAGAAACCTTTGGAGGTTCATTGATTCAGCACAAATGATACACTACCACCCAATCGTCGACGCCAACGAGGCAAGATTTAGTCGGAATTAAGGGTTGAAAATGGGAACAAGTGTTCCTGGAACCGGTCCCAGCAAGTAATTACTAAGTGATGTTTGTGTTACAAAAACCGAATAAAATTCTTTGAATTTAATACTATTTCTTCACATCTATAACAGAACCAGATCAAATCTCCAGAATACCAATGGAATATCGGTCTCTTCTTAAATAGTTAGGAAAGCAACACTCTCCGACTTTGAAAAAAAAAACAACCTCTTATTGATTTCATAGTAGTATTACACCTGCAATATTCTAATAAGTAGTGATTTAACCATAATGCACATATTGGAGCATTACTAACAAAATAATGAACGTTTTGTTCAACTAAATGGTAGCTGTAGTAATTTTGAGTGCAAAAAACAAACAAATAAAATGCAAACTCCATTGTTTGTCCAGTATGTGGTGCTATTCGTTATTCTCCCGAATTAAATATCTTGAACTATGATATTTGTAGCGGTATAATGTTTGAGGCCAATTTGAAAGACCTGATTTTATAATCAAAATACATATTATCCCTTATCACACTGCGGAAGTGGCAGATAACCTTTAATAAAATTCTGATGTGTTCCGTTTACATGACTTTTTCTACATTTTGTTAACAAATTATTGTTAGTAAGCTTATTCATCTATCTATGTACTTCATTTTATCGAGATAAACATTAGAGGAAATGATCTAATTACTTGCCTCCTTGTAAGTAGACGGGAAATAGGAAGTGCACCAGGCTAAAACAATTTTTTTAAAAGCTGGTTGTTATGTGATTGAAATTCGTTTCTTTGCATGGCCAGGAGTTAACAAGTTCAATATCAGAAAACTTTTAAGTTGGCATTTTAAAATCGAAACCAATAACAAGGATATCACAAAAATGGTCAACTCCATGAAAAAATGCGAATGAAATAAATTGTTTTAATGAGATCTACATTTTTGTGCAGTATTTTTGTATATCTTTTACAGTTTACCAGTTATGCAAAATTCATCCAGAATAAAAAGATCTTCAGAGGAGATTCCCAGAAAATTCTGGTTATGCTTATATTTCTCATGTAAACGTCTTTAATATAGAGTATGTTAATCAAGTTCATTAGAGTCATTTTTGAGAACATCATAATTTTCGATTTTTTTCAGGTAAAGGGTACTTTGGAGTGGGGGTATTTTGATCAAAATCTTCGTTTCATATCCTTGGAAGATACTAAACTGAAATATCAAGTTAGGAATGTTACCGACTTTTCGTTTTTGAATAGTTATCGTATTCATAGATATACACACGGACCTTTTTCTAAAAATGTTTTTTATATTCAGAGGACCCTAAAACGTGTATTTCCGGTGAAATCTCGGTATAGAATTTTTGGGTACAGTGCAATACCTTCTCTAACTACGTACCATGTACTATGAAGAAAATGTAAAAAAAAAGAACAAAAAAAAAAAAACATAGCAATAAATAAAAAGTGGGCCAAGATGAAAGAAGAGACCAGGTCTTTGCGACAGTCAAAAGCAATAAGAATATGCAAGCAGGGTGGCAGGTGCCCAATAAACTCGCCAAAACAAGTTGAAGTCTGCACTCCGACTCTACTATAGTCAAACCTAATCTGCTGCTGTATTATAATGATAAGAACCTAAAAACATTAACTTATTAATACTATTATTTTAAGTACCAGTAACTAATGTTTCAAACCTAAATATTAAACCATCTAGAGAAATTGTTCCTACCTACATAAATACTTCACTGTGAAACATTTAGGTTTACTTTTTGTGCTTTTCATTTTAATATATTGCTAGACTTTTACATATTTGTGATTATTAGGTTGTATTTCATTGTAAATGTTTTTACCTTAAATTATTGTGAATTACACTGTTTGATAGAGTAGAAGTTATTACCAGAGTAAATAAATACGTATATTGCCACACGTCTTACCACCATCTAACAATGTAAAATAGAACGACGGTAAGGAGGCCATGCAAACGCAAAGAAGCACTGATACAAAATGCACTGGCATAGACTCACTTCAAAATTATATTTAAACTGTTCCTTTGTTATTCAAAAATAACTTACACAGGGTGGTAGGTGAATAAGTGCAAATAATTTGATATTAGTACAGAATTTTGCACATATAATACATAAGTGTATCTTTTTGTCCGCTTACTACGAACTTTGTCGTAAACGAAACACCTATTTAAGATCTGATACGTTTTTGTACGACTCTGAGTTATATCTCTGCTCTGTTTACATAAATCACACCACCTATAGTCGAGCAGAGCAAATGGCAGCGGGGGAGAAAGATGAACTATGTGTCCTGTTACGTAAATAACCAAACGTCTGAGATAGGAAATAATAGCCATCCTAAAAATGTAAAATGTTTCTCATCAACATAATCGTAGGGGGAGGGGAAACCTGCAAATACTGGATAATCATATCGTCGTCAATCGCTTATAGTAGTAGTTGCATTTAATCACCTGTCATTCTGTGTAATGAAAAAGAGTTCTTTCACCTAAGCTACATCAAGCGCTACCTTTGGGATAGATATTTACCTATGTATCTATTCAGCTTTTGCAATAGGCAAAGTAATATGGAAGAGCACTGCATCATTCCCTTCCGGAATGCACTTCTTGGACAGATGTATCTACTTTCAGCAGCTGCTGTGCATACTCTTCATGCCACTGTTTGTGTATTATGCATTAATGAATAAGGCATTTATATTTATAGGCGACCATTTCAGTTAAATATGTGTGTGTGTGTGTGTGTGTGTGTGTGTGTGTGTGTATGTGTGTGCATGCGTATATTGCCACTGACAATGATATTGAAAATTGTATTAGTACATTAATAGTTCTTCAGAATTAATTGAAACATTTGAGTCCGTTCTATTATTTTCTCTAGTACGCATGTACAGATGTACGTAGTGGATAGAGAAGGTATTGCATTCCACCCAAAATTTTGATACCGAAATTCCACCGAAAATACCTGTTTTGAGATCCCCTGAATCCAATAAAAACATTTTTAGAAACTAGTCCGCGTGTATCTGTGGACAGCATAGCTCAAAAACACGGTATTTAAGTTCAGTATCTTACAATGATGCGACATGAAGATTTTTTAGAAAAAAAATTCCCTCACCCCAACTATCCTTTACATGGAGCATTTTTTCGAAAAGTTTTATTTTCTTAAAAATGGCTCAAACGGTTTTGATTATAATACCATATGTTTAAGATATTTTCATGACAAACGAAATGTTTATCTTCAATTTTCTGGGAGTAGCCTCTGAAGACCTCTTTATTCTGGATGAATGTTACATGGCTGGTAAGCCATAAGAGATACTACATTGAACTACAGCTACTACACAAAATATTAATCTCGTTAAAGCACTTTTATATAATGTCTCTCCACTTATTATGTACTTGATGTATATTCCACCGAAAAATTCGATACCGAGATTTCATCGGAAATATACGTTTTAGGATCCCCTGTATCCAAAAATATCATTTTCAGAAAAAGATCCTTGTGTGTGTCCACGTCTGTGAACACGTTAACTCAAAAACGAAAAGTTGGTAAAGTACCAAACTTGATATTTAAGTTTAGTATCTTCCAGGGATGTGCCACGAAGATTTTGAGGAAAAAAAAACCCTACACCAAACTATCAATTACATGTACTTTTTAAAAAAATAGATTTTCTCAAAAATGGCTCTAATGATTTTCATTAACATCTCTTATATTTAAAATATCTATACGTCAAATAAAATATATATCTTGAATTTTCTGGAAGTAGCATCTAATTCTGGGTGATTTTTATTGAATTTTGCATAACTGGTAAAACGTAAGAGATAGAAAAAAACTTACCACACAAAAAATGTAGATCATTATAAAACACACAGTTTATGTCATATACATTTTTTCGTGGAGTTGATCAATTTTTTTTTTTTTTTAGATATTCCTTGCTGTTATTTTTAGCTTTAAAAACGTATACTTTTCTCATACAGAAATTTGTGAACTCTGGTCCATACAAACAAAGGAACTTCAGTCACATAGCAACCAGCTTTTAATTATCTCTTTAACCTACGTTACACCCTTATTTCGCTTCTACTTACAAGGAAGCAAGTAATAAGACTATTTCTGCTGTTATTCTGATTAGAGTGAAGTATATAGAAGAATAAGTCTTGTAACATTAATTTGTTGCAGAGATGTAGAAAAAGTCATGTGAAAACATCAGATTTTTTTAATCTTTTTGTAGAGTTGGCCTTTTTACGAGATATTCCTTATTATTGCTTTAAATTTTGAAATACTTATACTTTTCTCATACAGGAAGCCAAACAAAGAAAACTAATTTGAATGGCCTGAACTTTTAAAGCACTTCACTATCTCTTTAGCATAGTTTATTCCTTTAGTTCCCTTCTACTTTTAAGGAACTAAGTAATAACACTTCTGCTAATGCTTATCTCGATTTCTAGAAAATCCCTCAACTTCAAACTAACCCTCTACATTTTTGAAAGCTTTGTGTTTAGGAAAAATGACCAAAACTATTTTGACTAAAATACCGTAGGTATATTAACGATATTTATATCACAAGTAAAATTTATATTTTGAATTTTCCGGAAGTAGCATTTGAAGTCCTCTTTATTCTGAATTAATTCTGGTTAATTTTACATAAGTGATAAACTGTAAGCGATAGAAACTCACTACACACAAAATGTAGATCTTGTTAAATTGCATAATTTATGTAATATACGTTTTTCTTGTAGAATAAACCGTTTCGAAGATATTGCTTGTTATTGGTTTCAATGTTATACTGTGTAACTCTTCTCATACGGGAAGTCACTTTTCGTTTTCGTTTCATCTTTTGTTTTACTGCTGGCTCTGCAAAGCGAACCGAACTTCAATTGTTTCACTTAGCTACAAGCGTTTAAAAGATTTTACTATCTTTAGCATCGTATACTCCCTTATTTGCTTTCTATTTACAAATAATCAAGTAATTATACCAAATCTATTAATCTTATCTCGATTAGGATAATTTAGCTAAAAGAATAATCTTTTTTACGAATAGTTTGTATATGGAACAGCTAGAGAAAGTCAAGTGAATGGAACACATCATCATTGCTCTTAATAATGGCTCAATATAAGGGCTTGTTGAACCATATGACAAGAACATATTCTATATGTTTAGAGTAAAAATTATTCTTCTGCAATTTTAATCGCAAAGCTATGGTTTGTAAAAAAGCAAGATCTGTTGTTTTCCATTACCATGACATTTTCTACCTCTTCTGTAACAAACTCATCTTACAAAAGAGTACTCTTTTATCTATAACATGCTTATCGAGATAAATATTAGCAGGTGCCTTATTGCTTGCTTGCCTGCTCGCCCGCCCGCCCGCTCACTCGCTTGCTCGCTTGCTCGCTGTTTGGAGTGAGAGTTTTTTCTAAAAAGCTTCGTATCGCATCCCTGGAAGATTCTAAACTTAAATAATAAGTTTGGTATTTTACCGATTTTTCGTTTTTGAGTTATCGTGTTCACAGACACACGGATACACGAACACACAGACATACGGACACACACACAGGGGATCTTTTTCTGAAAATGCTTCTTTTTTGAATACAGAGTACCCTAAAACCTATATTTCCAGTGAAATCTCGGTATCGAATTTTGGGTACGTGTAGAGAAAGTAAAAAATGCACAGTTACATGCAAAATATATCCCCTGTTCAAGTGCACTAATAGGTGTTCCCTTTGCTCCTGTGAACCTTTACTTTAGTTGTCTTTAGCAAGTACTTTTCTCATGAATTATAACTATAATTAATATATTATTATTTAATTTATTTATTTATTAATTTATTTATTGGTACCCAGTGGTAAGCGCGATTTCGTACCTAGTGTCATCTAGAGAGTAAAGCTACATTGACAATGAATTCGTAGTGCTAACGTAAGGCAGCATAAACGCCAGCGTAAGGGAATACCATTCACAATGCAGTCGTAAGCGTAACGCAAGAAGTTGCCACGGGTTTTAGATCTGTAAATTACAGGCAGAAATCTTCCAAACACAAAGCAAATTTTAAACTTTATTACATACCAACAATTAAGAAACTTCAGTGAATCTTTTATAAACAAGTTATAAAAATTTCACACAGTCATCGTTACACTTCGATGGCAATAATGTACTTAAAAGGCCTTCAACGTCAAACGTGATGTGTTACGGTCAAATGGAAGAGCAATATGTATGTACAGTAGGTGCTGTAAAGGCATGCAGTGCTGTTGAATAGCAGGCAATACAAAGAGGAAAGAATGCAGAATTATTCTATGTATGCAACGGAAGCATTGCGCAGCGTGTTGCGTGAGCCTACGTAAATGCCTACATTGAATAATGTAGGCTCATTCATGGCTTCAGATGCTAAATATCACACCTACAGCAGTAGACGTTTTCACAAACTAAAATAACTATTTAGTCAAGTGCGTGTGTAATTTATTGTTATTAGATATTAACGCAACAAATTAGTAACGTTCTCTATGTTTTAAAACGTTGATAATTTTAAAATGAGGAGAAAAAAATAACCTCTAACGTGACAGTGGTTGATCACTGCCGTGACCAGGATTCGAACCTGGGTTATTGCGGCCACAACGCAATGTCCTAACCACTAGACGATCACGGCTATGCAGAGGAATGAGGTGATACGCTTACCAGAAATAACTAGAGAGCCAACTAGCGTTATGCTCCACTGTCAATAGCAAAAATGCTTCGCAAAAGGAGAAGCCAACGGCCAGTTGTGTGGGTTCGAGTTCAATTTCCAGCTGGAAGGGGAGAATATTTCTCTAGCCAAAGTTATTCTAAATCGTGTGTGTGTGTGTGTGTGTGTGTGTGTGTGGTTTAATGTAAAAGAGAAAAATATCTGATGTTTTCCATTCACGTAACTTTCTCCATATACAAACTATTCTTATTGTACACTATTTATTTTATCTACATCATGTTAATCTAGATAAAAATTAGCAGAATTGATCTTATTATTGCTTCTTTGTAAGTAGAAAGGAAATAAAAGAATACACTAGGAAAAAGGAAATCGGGAAACCTTTTAAAAGCTGGTCAGTATGTGAAACAATTGAGGTTCGGTTCATTTTGAATTTTCCCTTTTGAAAAAATCAAGGTAGCTATTTGAAAATTGAAACCAATAACAAGGAATGTTTCAAAACTTTACGAATATGTCATCAATTATGTGTTTTAACGATATCTACATATTGTGTGCAGTAAATTTTTGTCTATCTCTTACGGTTAAACCGTTAAGCAAAATTCTGCAAAATTCATCCAGTATAAAGAGATCTTCAGAGGATTCAAAATATACATTTTATTAATTATGTAAATATCTTTAGAATACGACATTTTAATCAAAATCGTTTCAGCCGTTTTTAAAGAAAACACAATTTTCAAAAATGTTTCCATGTAAAGGGTAGTTTGGTGTGGGATTTTCATGAAAATCTTCGTGTCGCATCCTTGGAAGATACCAAACTTAAATAGCAACTTTGGTATTTTACGGTATTTTCGTTTTTCAGCCATACTGTCCACAGACACTTGGATCTCCTTCTAAAAACGCTTTTTTTGGACTCAGGGGACCTCATTATATATATGAAACCTCGACATCGATTTTTTTGGAGTGCAATACCTTCTCTATGCACTATTTACTGTACATACGAAAAATAAAAAGGTAATCAAATCTTTTAAAAGCTGATCATTATGTGAGAAAATTGAGGTCCGTTCACTTTTCATTGTCCTTTTGAGAAATGTTAAGTATTTGAAAGTTGAAACCAATGACAAGGAATATCTCAAAAAGGCCAACTCTACAAGAAAATCAAATATGACATGAAGTATGTGTATTAACGAGATTTGCATTTTGTCTATCCTCTTGGCAAAGTTCTCTCAGCAAAATTCTGCGAAATTCATTCAGTATAAACAGGTCTTCAGAGGCTATTCCCATAAATTTCAAAATATGCATTTTATTAGTGATGTAAGTATCTTTAATATATGGTATTTTAATCAAAATTTTAGAGCCATTTTTGAGAAAAACAAAATTTTCAAAAATGTTTCCACGTAGGTTGTAGTGGGTGGATTTACTTGAGAATATTCGTGTCGCATCCTTGGGTGATACTAAACAGAAATACCTACCAATTTTGGTATTTAATGTTCTTTACGTTTTTAAGCTTGGTGATCAAAGGCACAGATATTTTTCTAAAAATGTTTTTTCCAGACTCAGGGGTTTCAGAAATGAAAGTATATCGTTTTCAGAACAAATGTCTCATTCATCTTAGATTTTAGCTAGAAATTACGATTGGAATGTTACTTAAACCCTGCTTGGCTACTTCCCAAGCCATCAGGCCTGCCATTATGCCGCGGTGTTAAGAAGGGAATAGAACAAAACAGTAACGTCACTGCAAACAAATGACTGCAAGCATATGATGTACAAGGCTTCAAACGCAATGTGTCCATTAATTACAGTCAAATGTAGTTATAAAGAATTTCTGGGGACTTTTAAACTCACTTCGTTGTATTGAAATTCGTTATTTAATATTATCTTAATAGGGGGAAATGGCAACTTTAAAATCTAAATCTGTATCTATTACTTTCTCTATACGTACTATGTACATACTGTATAGAGAAGGTATTGTAATGCACCCAAAAATTCGATACCAAGATTTCACCGGAAATACATGTTTTGGGTTCCCCTGAAACCAAAAAAAAACAATTTTAGAAAAATGTCCATGTGTGTGTTTGTGTGTATGTGTGTGTGCCTGTGTAAGGACAGCATTGCTCAAAAACGAAAAGCCCGTTGAATACCAAACTAGGTATTTAAGTTAGTATCTTTCAAGGATGCGACACGAAGATTTTCATTAAAATCGCCCCACACCAACTACCCTTTACATAGAACTTTTTTTCGAAAATTGTGATTTTCTCAAAAATGCCTCTAACGATTTTGATTAAAATATAGTATATTAAAGATATTTACCTGACAAATATAATGTATATCTTGTATTTTCTGGGAATAGCCTCTGAAGACTACTTTATTTGCAGTGAAATTTATGGAATTTTGCATAACTTCTAAACGTAAGAGAAAGACAAAAATTTACCACACAAAAAATGTAGAGCACGTTGAAACACACAATTTATGTTTTATAATTTTTTCCTGGAGTTGGTCGTTTTTGAGATATCCAAACAAAGGAACTTCAGTCACATAGCAACCAGCTTTTGACTATCATTTTATCCTATGGTTCTCCCATATTTCGCTTCTGCTTACAAGGAAGCAACTAATACGACTATTTCTGCTAATTTTTTCTCGATTAGCATGCAGTAAATAGAAGCTTAAACTTTTAACAATAAATTATTGCAGAAATGTAGAGAAAGGCAAGTGAATGGAACACATCAGATTTTTTTAGTAGAGAACGCAAAACAATTAAAGTTAACATGCTAAAAGATATTTTTAAAACGGGTTAGTTAGAATTTTATTTTCATGATTCCTTACTTATGAATAGTACCCAGATTTTTAGGTTTTCACCTATTTTTTGCTTTGCTATTTAATTAAGACATTTCAATATGTATATTAGTTTCACACTTCCCGAAGCAAAACATGAGAGTTTCATTGCACCTAGAAACCTAAACGAGGAGCTCACACCTAAATTAACCTAAGTAGAGGTTTTACCTCTCAAAATGAAGAATGTTATTTTCCGTTTTAAAATCGTCAATGAATTGAATGGAACAAAAGCTTTCTGCATCGCCAAAACCAAGAAATCGCTGACTGTTCCATTCTTGGCGCTTCCCTTTCACACATAGCAACCTTTTTATTTTCTCTACGCTTACTATAGTGTATAGAGAAGGTGTTCCATAGCACTCAAAAACTGATACCGAGATTTCCTCGTAAATAGACGTTTTAGGGCCCCTGTATCCAAAAAAATGTATTTTCAGAATAAGGTCCATGTGTGTGTGTGTGTGTGTGTCTGTGAACACAAAAACAAAAAGTCGGTAAAATACCAAACTTGGTATTTAAGTTTAATATCTTCCAGGGATGTGACACAAAGATTTTGAGAAACGTTAACGTTTACATGGAAAAAATTTCGACATTTTTGATTTTCTCAAAAATGGTTCAAACGATTTTGATTAAAATACTACATATTAAAGCCATATCTATCACAAATAAAATGTATATCTTGAATTTTCTGGAAATAGCTTCTAAAGGCCTGTTTATTCTGGATCATTTTGCTTAATTATGTATAACTAGTAAACCGTAAGAGATAGACAAAAACTTACTTTATAAAAAATGTAGATATTGTTAAAATACACAAGTTATGTCATATACATTTTTTTCTTGGAGCTTACCGTTTTTTAAATATTCCTGGTTATTAGTTCCAATTGTGAAGTACCTATGCTTTTCTCAGACGGAAGTGTCCGTTTTTCTTTTGTTCTACTCCTAGCCAAGCAAAGAAGCGATTTGCAATGACAATCGCATAACGACAGCTTTTGAAACATTTGACTATCACTTTAGCCTAGTGCATTTCCTTAGTTGCATTCTACTTATGAGGAACTAAGTAATCAATCTCTGCTAACGTTTATCTCGATTAGCATGGTGTTGAAAGAAGAATTATCTTTTTTAAGAAGCTTGTTTGTAGAGTAGCTAGAGAAGGCCATGTGAGTGTAACGTATCAGATTTTTTCTCGATTAGCTTGAAGTAAATAAAAGAATAAGCTTTTTGACAATAATTTCTTCAGAGATGTAGAGAAAGCTATCTGAATGGAATACATCAGATTTTTTTACGTGGTATGTATATAAACATATACATGGATATGGAAGAAAACAATACAGTTCAAAATTGGCTACTAGAGTAACTTCATATACTCCCTGCTATTGAATAATAAACTTATGCAGGATGGGAGGTGAATGGTGCAAATAGTTTTATATATAGTAGACATCAATACCTATAACATATAAGATTATCTTATCTGTCCGCTTACTAAGGCATTGTCATATATGATGTACAAATTCCAGGGTCTAATGTGTTTTGAACGGCCCTGCGTTTTGTCTCTCTGTGTTTATATCAAACAACGGCCAGCTCCTATATTTAGTACAGATCATGCACCGCTGGCCTGCATTCAAGTAACTAAGTGAGGAAACGATGGACTGATTCAGTAGCAAACTTTCCTTTACACAATGAATGGCTTTATATAGCATTTTGAACTAACAGATATTCTTCAGTTTACGCAACTGGGAAATCTGCCAATGTTGTGAGGGACTGTATCATCGGTGATTTCTAAATCGTCACTTTCTCAAAAGACGTACGTTCACTGCTGAATATCAAAGTACAATTTTAATTTCTCACCTTTGTAAGACCAATGAGGGTAATTTTGTAGTTTAAAGAACGGAAGTGCAAATGCTTACTGTTGGTTATGTATTTGTTCGATAAAATAAAATTTAAAGAAAGCATAATAATGTCGTGTTCAATATTTTAAGTTGAGCCCTGAACATTTAGAGTCTTAACCACATAATTGTGTATGAAAGCAAAACCATGTGGATATGCAGTCCAAAGTTTCTGAGTGATCGGTGTTCTACCCTCACATCACACCACCTATAATGGGACAGAGCAAAGGGCAGAGGAAGGTCACCGTGTAAAAATTATGGTGCCTGAGAAATAGGAAATAATCCTAAAACAATGTGGAATTTTCTTCTTTAATATAACTTTTGAAAAAAGCAAAGAAAACTGCAAAATTTGGATCATCACAATGTCCTCAAACGCAGATGCAAGCATTTGCACTTTTTCACCTCCCAGCCTGTATATCTATTCACGCACAGACACGAACCGAGAGTAAAACAACTTTGTCGATTTGTTCATAATTCAACAGCTGTTATTCTTTTGCGTTGCGCAACGATAAAATCTGACTCAACACCTTCCCCTATTTTCTTTCAGTCCTTACTAAATATTGAAAGCGTAGATGCACTGAATGTGTATTTCTTCGCTATATCCGATTTCCTTTGGACCTTTATCAACTTAATCTAAGATTTTTAACTACCTTTCCCTACTCCGTAATTTGACATTGTTTAAATCAGAGATCCGAATAACTACACCAGTAAAAATATTAACTCGAATTCTGCTCTGATCACACTGAAATTCCCTCTTTTATAAAGGTTAAACCATATGCAGTAAGCGGATGAAGTAAAAGTCTACCATTTAACGATACATTTTAAACAGATTGCCTGAGTATGGAATTCCATTCCACTTTGTCCTCTTATGGTTCAAGCTGAGGCAAAACACGGTGTGGTCAGGGATGAATAAATTACTTCGTTCTTTGGTCAAGGATGAATAAACCATTCTCTGAACGAAGAGACACTGTAATTGTTCAGTAAATCTAGAAAACATTTAATAAATTCGTTAATCGGTCATATATTCATTAAGGGGAATTTACTATTTATATTATATTGACATTTTCGTTGTGCTGACGTTCGTACACCTGAAATAATTTAACATAGATGCTAAAGCATCATAAGGGGAATTCAGTTTCATTTGTTGAACAAAACTTATTCGTTAAAGTGGCGTTCGTAAAAAATGTAATTCACTGTAGTAGACTTCAACACTTGAAGAGCTCTATTTACCTTAGAGGTATACGTAACTTTTTTTTTACTTTCTCTACATAATAGAAAGAGAAGGTATTGAATTCTCTCCAAAAAATCTATACTGAGATTTCATCGGAAATACACGTTCTAGGATCCCCTCCCTGAATTAAAACAGCATTTTTAGAAAAATGTCTTTGTGTGTCCGTGTTAAAAACAAAATATCGCTAAAATGCCAAACCGATATTTAAGTTTAGTAACTTCAAAGGATACGACATGAAGATTTTGAGGAAATTCTCCCTACCCCAAAGTACCCTTATCATAGAACAATTTTCGAATCTTTTTTATTTTCTCAAAAATAGCTCTAACGATTTTGATTAAAATGCTGAATATTAAAATATATAAATGACACTACAGATCTCTTGATTCTGGATGAATTTTGCTGAATTTTGCGCACTGGATAGAGATAGACAAAAACTTACTACACAGAAAGTGTAGATCTCGTTAAACACACAATAATTTTCATACATTTTTTTTCGTGAAGTTCACTATGTTTTGGGGATATTCCTCGTTATTGGTTTCAGTTTTAAAATACCTAAACTTCTCATATACGGGAATTTGTTCACTCCTGGCAATGTAAACAAACTGATTTTATTCACAGAGTAATCAGCTTTTAAAAGATTTATCTCTTTAGACTAATGTACTCCCTTATTTCCCTTTAACTTACAAGAAAGCAAGTAATAAGATAATTTCTGCTTATGCATATCTCGATTAGCATGGAGTAGAGAGAAGGATGAGCTTTTTAACAATAATTTGTTATAAAAATATACAGAAAGTCACGTGAATTGAGCACACTACATTTTTTCTCGCAAAACATCAGATTTACAGACAACCTAACAGCAGCACTAGGGGTAGCAGCCGGTGACATTACTGTAGAATAGTTTTGCCAAATTAAACGTGTTTTTCGCGAAAACTATGCGTATAAGGAAAACATTCACATTTTAAGTGTCTGCCAATATAGTTATGGTTTTAATTTGGTGAATCAAGTAGCTTTCATCCGTATAACAACTTACACATCCATGGAGATAGGAGAACTTATGTCTAATTTAAGAACCCATTTTCTAAATTAAAATACATTAATTTAGTCATATATATAGCATAATAAATAATTGTCTTTACGCTAGCAAATTCATTAAAATGTCCAGCAATATTCATACAAAATTTAATATATGTTAGATTTAAGCGTACGACTTAGAAGACAGTAAAATCACAAATCCTGAGGTTAGACCAACACTAGATAAGTAAAACTCACTATGGAATCCGCAGATTGAAATTTCATGTTATGTTACATTAGTTATGTTGATAGGCTGAGCCTACGTGCTTGCCCAGACACAAATTATAGAGTTAAATGCATGTGTACTTATAGGAGAAGAAAATTAAGGACATAAATATTTAATTATCGTATTTCAGAGTCGGCCATGGGACTGAAGTCGAATGCTCAACTTCAAAGTAACTCGGAATATGTCAAAGCAGTGAGTTGGTTAGTATGCCTTAATGAATTCTTTAGCATAGAGGGGCACTCAATGAAGTGTGTGTGTGTGTGTGTGTGTGTGTGTGAGAGAGAGAGAGAGAGAGAGAGAGAGACACCTCCGGAGAAAAGGATGATAAGAGCGTAATTTAAAAGGGTGGCCGACATTCGGACAGGGCAAGAGGCGCAATGGAGGGTCCCTAATAGTTAACAAGCAGTTCATCTCGATGCGGGGAGCCCAGGAAACCGCGGCTATATCCCGGATAGACCAACTGGGCCCGCAGACAACCACCAAGGCCATCCTCAGCCAAGAACTGTGTTTCAAAAGCGCAGTCACCTCCTCAGAATGGCGCCTCTGCTGCAGTCCTTGTCGATACTTATAACCCTGAAAAAGTCCGGCTGAGATGAAGTGAAGACGAAATGAAGGCACAGGAATTTTGAGGAAATGAAGGAACCTCCCCAGAAATCGCCTAGTGATCCGAGAAAACCCCCCAAAAAACCATAGTTCAGGTTCGGCCGTGGGGAACCCATCTTATGAATGCCATCCCAGACGAAATCCTTGAGCCATCTGGCTAGGTATTCAAAAATGTAATTCCTGAATGTGGGGTTTCTTTACATTTATATTACTTTCTCAACATCTGCTATTGAAGTACATACGCGAGTATGTGGAGGATGTATCGTATTCCACCGAAAAATTCCATCTGAAAATGCATTTTCACCTTTTTCTGAAAATGCATTTTGAGAACAAAATACATTTTCAGAAAAAGGTCCCTGTATGTATGTGTGTGTGGACAGTATAACAATAACAATTGTTTTTAAAAATAAGGAAACGTCGGTTAAATACCAAACTTGGTATTTAAGTTTAGTGTCTTCCATGGATGCGATCAGCGATTTTAAGGAGAATCCTCCCACCCAAACCATCCTTTACAGGAACATTTTTGGAAATGATCGATTTCCTAAAACATGGCTCTAACGATTTTATTTAAAATGCCGTATATTAAAGATGTTCACAAAGCAAATAAAATGTATATCCTGAACTTTTTTTAAAATAATCGCTGAAGTCCTCTTCTTTCTGAATTACTTTTATATAACTTGTAAACTAAGAGATAGACAAAAACTCACCACACAAAAAAATGCATTTCTCGTCAAAAGACATGATTTATGTCCTATACCTACATTTCTGTTGTGGAACTGTTTCCGAGATGCTCCTTGTTATTGTTTCAATTTTAGAAAACACAAGTCATCCCTCGTCCTTTGTTTTACTCCTGGCCGTCAAAGAGAACCGGTTTCAATGACAATCGACACCTTTCAAAAGATTTGACTATAGCTTTAGCCTAGTGCATTTCCTTATTTACCTCCTACTTATAAGGAAGCAAGTAATAAGACCGTTTCTGCTAATGTTATCTCGATTATCATGACGTAGATGGAAGAATAATCTTTTGTAAGAACTTTGTTTGCAGAATAGGTGGAGAAAGGCATGTAATGGAACACATCAGATATATCTTTTTTGTTTATACATTAGGCCACCGACAGATGATATCACAACTGCTTTCTCATGCAGAAACTAGTGTCATTGGACATTGTCTTTTATTTTGGAATCGAATAAGTACACTATTCACAAATAAAACTGCAAAAAAAAAATCTGGTATTTTGGACAACTCATTATACTAATATTTATAGTCCGCCACTTTGAAGTCAAAATTATTTTTCAATATGTGCCTTTATGCATTACCTTTACCTTTCCCAAATCGGTCTCTTCAAGCTGGGGCAACAATAAAAACTTGGAGTATCATCTTAGGATTAGTATTTTAAAACAGATAAAAAAAATTATTGACATTTTAATTGTGAAATTTAGATAGGATTAATATTTAATTAGTTCCAAAAGTAAGTAAGCAGCAAGGAAAAGTTCCATTTCCATTTTCAAGCATAAAGCACATACAAGCATACACCATTATTTGAAAACGTTTCCGTTGGATTCAAGGAGCTCAAAACAAATGTTTGCTTTGAAATCTGGACATAAATGGTTTTGGATATACTATTCTGAAATATAGTAATATATAATACTTCCCCTGTTTATTTCTCGTAGTAGAGAACCGAGCCTGGTGATTCAGGCATTTCATCTGGGACTGCATTCAGGAGGTCTTGGGGTCGGTTCCCCGCGGCCGACCTCTCTGATCAATTGATTTTTCGGCGATTTTCCCGGGTCACTAGGCGGAATGCTGGGGAGGTTTCTTCATTCCCCCGAACTCCCTGTCCCTTCATTTCTTTCTTTTTTCAGGGTTGTAACGGTCGACGGGAACTGCAACAGAGGCGCCATTCCATGGAGGTGACTGCGCTGTGGAAATACAGATCTCGGCGGCGGGTTGGTTCTGATGGTTGTCTACGAACTCAGATGGTCTATTCGGAACTGGTCCACGGGCTCCTAGCGCTCCCCACAGCGAGCTCGTGAAATATTAGGGACCCTCCACGGCGGGTCACTCCCTGTCTGGATGTCGGTCACAAATACAGATCTCGGCGGTGGGTTGGTTCTGATGGTTGTCTACGAACTCAGATGGTATATTCGGAACTGGTCCACGGGCTCCTAGCGCTCCCCGCAGCGAGCTCGTGAAATATTAGGGACCCTCCACGGCGGGTCACTCCCTGTCCGGATGTCGGTCACCCTTTGAAAGTACACTCACCCCATCCTCTCCTCAAGGTGTGTGAAATGCAATAAGCCAACGCAGCAGTGTGAAACACCTTTCTGTAACATTCACACACACATATACACTCGTAGTAGAGAAAGTAAAATGCGAAGGCTGGAACGCGAAACTATATCCTCGTATGTACATCTATGTTCTTACCACTTGAGCTAACATGTTAACAGTAAATTTATAATGAAATCCTTATCAGATTCAACACAGTAAGCTGTGGCATACGATTTTTCAAATCGGATTCAACTTTCCATCATATTACGCACTGTCATGGTATAAAAATCTGATGTGTTCCATTCACATGACTTACACTACATCATAGTAACAAATATTGTTCAAAAGCTTAAGCTACTATCTACTTCATGCTATTCGAGATAAATATTAGCAGAAATGCTTTCTTGTAAGTAGAAAGGAAATAAAGGAATACACTAGCTTAAACGACATTAAAATATGGTTGCCATGTGGATGAAATCCGTTTATTTATATTGTCAGGAGTTCACAAATTCCCGTAGTATGTGTAAAGTTTTTAGTATTTTAAAACTGAAAAAAATAACAAGGAATATCTAAAAAATGGTCAAGTCTTATGAAAAAAAAATATATATATGACATAAACTGTGCGTTTTAACGGGATCGACATTTTTTGTGAAGTAAGTTTTTGTCTATCTCTTACGGTTTACCAGTTATGCAAAATTCAATAAAAATCTTTCAAAATGAAGAGGTTGTTAGAGGCTATTTCCAGAAAATTCAAGATATACATTTTATTTGTCGGATTAATATCTTTCATATACGATATTTTAATCAAAATCGTTAGAAACATTTTTAGAAAATCAGAATTTTCAAAAAAAATGTTCCATATAAAGGGTAGTTGCGGTGGGGGGCTTTTCTTGAAAATCCTCGTGTCGCATCCTTGGAAGATACTGAACTTAAGTACTAAGTTTGGTATTTAACGGACTTTTTTTTTAACTATGCTGTCCACAGACACACACGCACACATGGACGTGTTTCCAAAAATGTTTTTTGATTCAGGGGGACCCAAAACATGTATTTCCAGTGAAATCTCTGTATCGAATTCTAGGGTGGAATTCAGTACCTTCTCTATACACTATGTACATAGTACGTGTAGAGAAAGTAAGAATGTACTAATCCACTGGGAATACAACTGCATATTACATATTATTGTTTCGGAATATTTTTGTTCTTTTGTTAGCATCCGTAATCTAAATTATAAGTTTTGTTAAATGTGTATTCCAATTGAAACGAGTGGTATTGTTGCAGCATGGAAAATATTATTTTCCTAAGAGCTTTCAAGCCATGGCTGCAGCCAGATATTCTCTTCAGACTGTCGTCACTTGGTCGCCAGCAGAGCAAACACTTACGCACAGCTCTTAACATGACCAAGCAAATCATACTTGAACACAGGCAAAAGAGATGCACAGAATCAAATATTACAGACAAAACCGGTCATGAAGAAAACGAAGAAGCAGGTACGTTCAGAAAATAAGATATAGCTAATACGTCTCCTAAATTCAGTCTTAACAAGCTTTATTGTAATATTTAAAAACTGTATTATCCGGGCTGTTGTCTGTTAAATTAAATTACCTCCTACAATGACTGCCACTGGAGATGCTGACCGTAGAACTCGGCGAAACGTATGGTTCATATTTTAACCTACGACCACGGCACAACCCGGATAATAAAGTTTTTAAAGATAACGACACCGGCCGTGAAAATAGCCTAAGATATTCTATAAGCTTTAATGTAGTGTAGAGGGAAGAAAACCAATTAACTTATTTTCCTCAACTAATAGTAGTTGAACTACTATAATAATCTGAGTCCAAAATACCAATTGTTATCTATCCATATTGCTCTAAATTAAATTGCATTATATCTTGTAACTAAGAAAAATACTCATGTTACTTCACTTGAGTATCTCTACTTATTCTGCAACAAACTATTGTTAAGAATCTTGTTTTTCTATTCAACGTATATTGATATAAACGTTTGTAGAGACAATGTTATTACATATTTCGTTGTAGATACGTGATAAAGGAATGCAATAGGCTACAGTGATAGTTAAATTCTTCAAGAGGTGATCGTAATTACGGCTCCGAAGGTTATTTTTGCAGTTTCGAGTAATCTCCTTTTACCAGAACATTCCGCATGATACTGGATCTTTAGGCGAAAGTGATTAAAAAAGAATGTTACAGTTATCGTCTAACGCTAAGACCACTGCGCAATAAAAGTGGCGCATTGTGAGAAGAGAGTGCATGTTCCTGGTTTCCTGCAGATGCAATTCTACTGCGGTACTGATAAGAGGTGTTTCACAGTGTGCGTCAACTGGAAACTTACTCTAAAGTTGAAATACACGGGACAATACATTTCTTGTGGGCAGAACTTCGCCGTGAAATTTTGGCGGTATATGGACCAAATGTAATATCGCGTCCAGCCATAGCGAAATATAGGCAACAGTTTAACTAAAGTTGCACAGACGTGAATGATGGCCATCGGGCAAGAAGTCCATTAACAGCGACCACAGACGACAATGTCCAGGCAATCGAGGAAATGTTCGCGCTAATCGTAGAGTGACTATCATAAGCAAGCTAGGAAGTTCGTACCGTCCGCATAAAGGTTGCGACCGACCACCTCCCCACATCAAAACAAGTCATTGATAAGAACGAAGGGAGGAGAGGTAAACAAACCTGTTGTCAAGTAAAAGTACTGTTTTCAAAGAACAAAAATGACTTATAAAACAGTTGTAAAAGCAGATCATTATATACAACGTACAAGTTGTTACATATATAAGACTGACTCAAATTGATTTCCTTCTTTACATATGTACATTATGAAAACACCCAAGCAATTATTACACGAATTGCAATATTTATTGATAGAATGTAAAATAATGTTCAAATAATAAAATTCATTCCTTAAATATCTTAAGACTCTTGCCAGGTAAAACGAAAGTAGGAATTAAACTAAATTTGTATTCATCTGCAGCCGTATTACTGAAAACCATAATTGTGTACTTCTGAAACTTTTCAAATGAAAACCTCATTCTACGTTCCGACAAACAAGATTTGTAATGCAAAAAGTTCCTTCCATTTCGCATGATGTATCTGTATCACCAAGCAAATAGCATCTGTTGGAATCTAAAAGTGCAGCTTGTATGCAATAGTTCATACTGATCCTGTTTTCTTTTCATTTACACTTCATTTTCATCTTTAATTCAGCTAGGATGCTCGTGGATTAGTAGATCCGTCTTGACATGCCGCATACATTCAGTTCAGCTCCATACCTCTGGACTGTAATAATATGGTAGTTGTCAGTAACTTTCTGAAAAAATTTGCATAATACTATGTTTCTATGAAGCTTTTTTTTTTTTTACCAGACCATTGACAGTTTGTTTACTAGAACTGACATCGGTTTCTGAATAAGTACATGCATAAAGTGCATTGTTAGAAAATTTACTAAGATTGTAAAACAAATTAATTTTGCTCGCATTTAAGCAGAATCTTCCTATCAACGTGGTTCTGTGTTATGCTGGTTTTGTGTTATGCAGTGATAGATGTTTTGCAGTAATTGGTTGAACTCTACGCTGACCTTTGCTCGCGCAAGTAGAGCCGCATGGTATTGCCAAGTCTGGCCGGTCTTACTCTTCACAAGGAAATCGGTAAGAACTTTCTAGCTCTGATCATGAGTAATGCAACGAGAGCTCCAATTTATCTCCAGTTTATCAACTACTATTAAAGATTATTTCGTGAATAAAATAACAATGATTAGCCTATATGGCCACGAAGAATAATATTCCTAAAATCCCATTTGTCTAATGTGGCAATCTCTTAAGTTGGAGTGTCTGGCAAGAGATCATGGCCTCGTTTCTTACTGAATTCGTTTAACTGGTGCCACACACTCACTCTGTTACTTTTTCTGCGGCCTTAAGGTTTCAATTAATATGTCTATTTCAGCGATAGACCTTTCCCCAAAACGTTTTGGAACTTCCGCCATTATGTGCGGGAATATCACTTCACATTGATACTATTATTATGAGATGAACATAAGTTCAGAGAGAAAACAAATGCACGTGAGTGCGATCAATTTAGAAAAACAATTGCACATGGGTACATAAATTAAAACGATTAAAGTGCACAGTTAGTGAGTTCCAATTGGTTGGAATTTTGCGCGCCAATGTACTGGATTGGTCACTTCCTACGATCACGCGTCATGAACGAAATAGTCGTGGAAATTATTGAGAAGATGCGCATTTCAATAGGCAGTGCTCATTCCATCGTCAGAGATCGTCTGGAAGTATAGGAAATTGTACTCACGCTAGGTTCCGAGGTCACTGATACCAACAAAGACGCGGGCTCTGGAATTCCTTCAGCGTTACTCCGTGGAAGACAGTGATAATCTAAGCCGCATCATTATGGGTGATGAGTCATGGGTGCATCATCACACCTGACACAGAGAGAGTATTCAAGGAAAGGAGACACACGCCATCTCGCCTGCGCAGAAGAAGGAAAGCTAGAGCCTGATCTCTCACTCCCTAGCATTTGTTCACTAAAGTCAAATCGTATATACTGGGTTTAACTAACGAATGCTTCCCATAAGGAAACTCCTGCATGATGCGCGAGGGTTCCTGAGTGCAAATCCCGGCTTGAGGGCAGGGATGTTTCTCTAGCCCCGATTACTCCCTATCTTCCATAGAATCTGGAAGTATATACGTGAGCATGGATATGTGTGTATGTGTGTGATCTAATGATTAATTAAAGAAAATAGAAACCCTACGACAAGAGTTAACAGCATTGCCAATAGGCAAATTATCCCACAAGAAAAAGCTGCCGATAGGGCCATTCAGTTAAAGGCGGTATAAATGGAACAATTATCTACATACGCATTATCATGTCGAAGTGGTACACGCAACATTTGTACGAACACACACACATACAAGTTTTCAGAAACCATTGTGGTTATACGTATCATGTTATAACCAGAGACCGGATTTTAAAGGGAAAACTTTCAACCAAAAAAAAAGAGAGGAAAAAATAATGCAAAAAAAAAGGGTAAAATAATACCAAAAAAGGGAAACTTTATGCTAAAAAGGGATACAAAAGTATTAATAAGGGACACACTTATATTTCATGTTTCACTTCACTTTGGTCTGTGTTTTGGGTCGGGAGGGGTGGGGTTTCCACTCAAGGAAGCATTTAATGGCCAGCTGTAAATCGTTTTTAGACACACTAGTCAGCGACGGACTGTCAATTCATTACTGCAGCGAAATGCAATCTCGGTGGTAATTTTAGTGCTTAGAATGTTACAGGCAAACTGGTAAGGAGGACCATTCCACCATTGACCTATGGAAGGCTTTACGTGGTTGCCTTCAAGTATGTAACCCAAAGAGAGAGAAAATGAATCTTCATTTCTCTTCCACCCCTTGGGGAAGGCCAGTCAACTATTAAAATTGTCCTCGTCCTTTTCATGCTGTGAAATATATCAGGTATGCATTGACCTACCCTACTTGCTTTATTCTTTACACCCTTTAAGATCTCTTAGATCTTTCACTAAAATACTGGGCAATGAATTGCATTTTAAAATATATTAATTAAAAGGGGATCGATAAAAGGAAAATTCACAAAAAAGGGAAATGAGGCTAATAAAGGGGAAAAAGGGGAGAAATTCCTTTAAAATCCGCTCTCTGGCTATAACCTAAAATTTAACTGACATAACTGAAAGTTAGCAACCGTGCTTCCTCCAAATTCTCATTTTTTCTTTATGTCGCCAGAATGTTTTACCAGGAACAAAAATTTAAACGCTGATTTCGTATGTTGTAATGTTCCTGTTTAATTTAAAGTAGTTCCTTGCTAAAACTATAATATGATTAACGTATCGAGTATGGAAGAACCCTTGCTCATATACGTGGGTTGAGTGTTTACTGGTGGCAACTATTTTTACTTTCTCTAGTACATAAGTACATACAATGTACATAGTAGCTAGAGAAGATATTGCGTACCACCTAAAATTCGATGTCAGGGTTTTACAAGAAAGATATGTTTTCACGTCCCCTGGTCCGAAAAAATAACTTTTAGAAAAAGGTCCGTGTGTGTATGTGGACAGCACATCTCAAAAACAAAGAAAAGTTAAATAGCAAACTTGGTAGTTATATTTTATCTTCCAAACATGTGACATGAAGATTTTCAAGAAAATCCTATCACCAGAAACTACCCTTTACATGGTTTGAAAATTACCCAAAATGTTTTGAAAACGTTGTTTTTCTCAAAAATGGTTCTAATGATTTGATTTTAATAACGTATGTTAAAGATATTTACGTCACACATAACATTTATATTTTTATATTTCTGGGAGTAATCTCTGAAGACCTCTTTATTCTGGACGAATTTTACTGAATTTTGCATAACTGGTAAACTATAAGTAGACCAAAACGTACTACACAAAAAGTGGGGATCCCGTTAAAACACAAATATGTCATATATTCTTTTTATGTAGTGTTGTCCATTTTTATATTCTTTGTGTCAATTTTAAACTATGTAACTTTTCTCAAGTGAGAGGCCACCTTTCGTTTCATCTTTCTGGTTTACTGCAGACCAAGGAACCGAATTTCAATTGTTTCACATAGCAATCAGCTTTGGCCTAGTGAATTCCCTCATTCCCCCTCTGCTTACAAGGAAACAACTAATGCGACCAATACTGCTAATGTTTATCTCAATTACCATGATGTAGATAAAAGAATAATGTTTTGTAAGAATAGTTTGTATGTGGAACAGTTAGAGAAAGTTGTGTAAATGTAACACATGGGAGTTTTCAATGGTGGCAACTATTTTTTATTTATATATATACAGGTTTTAGGTTTTACAGGCCTTCCCTGTAATCACTACCGTTGTCTACCACGCGTTCCCAGCTATGTGGAAAGCGTTAGATACCGTTGGTACTGTCTAATTTCTAGATGTTGCGCAGGGGGCGGTCAGTTTCCTAGAAAATATCATGAACTGCGAGGAAGCGGATCCCACGAAGTGGTTCTGTCCTTTTAGGGATGAGACTCTTAATACATCGCCGACGTCCATGAATGATTCAACTATCATTCCCATAACAATGCAGCAGGAGTTATGACTGATTTGTTGAATCTCAGGGGCTGGAAAGTGCTTTATCACCCCCGTTATCCTCCAAATTTAAGCCCCTGTGACAACGATCTCAATTTTCAATCATCTTCTGTGATCTTGCTTCGAAATAACTGGGCGAATTCCACAAGCACTCAAAACTGCATTATTGTTGTCGCCGAATATGGACATGTAGGAGAGGAAGGGTAACCTCACTTGCTCTGAGCGAGGGTGGGTATCTAACCTATTTGTCGTATAAATTATATACCTGGCTCCGATTCACGGCGTTGTTACAGCATTGTTGCCACTATTAAAATATCAGCCTATGTAAATAGATGCAATAATAGAGGGAGGGGCATAAGCAGATGTTAGTGTCATGCAATGTTCGAATTTGAGAAGTCAACCAAGACGGGCAACGTAAGTCTTACTGCATATGCAACCATCAAAAAATATAAGTGGAGCCTGAAATCTAAAATACCCGTGCGCTCTCAAACTCGTTCGAAGGGGCATGTTGGTAGCAATATTTGCTAGCTAAAATAGATGCTCTTGCTTGATTTATTGGCGTTCCAAGTAGATGCAGTTCATCCGGAGCTGAGAAAACCCTGTTTACAAAATAAAGCAAGGTCGGAAGTTTGTTGTTATGCCCAGACCAAGTCGGCTACTTTTTCATTAATTCAATATGTCATAGTAATCAGTAATTAATTTATTAAAGTATAATTCGTTTCCACGTGTGTTTGTTTACATAAAATCGTATTTAGCATGTATAGCTTATACATATATGGGGACAACCTAACATTTTGTTTTTCTTTTTTGTACATAGAAATAATGTCTGTAAGACACCAAAAAAGGTATGCGTGGAGGTCCGTGATATTGTTTACTCATTTCTCCAAAAGCAGTACTGAAGATTTACCTCGACTGAGTTATCGTGTAAAGGAGAGTGTCGATCCAGTAAACAGAGGGTAAAGTCGAGCACAGCTTACATCTTTCTAAAAACAAATTTCGGTATCAGCGACACTCAGCAAACCTGAATGTGTCTTGCATGACCCTAGCAGGTATACAGTACCAATCTTGGTCGAAGCAATTTCAATACTAGACGCAACATCACACACACAAAGGTCTGCGAGAGATATTCAATTCTTTAACTATTCTTAGTTTGGGTTTTGTAGACTTTAGAAAAAGGTCTGAGCAACTAGTATTTTATTTCAGCCATTGTAACGATAATAGATCGACTACTTTTTGGCACGTCACAGATCCTGTGTGATAAATATTTGTTGCATAATCTATAAATTGTTATTCTGAGTGGAGAAGGCATTTTTCTCAAACCTGATCGCTCTCAAACTCCAGATCCGTTGATCTTTAGTTAAACTCCGAGCCATTCTGACACAAGAGATTAAAACAATGAATAAACGAAAGATAAAATAACAAAAAATAAACTGGATACTTAATATTGAAATGAGTAATCATAAAACCAAAATTACTCATCTCATTCCATCAAATTTACCAGTAACAAAACTTATACTTACTTATTCTCCTTGCTGTAAATGATGAACATGAATTTCTTGTTGGCAGAGAAAACCATTTGATATATCATTTGGATTGTTACCCTTTTCCCTGTTGGCACATTCTAGTGTAACACAATGCAATAAATGTTTATAATTGAAATGATTTTTGTCATTATTTATATAGTTTCCATAAGCAGAAAGCCGTTTCTGGAGTATCTGTTGGATTGCATAGAAAATGGAACGCAGCTAACTAATGTGCAACTTGAAGACGAAGTGAACAGCATAATGTTTGCGGTAAGTTACATAAACTGATTGCATAATGTGTTAGAACGGCTCATAAAAATCAGATCACTAAACTTCTGTGTTGCATCATAGGGGCACGTTACTACGGCCGTCAGTTTGGGTTACACTTGCTGGCTACTGGCTAAACATCCAAATATTCAGGTAATTCATACTACGACAGGCGTTCAATAACTCATTAGAAAATCCAAGAAATTACACCCGTTGCATTGAAAAAAATGTATGCTTAGTAACCGTTTTACTAGATGGGAGTTACAGTTTCAGCTATATAACGTGGTTTCGTTATAGGTAATTGAATCAACAATCGTATTTATTTAGAAAGATAGAGAAAGAAAACGAGTTTAGTGTGGTGATTAAACACTTCTATTCAAAAGGCTTAACACCGAAGAAGATAAACGCCGAGTTGGATGAAGTTCATGGCACATCTGCTCCTGCGTTTGCAACAATTTACAGTTGGATAAATGAATTTAAACATGTCCGTACATTCACACATGATGAACATCGTTCCGGACGTCCAGTAGAAGTGACTTCCTCTTAAATGATTGACAAAAACCAAGATATAGTTTTGAGTGATCGACGAATCAAAGTTCGCGAAATAGTAGAGGCCACAGGCATATTACATAGTACAGTGTTCTCAATTTTGCACCAACAATTAGGTCTGACAAAGGTTTCGGCAGGATGGGTGCAGCGTTTGCTCTCAATGGAGAATACACGCAATCGTGTGATCGATTCGAAAACTGGTTTAGCACTTTTCCGTCACATCCCTGACGAGTTTCTACGTCGATGAAGATGAAACATGGATATGCAAATACTCTCCAGAGACAAATTTACATTCAAAACAATGGAGATTTAAACGCGAACAGACTCCGAAGGAGGGAAACATGGTGAAATTTGCAAACAAGGTGATGGCCACGTTTTTTTTTTTTTTTTTAATGCACGCGGAATCATCTACATTGATTACTTGCAAAAAGGAAGAACGATAAATGGAGAGTATTATGCATCGTTATTGCACCAGTTGAACGGAGAAATAAAAAAATGCCCTTATCTAGCAAAGGAAAAGATTCTCTTCCTTCAAGAAAATGCAAGGGTGCACATCTGCGCAGTTTCGATGGCGAAAATTGTAGAATTAAGGTTCGAATTACTATAACATCCACCGTATTCACCAGATTTGGTCCAGTGACCCTGTGGCTCGGCGGAAAACAAATCACGTCTAACGAAGAGGTCACTCCCAAACAGATGCCTATTTAGAGGACCTTCCGGCTTAAAACAGTAGGAGAAACGCTAGGAAAAGTGTATCGAGCTAAACGGTGATTATGTTGAAAATTAGAAAAATATATACCAATAAACAATGTGTTTTCTAACTTTTTCTAAAGACTTATTGAACGCACCTCATATCTCAATATCAATTGTCACTTGGTCAGTCTTTAATAATGTAGCTGAAATTCCTCTTTCGGTTAATTTTCAGCAAAATGCAGTTGAAGAGATTGATGCAGTATTTGGCGACTCTATGAGATATTGCACATCACAAGACTTGACAGAGCTGAAGTACCTGGAGCAGATCATCAAGGAAAGCTTCAGGATTCTGCCGCCCGTTACCATATTTGGCAGGAAATTGACTGAAGACATTAAATCAGGTGATAAGACTAATTTTATTTTATTCTCTTGGTGGTGGTAGTAGAATGTGATAAGCAGAGATTTTAAAGAGAAAAAAATAAAATAGAAATATGATGCGCCCCGTTCATATGACTTTCTCTACCTCTCTGTAACAAATTATTGTTAACAAGCCTACTCTTCTATCTACTCCGTGCTAAATATTGGCAGAAATGATTTTATTACTTAGTTCCTTATAGGTATAAGGGAAATAAGTGGGGATGCTAGGCTAAACCAAGAGTCATGTGCTTTAAAATGTGGTTGCTATGGAATAGAAATCCGATTCTTTGCGTGGCCAGGTGTTGACAAGTTCCCGTATGAGAAGACTATTAAGTGTTTTAAAACTGAAATCAATAACAAGGAATATCACAAAATGGCCAACTCCTTGGAAAAAAACTTCAAATAACATAAATTGTGTGCTTTAACGAGCTCTACATTATTTTTGTAGTACGTTTTTATCTATTTCTTACGGTTTACCAATTATGCAAATTTCCACAAAATTCATTCAGAATAAAGATGTCTTCAGAGGCTATTCTCAGAAAATTCCAGATATATATTTTATTTGTCATGCAAAACAACTTTGGTATACACTATTTTAATGAAAATCGTTAGAGCCATTTTTGAGAAAATAAAAATTTTCGAAAAGTTTTCCATGTAAAAGGAAGTTTGTGATGGGGGGGGGGGGTTCTCAAAATCTTCGTGTTGCATCCCTAGAAGATACTGAACGTAAATACCAAGTCTGGTACTTTACTGACTTTTATTTTTGAGTTATCGTGTTCACAGGCACACGGTTACACACACGGTCCTTTTTCTGAAAATACTTCATTTGGTCACACGGGACACTAAAACGTGTATTTCCGGTGAAATCTTGGTATCGAATTTTAGATGGAATGCAATATCATCTCTATACACTATTACATAGTACAAATAGAGAAAGTAAAAATCTAATGTGTTCCATTCACATCTCGGCAACAAATTATTGTTAAAACGCTTATGCTTCTATTTACTTCATGATAAACGAGAAAAAAATAGCAGAAATAGTATTATTAATTGCTACCTTGTAAGTAGAAGCAAAATAAGGGAGTAACATAGATTAAAGTGATAGTCAAAAGCTGATTGCTATGTGACTGAAGTTCCTTTGTTTGTATGGACAAGAGTTGACAAATTCCCGTATGAGAAAAGTATAAGGTTCTTTTAAAGGTGAAACCCAAAACAAGGAATATCTCAAAAACAATCAGCTCCATGAAAAAAATGTATATGACATAAATTGTGTGTTTTAATGTGCTTTACATGTTTTGTGATGTAAGTTTCTGTCCATTTCTTACGGTTTAGCATTTATGCAAAATTCCGTAAAATTCATCCAGAATAGTCTTCAGAGGCTATTCCCAGAAAATTCAAGATATACATTTTATTTGTCGCTTAAATATCTTTAATATATGACATTTTAATCAAAATCGTCAGAGCCATTTTTGAGAAAATCAAAATTTTCGAAAAAAGTTCCATGTAAAGGGTAGTTTGGTGTGGGGGATGTTTCTCAAAATCTTCGTGTCGCATCCCTGGAAGATACTGAACTTAAATACCAAGTTTGGTATTTTACCGACTTTTCGGTGTTGAGTTATCGTGTTCACTGACACACGGACACGGATACACACACACGCGCACCTTTTTCTGAAAATACTTTTTGTGGATACCGGGGACCCTAAAACATATACTTCTGATGAAATGTCAGTAACGAATTTTTGGGTGGAGTGCAATACCTTCTCTATACACTATGTACATAGTACTTGTAGAGAAAGTAAAAAGTGTTACCACGTTACAATGAATACCATGATAACAATGGGGTTATGCTGAGAAATAGGCTTAAGTACAGTAACGTTGTAAATAAAGCTTTGCGTTAGTGTTTCATTATTATCTAGGTATGGAAAATCGTTCCTTACTTGCTGGATGACCTTTGTAGTTTAGTTTCAAGATTAAAGGCTCTAATTCTCTGTAGATGTGCGGCAGTACTAATGAATACAAAAAGCTGTAAGTAATTAATAAGCAAGACAATGTTAATATATGTAATATTCAAATAGGATTATATTATTAGAGGATGTTAGCAATACGCCATGGAGTTGTGGTAAGATGTTTAAAAGAACTTGAGTCTAAAAAAAATCTTATGTGTACCATTCACATGATTTTCTCTATATCCCTGCAACAAATTATTCCTAAAAAGCTTATACTTCTATTTACTTTATGCTAATCAGAAAAAATTAGCAGAAATAGTCTTATTACTTGCTTCCTTGTAAGTAGAAAAGAAATAAGGGACTACCATAGGTTAAAGTCACAGTCAAACGCTGGTTGCTATTTCACTGAAGTTCCTTTGTTTGTATGGACAGCAGTTGGAAAATTCCTGTATGAGAAAAGTATACGCTTTTCTTAGCAGAAACCGAAAATAAGGAATGTCTCAAAAACTACGAACTCACGAAAAAAAATGTATAAAACATAAATTGTGTGTTTTAATGTGCTCTACATTTTTTGTGTAGTAAGTTTTTGCCATCTCTTACGGTTTAGAAGTTATTCAAAATTCAGTAAAATTCATCCAGATTAAACTACTCTTCGAAACTATTCCCAGAAAATTCAAGATATACATTTTATTTGTCAGGTAAATATCTTTAATATACGAAATTTTAATCAAAATCGTTAGAGCCATTTTTGAGAAAATCAAAAATTTCGAAAAAAGTTGCATGTAAAGGGTAGTTGGGGGTGGGGGAATTTTTCTCAAAATCTTCGTGTCGCATCCCTGGAATATACTAAACTTAAATACCAACCTTTCGTTTTTGAGTTATCGTGTTCACAGTCACACGGACACACGGACAAACACACACGGACCTTTTTGTGAAAATGCTTTTTACTTTCTCCATACGCACTATGTACATAGTGTATAGCGAAAGTATTGCACTCCACCAAAAAATTCGATACCGAGATTTCAACGGAAATATATGTTTTAGGGTCCCCAATATCCAAAAAAAAGCTTTTTCACAAAAAGGTCCGTGTGTGTGTGTGTGTGTGTGTCCGTGTGTCCGTGTGTCTGTGAACACGATAACTCAAAAACGAAAAGTCGGTAAAATACCAAACTTGGTATTTAAGTTTAGTATCTTCCAGGGATGCGACACGAAGATTTTGAGAAAAATACCCCCACCCCCAACTACCCTTTACATGGAACTTTTTTCGAAAATTTTGATTTTCTCAAAAATGACTCTAACGATTTTGATTAAAATTTCGTATATTAAACATATTCACCTGAAAAATAAAATGTATATATTGAATTTTCTGGGAATAGCCTCTGAAGAGTAGTTTATTCTGGATGAATTTTACTAAATTTTGAATAACTGCTAAACCGTAAGAGATGGACAAAAACTTACTGCACAAAAAATGTAGAGAGCACATTAAAACACACAATTTATGTTATATACATTTTTTCGTGGAGTTCGCCGTTTTTGTGACATTCCTTATTTTTGGTTTCTGCTATGAAAAACGTATACTTTTCTCATACAGGAACTTGTCAACTCCTATCCATATAGACAAAGGAACTTCATTGACATAGCAACCAGCTTTTGACTATCAGTTTAACCTACGGTTGTCCCTTATTTCGCTTCTACTTACAAGGAAGCGAGTAATTAGACTATTTCTGCTAATTTTTTCTGATTAGCATAAAGTAAATAGAAGTATAAGCTTTTTAAGAATTATTTGTTGCAGGGATATGGAGAAAGTCATGAGAATGGTACGCATAAGATTTTTTACTTTCTCTATAGTCACTATATACATAGTGAATAGGGAATGTATTGCACTCCACCAAAAAATTCGATACCGAGATTTCACCGGAAATATATGTTTTAGGGTCCCCTGTATCCAAAAAAAGTATTTTCAAAAAAAGTCCGTGTGAGTGTGTGTGTGTGTGTGTGTCCGTGTGTCCTTGTGTCCATGTGTCCGTGTGTCTGTGAACACGATAACTCAAAAACGAAAAGTCGGTAAAATACCAAACTTGGTATTTAAGTTTAGTTTCTTCCAGGGATGCGACACGAAGATTTTGAGAAAAATCCCCCCACCCCAAACTACCTTTTACATGGAACTTTTTTCGACAATTTTAATTTTCTAAAAAATGGCTCTAACGATTTTGATTAAAATATCTTATATTAAAGTTATTTACCTGACAAATAAAGCGTATATTCTGAAATTTCTGGGAATAGCCTCTGAAGACTACTTTATTCTGGATGAATTTTTCATAACTACTAAACCGTAAGAAATGGACAAAAACTTAACCCATAAAAATGTAGAGCATGTTAAAACACACAATTTATGTTACATACGTTTTTTTCGTGGAGTTGATCGTTTTTGAGATATTCCTTTTTATTGGCTTCAGCTTTGAAAAACTTTCACTTTTCTCATACAGGAATTTGTCAACTTCTGTCAATACAAACAAAGGAACATCAGTCACATAGCAACCAGCTTTTTGCTTTCACTTTAACCTATGGTACTCCCTTATTTCGGTTCTACTTACTATAAAGCAAGAAATAAGATTATTTCTGCTAATTTTTCTCGATTAGCATGATATAAATAAAACATAAGCTTATTAACAATAATAATTTACAGAGATATAGAGAAAGTCATGTGAGTGTAACACATCAGATTTTTGGGATATTAGGGACCCTAAAACATATATTTCCGGTGAAATCTCGGTATCGAATTTTTGGGTGGAGTGCAATACCTTCTCTATACACTATGTACATAGTGCGTATAAAGAAAGTAAAAAACGAGAGTTGGGGGGGGGGAGATTGTAAAAGTTACTGTAAAGATTATGGAGCTAGGAGCCTAAGTGTAATAGTAAGGCAGTTGCTATTGGCTCATGAAAAGAGACGCTCCTGTGAGTGGAGAAGAAACCTAATTAGAGCACAGTTTTAATGCTTAGACAGATCAAGGGTGTCCGAACATATGTTTATGCAGACGCAGTTCTCAACACAGTTCGTTTTCATTTACAGTACATTGCAATTCATTTAGTTAGAAGAGCATTTAATTGTCCTTCCCCAGTAAAGTCAAGAAACGTGATGCGTAAAATTTAAGTTTCACGAGTAAGCGAACGCATAATAAAGTTTCAGCTATGATCACTTAGAAATATAACGTATATATAATTTATTATATTATTAAATCTATTGGTAACTTTAAATAAATTGCTTAAACTAAAAAGTTACAAATGTGATATCCCTGAAATAGTTTCTTTTACCGTTCATGCTCTATTAAGAGATGCATTACCGAGAAACCCAAATAGTGGAGCAAATATAAATAATAGATGAAAAATATAATTTACAATACAAAACTAATTAGAGATAACGAGATGCATAATAGACAGCAATTGAACGCGTACGTGTTATATTATAAATAAGCTTCCCAATGAAATTCCTTGATGAATAGCACAATGGGATGCCAATGATGTCTTTGACAGCGCTTTTTACTTTCTCTAGCCCCATATGTACAATGTACATAGGGATAGAGAAGTACTGTATTCCACCCAAAAATTCGATACCGAAATTTCACAGGAAATATATGTTTTAGCACCCCCTGTAACCAAAAAAAGCATTTTGAGAAAAAGGTCCGTGTGCGTGTGTGTGTGTCTGTCCGTGTCCCCGTGTGTCTGTGAACACGATAACTCAAAAACGAAAAGTAGCTAATATACCAAACTTAGTATTTAAGTTTAGTATCTTCCAGGGATGCGACACGAAGATTTTGAGAAAAATCCCCCCACCCCAAACTACCCATTCCATGAAACTTTTTTCGAAAATTTTGATTTTCTTAAAAACGGTTCTAACGATTTTGATTAAAATATCGTATATTGAAGATATTTACAAATAAAATGTATATTTTGAATTTTCTGGGAATAACCTCTGAAGATTACTTTATTCTTACTTTATTCTCGGTCAATTTTACGGAATTTTGCATAACTGCTAAACCGTAAGAGATGGACAAAAGCTTACCATACAACAAATGTAGAGCACTTTAAAACACACAATTTATGTGTGGAGTTGATTGTGTTTTAGTTCCTTGTTTTTGGTTTCAGCTATAAAAAACATACTTTTCTCATACAGGACTTTGTGAACTCGTGTCCATACAAACAAAGGAACTTCAGTCACATAGCAACCAGCTTTTTACCATCACTTTAACCTATGGTACTCCCTTATTGCAGAGTTGGAGAGAAAGTCATCTAAATGGAACACATCAAATTTTTTATGTTCTTATCAACATCTTTCTAGTTTGTGCAGTGGAGAACATTGAAAAGTATATATGTCTTAATTATACACGTTTAATTTTTCATTAGGATTGAGAAATGTTGTAGATACCTACTAATATATTAATTGTTTAAGACAAGGTTTCAATGACTTTTCTTTCATCCATAATCGTTTGAGCATAAAGGTGACACTTCGTCATTCAGTTTTACGCTTAGCTTCTATAGCTAATTTTTAATATTTTGATATTATTAAAATTGTCAAAAATATATTCATAAGTAGACTGAAGCGTTATTGTCTCTCGTAGGTATATAAGGGTAGCTGTTCACTGGGAATTTTCTCTCTTGTCCCTTTTGGATGTTGTAACATTACATCTTAATCAGACACCTGGACGATTATTGTCACTGTTTCAGGCAAGTACATTTTCCCGGCGGGAAGTGAAGTAGGTGTCAATGTTTACATGTTACATCGGCATCCTGACTACTTCCCAGACCCCGAGAAGTTTGATCCTGACAGATTCCTACCAGAGAACTGTGTCGGTAGACATCCTTATTGTTATCTCCCTTTCGGCGGTGGACCAAGGATTTGCCTGGGTAAGTATATGGGCAGTGAAATGAAAACAAATGAAACACTAGCGCCGGTGAATATTCACTGATTCAGAACAATCCTCACAGTAGTGATATTAGTGCATGGGATGGTCCCATTCTTTCGCCAGTCTCGATTAGGTATATAATGAATCAGAGAATGGAAGAGGTCCAAATTAACTTGATTTAAATTTTAGGATTTTTAAAAATATTAAACACACAGGCAGCTGATATCGGAAACTCGGAGAACAGACATCTTAAAAAACACTAAGAGTTAAAGATGAGTTTGAAGATGATGTTTTTGTGACCGTTGCATTAAAGTGATGCGTCTGTGAAATTTGGAAAATCTATCGTATATAAGCTACCTTATTGAAACGTATACCATTTATTATACACAATAATATTGATATTTTTGCCATGTGTCAAACTTATAGCTTGGATGATCATTTAAATAATAATGTTTAGTCCCTAAATTCACTGTTCTAATAAAAATGAGCCATTGATACATTACTTTCTCTACACTTACTACGTACATAGTGTACAGAGAAGATATTTTATTCCTCACAACATTTTTATGCCGATATTTCACCAAAAATACATGTTCTCAAACCCCCTGAATAAAAAAAGACATTTTCAGAAAAAACTCAGTGTGTGTGTGTTTATCAGTATGTGTGTTCGTTTGTATGTGTGGTACTACTTAAGTAAACTTAAAACCAAATTGATACAAAACTCTTTTTAAATTTAATATACTTAAAAGTAAGTAATCATGTAAGATATATAATATCTTTATTTAGTTGAAATAAAGTATGAAGCAAGTTAACAATCAAAAATAGTGTTTGAGCCACATATGTTGCAAGTCAACTGAAAATTTTAAATCCAGTTAAAACAAAGGAGTTAGACAAAAGCTTTAATGATTGGTTTAGATCCAATTAAGTATATGTATAGGTATGTATGTGGACAGCCTAGCTCAAAAACGAAAAGTCCGTTAGATATCACACCTGACGTATTTAACTTTAGTATATCCCAAAGTCATGAAAGTCCCCCACACATATTACCTTTTACATGGACATTTTTGATTTTCTCAAAAATGTCTCAAACGATTTTGATTAAAATACTTTATGTTTAAAATATTTTTATGACAAACGAAATGCATATGTTGGGTGTTCTAGAATAGTCTCTGAAGACGTCTTCATTCTGAATGACTTTTGTATAACTGGCAGATATACAAAAACTTACTACTCAAAAAGTGTATGTCTTATTCAAACACATAATTTATTTATATACATTTTTTGTAGTGTTAACCGTTTTCGTGGTATTCCGCATTATTGGTTTCAATTTTAGCCACTTAAATTTTTCTCACCCGGGAAGACATCTATTGGAATTTCAATTGTTTCACATAGCGACCAGGTTTTAAAGGACGGGACTATCGCTTTAGCCTTCTACTTACAAGAAGCTAGTAATAAGACAAATTCTGCTTATGCTAACTGATTAGCATGATGTATATAACAGATTAATCTTTTGAATAGAAGGTTTGTTTGCCCACCAGCTAGAGGACATCATGTGAATGGAGCACATTAGATATTTTCTCCTCTAGTTTCAAGGAACCAACTAATAAGGACAATTTCTGCAAATGTTTATGTCAATTAGCATGATGTAGATAGAGAATAATCTTCTTAACAATAATTTGTTAAGACATGTAGAGAAAGTCACGTGAATGGAACACATCCAATTTTTTGGGTTCAGGTGTCCTCAAAACATTTATTGTGATGAAATAGGGTATCGAAATTTTGGTTGAATTACGACACCTTCTCTAACTACTATGTACACTTTTAGTTCAGTCTCCTGGTCGACTGCTTCGCGGCCGAGTTGAATTTTCACAGACCCTGAACTCAAGAGTACAGCGTGCCGGAAATTCAAGGTCATGTAAACAATAACTACACAACTTTAGCAAAATTATCACAGAAAATGATGTCCTTGTGCCGTCACGCATGTCACACACATTTTAAGGAAATTTCCATTAACAGACGTTAATTATTCTTCTGAAATTTCAGTGGTTTCTCTTCCGTTTCTTTTTCAGTTCTTCCAAAATATGCAGTGGTAGTGTAGAACGAAGGTCGCTCAGCCAGTTCCTCAATTACCGGTGTTACTGAAATAATCTGCAATTCTATCAACGCTATAACGGATATCTGTACAGGATAGTTGGCCCATCCAGTATACAAAAAATCTGATGTGATACACTCGCATGGCTTTCTCTAGCTGTTCTACAGATAAATGTCCTCTTATTATTCTTTCTACACTATGTTAATCGAGATAAACATTAGCAGAATGTTCTCATTACTTAGTTCCTTATAAGTAGAATAGAACTAAGGGAAAAAACTAGGCTAAACCGACAATCAAATGTTTCATAGTCTGTCGCTATGCGATTTTTTACTTTCTCTAGCCCCATATGTACAATGTACATAGGGATAGAGAAGTATTGTATTCCACCCAAAAATTCGATACCGAGATTTTTACATGTTTTAGGACCTCCTGTATCCAAAAAAAGCATTTTCAGAAAAAGCATTTTCAGAAAAAGGTCCGTGTGTGTATGTGTGTGTGTGTGTCCGTGAGTCTGTGGACACGATAACTCAAAAACAAAAAGTAGCTAAAATACCAAACTTGGTATTTAAGTTTAGTATCTTCCAGGGATGCGACACGAAGATTTTGAGAAAAATCCCCCCACCCCAAACTACCTTTTACATGGAACTTTTTTCGAAAATTTTTATTTTCTTAAAAATGGTTCTAACAATTTTGATTAAAATATCATATATTAAAGATATTTGCCTAAAAAAAAAATGAATATCTTGAATTTTCTGGGAATAGCTTCTGAAGACCTGTTTATTCAGGATGAATTTTGCTTAATTTGGCATAACTAGTAAACCGTAAGAGATAGACAAAAACTTACTACACAAAAAATGTAGGTCTTGTTAAAATACACAAGTTATGTCATATAAAATTTTTCTCGTGGAGCTTACCGATTTCGAGGTATTTATTGTTATTAGTTTCAATTGTGAAGTCCTTATACTTTTCTCAGACGGGAGTGTCCGTTTTTTTTTTTTTTCCTTTGTTCTACTCCTGGCCAAGAAAAGAAGCAATTTGTAATTACAATCAAATAACGACAGCTTTTAAGACATTTGACTATTGGTTTAGCCTAGTGTATTCCCTTATTTTCTTCCTACTTATACGGAACTAAATAATAAGAGCATTGTGCTAATGAAATCCTGTTCTGCCCAGTATAAAAAAGGCTGATGTGTTCCATTCACATGATTTTCTCTATATCTCTGTAAATTATTATTGTTAATAAGCTTATCTTTTATTTATTTCATGCTAATCGAGAAAAATTAGCAGAAATAGTCTTATTTCTTGCTTAATTGTAAGTAGAAGCGAAATAAGGGAGTACCATAGGTTAAAGTGAAAGCCACAAGCTGGTTGCTATGTGACTGATATTCCTTTGTTTGTATGGACAGGAGTTGACAAATTCCTGTATGAGAAAAGTAAGTTTTTCAAAGCTGAAGCCAAGAAAAAGGAATCTCTCAAAAACGATCAACTCCACGAAAAAAATGTATATAACATAAATTGTGTGTTTTAACGCGCTCTATATTTTTTGTAGGTTAAGTTTTTGTCCATCTCTTACGATTTAGTAGCTATGAAAAATTCATCCAGAATAAAGTAGTCTTCAGAGGCTATTCCCAGAAAATTCAAAATATACATTTTATTTGTCAGGTAAATAACTTTAATATACGATATTTTAATCAAAATCGTTTGGCCATTTTTTAGAAAATCAAAATTTTCTAAAAATGTTCCATGTAAAAGGTAGTTTGGGGTGGGGGGATTTTTCTCAAAATCTTCGTGTCGCATCCCTGGAAGATACTAAACTTAAATACCAAGTTTGGTATTTTACCGACTTTTCGTTTTTGAGTTATCGTGTTCACAGACACACGAACACACGGACACACACACACACACACACACACACATGGACCTTTTTCTTAAAATACTTTTTTTGGATACAGGGGACCCTAAAAATATATTTCCGGTGAAATCTCGGTATCGAAATTTTTGGTGGAGTGCAATACATTCTCTATACACTATGTACATAGTGAGTATAGAGAAAGTAAAAAATTTGATGAGTTACATTCACATGACTTTCTTTACATTGCTGTAACAAATTTTGTTAAACAGTTTATTCAGAAGAATAAGCTGCTAGAAGAAGTGGATAGAAATAAAATGTATGATAATTGAGATAAGTATTAGCAGAAATTAAACGGACCTTTTCCTAAAAATCGTATATTTTACATTTGCATGACTTTCTCTTCATCTGGGCAACAAATTATTGTTAAAAAACTTATTATTCTACATACTTCATGCTAATAGAGACAAACATTAGCAGAATCGCTCTTATAATTTGCTTCCTTGTAAGTAGAAGGGAAAAAAGGGAATACAATAAACTAAAGCGATAGTCAAATCTTTTAAAAGCTGGTCGCTATATAACACCATTGAAGTTCGGTTTTATTTTAGTGGCCAGGAATTAAACGAAAGAGATATGAAACCAAAGAGGACTTCCCCTTTGAGAAAAGTTTAATAGTTTAAAAATGAAACCAATAACAAGGAACATCTCGTAAAAGTTAAATCTACAAACAATTGTATATGACATAATTTCCCCTCTACATACAATGAACTAAGTAATAAAACAATTTCTGGTAATGTATATCTTGGTTAGCATTATGCAGATGAAAGAATATTCTTTTGTTTTCAGAAAAAGTAGAAAAATTCTTTTAAATGAAATTCATCCTAATATTTTCTCTACACGTACTATGTACATAGTAGGTATACAGAGAAGGTATTGTACTGCACCCAAAAATTCCATATTGAAATTTCATTAGAAATATATGTTTGAGTCCCCATGAATCCAAAAACGTATTTTTAGAAAAAGGTCCATGTATCTGTGTGTGCGTGTGTGTGTCTGTGAACAGCATAGCTTAAAAGCGAAAAGGCCTTAAGTACTAAATAAACTTGGTATACTTGGTGTCTATGTTCCAAGGATGCGAGACGGAGATTTTCAAGAAAATCCCCCATTCCCAACCCCTTTACATTTAACGTTTCTCGAAAGTCTTGATTTTCTCAAAATTGGCTCTAATATATTTGATTAAAATACCTTATATTTATGTATTTCATGAATTTTCTGGGAATAGCCTCTGAAGACCTCTTCATTCTGGATGGCTTTTGTACAAAAGACAAACTGTAAGAGATAGACAAAAAGCTACTACACTAAAAATCTAGATCTATTAAACACACGATTTGTGTCATATACATTTTTTTCTTTCTTTGTAGAGTAAACCGTTTTCGATATATTCTGGACCATTAGTTTCAATTTTTACTTGCTCTATACGTACTATGTACATAGTGTATAGAGAAGGTATTGCACTCCACCCAAAAATTCGATACCGAGATTTCACCGGAAATATATGTTTTAGGTTCCCCAATATCCAAAAAAAGCATTTTCACAAAAAGGTCCGTGTGTGTGTGTGTCCGTGTGTCCGTGTGTCTGTGAACACGATAACTCAAAAACGAAAAGTCAGTAAAATACCAAACCTGGTATTTAAGTTTAGTATGTTCCAGGGATGCGACACGAACTACCCTTTACATGGAACTTTTTTCGAAAATTTTTATTTTCTCAAAAATGGCTCAAACGATTTTGATTAGAATTGCATATATTAAAGATATTTACCTGACAAATAAAATGTATATCTTGAATTTTCTGGGAATAGCCTCTGAAGAGTAGTTTATTCTTGGTGAATTTTACTGAATTTTGAATAACTGCCAAATGGTAAGAGATGGGCAAAAACTTATTATTCAAAAAATGTAGAGCATGTTAAAACACACAATTTATGTTATTTACATTTTATTCGTGAGTTCGACGTTTTTGAGACAATCATTATTTTTGGTTTCTGCTATGAAAATTTTATACTTTTCTCATACAGGAACTTGTCAACTCCTATTCATACAAACAAAGGAACTTCATTGACATAGCGACCAGCTTTTGACTATCATTTTAACCTATGGTAGTCCCTTATTTCGCTTCTACTTACAAGGAAGCATTTTTACTCATTTTTTCTGATCAGCATAAAGTAAATGTAGTATAAGCTTTTTAAGAATAATTTGTTGCAGGGATATAGAGAAAGTTATGTGAATGGTACACATCAGATTTTTACATTCTCTATACGCACTATGTACATAGTGTATAGAGAAGGTATTGCACTCCACCAAAAAATTCGATACCAAGATTTCACCAGAAATATATGTTATAGGGTCCCTGTATCCAAAAAAAAAGTATTTTCAGAAAAACGTCCGTGTGTGTGTCCGTATGTCCGTGTGCCTGTGGACACGATAACTCAAAAGCGAAAAGTCGGTAAAATACCAAACTTGGTATTTAAGTTGACTGTCTTCCAGGGATGCGACACGAAGATTTTGAGAAAAATCCCCCCACCCCAAACTATCGAAATTTTGATTTTATAAAAAATGGGCCTAACGATTTTGATTAAAATATCGTATTATTAAAGATATTTACCTGACAAACAAAATGTATATTTTGAATTGTCTGGGAATAGCCTCTGAAGACTTTATTTTCAGTGAATTTTACGGAATTTTACATAACTGCTAAACCGCAAGAGATAGACAAAAACTTACCACACAAAAAATGTAGAGCACATTAAAACACACAATTTATGTTGTATACATTTTTTTCGTGGAGTTGATCATTTTTTAGATATTTCTTGTTTTTGTTTTCAAGTTCGAAAAACTTAAATTTTCTCATACAAGAATTTGTCAACTCCTGTCCATACAAACAAAGGAACTTTAGTCACATAGCAACCAGCTTTTGACTATCGCTTTAACCTATGCTACTCCCTTATTTCCCTCCTACTTACAAGGAAGCAAGTAATAAGACTATTTCTGCTAATTTTTTGTCGATTAGCATGAAATAAATAGAAGCATGAGCTTTTTAAAACTAATTTGTTGCAGAGATGTAGAGAAAGTCATGTGAATGGAACACTTCAGATTTTTTTACTTAAACTTTTCTTAATCGCGAAGATATCTTTCTTATCGTTTCTCGTTTGTTTATTCCTGGTAAGCAAAGAGATTGAGATTTCAATTGTTTCACATAGCGACCAGCTTTAAAGGTCGAGACTATCACTTAGGCCAATTCATTTTCTTATTTTCCTGCTACTTACAAAGACGCTAGTAATAAGACTTATTCTGCTTATGTTTATTTTGAGTAGTATGATGTAGATAACAGATGAATGCTTTGAATAAAAGTTTTGTTTGCCGCACAACTAGAAGACATCTGCTTACAAGAAACCAAGTAAGGACAATTTCTGCTAATGTTTATCTCAATTATCATTATACAGATAGAAGAATAAGCTTTTGAACAATAATTTGTTACAGAGATGTAGAGAAAGTCATGCGAATGGAACACATCAGATTTTTCTTTTTTTCATTATTAGTCTCGTTGGTAATATTGCTTCTTTTGTTCCTGTACTCCTCTTGAAACCAAATTGATAATCCAAACTAACAAAATGAACCGACGAGACGAATGTAAGTTTTTTATAAATTCTCTACATTACAGTAAGATAAACAAGTAGTACAGTCCACCCACAAATTCCACGTTAAGATTTCAACAGAAATATAGGTTTTGAGGCTTCTTAAAAATAACTTTTGAAGAACAATCGTAAGTCTGTGTGAGTCTGACTTGATTATTTCAAAATGGAATTCTATATAAATAAGAAAAGATCAAATTTGATATAGAATTCCAACACCTTTCAACAAGGCGACAACAAGATTTAAAAAAAAAAAACCACTTCTTAAACCCAAACTACGTTTATATGTTTAAATGAGCAGGAAACAAGGTATAAATTAATATAAAAGTATTTGAAAAACATCGTGGGTGGTATGATAAAAAGTGTGTAAGCGTAAAGAAACAGGTGTTTAAGAAGTATTTAGATGTAAGATTTTATTCTAAGAGAGATAAGAGAAACACAGCAGAAAACGGGATAAAATATTAAAGTTAGTCAGATATCAAATATAGAGTAGTTATAGCCATTCTAGAAAGAGTCAAATAAAACATAATATAAAACCATTAAAATAGACAATTTTATTGTGAAGAAGAAACTCACGATTCGATGCGTTATTGTCTCAAAACTCTTACATTTTATTTGCTCTAGGCCCGTATGCTAGATAAAAGTATTGTATTCCACCCAAATATTCGATGTCGAGATTTCACCGCAAATATATATTTTGAGGTCTCCTAGGTCCAAAAAAAAAAAAAAAAAAAAAAAAAGCATTTTCAAAAAGGATCGAAGTGTATATGTGTGTGTGTCTGTGGACAGCATAGCTCAAAATCGAAAAGTCCGTTAAATACCAAGGTTTGTATTTAAGTTTAATAACTCCCAAGGATGCGATAAGAAGTTTTTCAATAAAATTCCCTCGACAAACTACCCTTTAAAAAGGATTTTTTTTAAAAATTTAATTGTTTAAAAATGGCTCTTGATTTTAAATAAAATATATTATATTAAAGATGTTTACATGAAAACTAAAATGTATATGTTAAATTTTCTAGGAATAGCCTCTGAAGAACTTTTTATTCCAGGTGAGTTTATGTAGGTCTCGTTATAACATATAATTTATGTTATATCAGTTTTTCTTGTAGAGTCGACCGTTTTCAGCATATTCCTTGTTATTAATTTCAATTTAAATTACGAGGGTCGTTTTTTTTTTCAACCTCCGATAGTCTATAAATAAAAGACAAGTTCATAGAAAACAATTATTTTATTACTAAAAGTTGTGTACACTTATGGTTACTTTTCAACATAGTCACCGAAAATATCCAGATATTTTTCGTACCTGTGCAACAATTTTGCAATACCTGCTTCAAAAAAATGTTGCCGACAATGATTTCAAATGAGCATTGACGTTGTTTTGAAGATCTTCGTACTTTACGACGTTTGCGGAGAGCCATTCAAAACAAACGAAGAGGAATGCTGACTTCAGGAATTGATTTGATCAATGACAACGCTCGTCCACACACTGCTAGCATAACCCATCGGCTCCTTGGACAATTTCAGTGGGACATTTTCGATCATCCGCCGTACAGTCCTGACCTGGAACCAAGCCACTTCCACCTTTTCCCTGAACTGAAGACGTGGCTAGGAGGGAGCAATTTCAAACCAACGCAGATCTTCAAAGCAACGGCAATGCTCATTTGTAATCATTAGCGGCAACATTTTTTGAAGTGGGTATTGCAAAGCTTGTGTACAGGTACGATAAATGTCTCAATCTTTTCGGTGATTATGTTGAAAAGTAATCATAAGTGTACAAAAATGCTAATAATAAAATAATTGTTTTCTATGAGTTTGTCTTTTATTTATAGCCTATCGAGGTTGGAAAAAAACGGACCGCGTATCTTACATTTATCTAACAGCATCACATACGAGGAACGTCCAGAAAGTAAGTTCCGTTTGGTAATAAAATTAAATTGTGTACAGATACAGAATAATTATTTATTCCACAAAATTCTACAACTCTTAAACTACCTTTCCACATAACTGCCGAAATTTTGCAGCCATTTGTCATAGAGTGGCACAAGTTTTTGTATACCTTCTTCATAGAAGTTTACCGCCTGTGTCTTCAAAAAGTTGGAAACCTTTTCTTTCAGCTCTTCGTCATTGTTGAAATGTTGACCGCTAAGGAAAGACTTGAGATGTAAGAACAGATGAAAGTCGCTAGGAGCGAGGCCAGGGCTGTACGGAGGATAGTCAAACACGTCCTAGCCAAATCCCTGTGGGAGGTTTTTCGTCACATTTACAGTGTGCGGTCGTGCGTTGTCGTGCACTTCACTACGTCCTTCACTGAACTGTCGGACCCATCTTCTCACCATTGAATCACTCATCACATTTTGTCCGTAAACTTCGCAAATTTGCCGATAAATTTCAATTGGTTTCACTTTCCTAGCATTCAGAAAATGAATCACAGATCTGATTTCACAAGCGGCGGGATTTTCAATCAACACCAACAATCAACAAGCACAAGAAAGCGTATGTGGCTGACAGCGATCTCAAAATGGCGCACGTTTCTTCTCCTTGTTACAGAGCGTCTGCCGCGCATGTGCGGAACTGCGATCGCAGCGCTGCAGCGGAGATAAACTGAAACGGAACTTATTTTCTGGACGTATCTCGTACAAAGCGAACCAAACCTCAAATGCTTCACATAACGATTAGCTTTTAAAAATGTGTCTATCGCTTAAGCCCAATGTATTCGCTTAGTTCCCTTCTACTTATAAGGAAGCAAGTAATAAGTCAGATTCTGCAAATGTTTATCGCGATTAGCATGATACAGATAAAAGAGTAATCTTTTCTAAGAATAGTGTGTATATTTAGAACAGCTAGAGAAGGAATGTGAATGCAACACATCATATTTTTTTAAATAGTTTTGAGCACAAACCCCAAACATGACTAACAGATTAGAATTAAACACGTTAAATTTTAAAAAATAGCAAGGGCAATATTCACATGACTTTCTATACCTTCTGCAAACAAATCATTTTACAAAAGATTATTCATTTATCTATGCCATGCTAGTCGAGATAAACATTAGCAGAAATTGTCATATTACTTGCTTTCGTTTAAGAAGGGAAAAATGTCTGATGTATTCCATTCACATGACTTACTCTGCAGCTCTGTAACAAATTATTGTTAAAAAGCTTATTATTTTATCTACTTCATATTAATCGAGATAAACATTCAGAAATTGTCTTATTACTTGCTAACCTTGTAAGTGGAAGGGAAATAAGGGGATACACTAGGCAAAAGCGTTAGACAAATATTTTAAAAGCTGGTTTACATGTGGTTGAAATATATTTTTGTGCATGACCAGGAGTTTAAAAGTACCAGTATGAAAAAGTTTAAGTATTTTTAAACTAAAACCAATATCACCTAAATATCGGAAATGGTCAACTATACGAGAAATTCAAATAGCATACATTAGATGTTTTAGCGAGATCTACACTTTTTGTGTAGTAAGCTTTGTCTATCTCTTGCGGTTTATTATATAACAAAATTCGCAAAATGTATCCATAATAAAGAGGTGTTCAGGGGCTATTCGCAGAAAATTCAAAATTTATATTTTATTTTTCATGTAAATATATTTTATATACTGTATTTTAATCAATATTGTTAGAGCTATTCTTTAGAAAATCTAAATTTTCGAACTATTTCCATGTAAGGGTAGTTTGGGGTGGAGGGATGTTCCTAAAAACATTTGTGTCGCATTGTTGCGCAATACCTACTAAACTTAGACACCAAGTTTGGTACTTCACCGACTTTTCGTTTTTGAGTTATCGTGTCCACAGACATATGGACACACGGACACAAACCCGCGGATCGTTTACTAATTTTTTTTTGACACAGTGACACTAAAACGTGTGTTCCTGGTGAAATATCGGTATCTAATTTTTGGTGGAGTGCAATATCTTCTCTACCTATGTACCATGTAGAGAAAGTAAAGAGATAATGCACGAGGCTATAGCTATGTGAAACAAAATTCGGTTATCTTTGCGTGGTTAGGAACACAAGAAAAGACGTACGAAAGAAAGATAACTTCAATTTGAGAAAATTTTAAGTAGTTTAAAATTGAAACCAATAAAAAGGAATATCTTAGAAACGGTTAACTTTACAAAAATATATGTGGCATATATTACGTATTTAACGAGATTTATGTATTTTGAGTTGCAAGATTTTGTCTTTCTTTTACGGTTTGTAGTTACACAAAAGTCACCCAGAATGAAGAAGTCTTCAGAGATTATTCCCATAAAATTCAAGATATACATTTCGTTTAACATAAACGTATCTTAAACGTAAGAAATTTGAATTAAAATCTTTACAGTCATGTTTTTGAAAAATCAAAATTTTCAACAAAAAAAAGTTCCATGTAAAAGGTATTTGGGTATAAGGGAAGTTTCTCGCATGCTTGGAAGATGAACTAAATAACAAGTTAGGAATTTAACCGACTTTTCGTTTTTGAGCTATGCTGCCCACAGACACACACACGAATAGACATACACACACGGACATGTTTCCAAAAAAAGCTTTCTTTTTTTGTGTTCAGAGGATCTCAAAACGTGTATTTCTGGCGAAATCTCGGCTTCGAGTTTTTGCGTGGAATATAAAAGCTTCTATCCACTATATATGTTATATATAAGGACTAGAGATGGTAACTAGTATAAGATAGAATACAACATTGGTAATCTTTTGTGCATATATGCATTGCTAGTTTATTGTAACCTTTTATTTTTGCATTAAGTGGACTCTTTCATATAATGTCAATATATTCATGGTTGGTATTAAATTTCTGTAGGTTCTGTTTCCTAACAATGATAGGTCGCCCTCCATGGTGTAATTGTTGGTCATATACCCAAGGTTCAAACCCGGCAGAGGACGATATCTTTTTTTTTCGGTCGTAAAACTCCTTAGCATGGCTTCTACGGCACATAGATAAAGAACCTCAAGCCTAATAAAGAGGCCTCTAAGGAAAATTAAGCTGTCTTTCACGCCTTGTATAGAATGGGACGCTGAGAACCATAGCAGTTAAAAGCGTCCATAAATGAACCTCAATTTCCATTTAACAATGATGATATTAGCCCGCCTGGGTAGTGTGGTGGTAGCGTGTCTGCCTCACATCCAACAGGTCACGAGTTCGATTCTTACTTAGGTAGAGTTACCCGGATAAGGTTTTTTTTCGGGGTTTTCCCTTATTCTGAGGAGACGAATGTCGAGTAAATTTAAGCTCCATGGATCCCGAAATCATTTGAGCATCATTTCACCATTTTCATTCGTCCTCCAATATGATCAACCAGGTTAGAGGACATTAAGCCAAAAAAAAAAAAAAAAAGATGATGATATTGCGGCTCGTGTAGTTTATCAGCATGAATGTATTTACTGAATTCACATATATGTATGTTGTTCCGGTAATGTTAGTATTTACTAGTTCTTTGAATAGATCCTACACGCTTCTTTTGGTCCAACCTATGTCACTATATACATCATTTTTGCAGTACGAGGGCTGTCCCAGAAGTACCCGACCTAACAACGAAAGAACAACTATTTTGAGGAAAACGTCTTTATTTCCCTACATAGTCTCCTTTCAGCTCGATACACTTTTTCCAGCGATGTTCAATAGCTTCGATACCCTGTTCGTAGTAAGAACTATCGAGGTCTGCAAAATAGCCATCAAATGCAGACTCCACCTCTTCATTGTTAGCAAATCTTCTATCATCAAGCCACTTCTTCAAGTTTGGAAACAGAAAATAATCAGAGAGTGCTAAATCTGGCGAATAGGGTACATGAAGCAATTCGAACTTTAACTTTGATATTAGCCATGGCGATAATGGACGTGTGAACTGTCTTGATGAAACAAAATGTTCTTTCTCGCTAAATGCGGCAGTTTTTGCTCGATTTCATCACTCAAACGCTGTAACAAATTCGTAATATAATATTCGCCATTGATTACCTTTTTTGAGATAATCAATGAAAACTATCCTGCGAGACACCATGACCTTGTCTGCAGATGGAACTGTCTTCGCCTTCTTTGGAGCCGATTCTTCCCTTCCAATGCACTGTTTTGATTGTTCCTTCATCTCAGGTGTGAAGCGATGGGCCCAGATTTCATCCATTGTTATGAATCGACACAAAAACTCAGCTTTATTGCCGAAACATTGCCAAACACTCAACTGACGCTGTTTTTGTTCTATTGTGAGCAAACGCGGCATCTACCTTGCACACAACTTTCTAATATCCAAATTTTCAGTCAGTATGCAATGTACAGAACTTTTTGAAATGCCAGCTATGTCTGCTAGCTCACGCACTTTCAGTCGACGGTCATCTAATACCATTTTGTGGATTTTATTTACAGTTTCTGGACTGATAACCTCATTTGGTCGATCACTGCGATGTTCGTCTTGGCAGCTCGTAAGCCCGTGCTTAACCCCTGCCACCCAATATTTCTATGTTGTAAACGAAGGAGCAGACTCCCCCAACTTAGAATCCAGCTCAGCTTTAATATTAGTTGAACTAATACCTTTCAAACGAAAATATTCTATCACTTAACGATGACCAGTTTTATCCATGTTTACAAATTGGCTGCCAAACAAATGCTAAACAATATAAAATCGTCAAACTTCAAACTTAAGCTTTCTAAGTTTGGTACCTTAGTTGTTGAAACAACAACCGCTACTCATATGCCAGGTTGGATACTTCTAGGACAACCACTGTATTTAAATATTATATCCCACCCTGCTGAATTGTCCGATAACATTCGTCCAAATGTCATTACAGAGTGAAAGTAACTGAAACACACTAAAGTATTTATAGTTTCAAGGTTGGTAACTTGAACTATGCACGAATATTGAACCAAGCATCGATTTTTTTTTAAGCATATAAATGCGTTCGTCCTATTTTAGTGCCCATTTATATGCACTCCTAATATTTTTGCACTGTCTGTCTCATTAATTGGTATAAGTTTGACTTGTGCATGAAAATACATGATACACGTTTTAGGATAAAATCGTTCGAGTTTTCGGTCATGATAACCCTATGGCCTTATTCAGGAAGCGAAGAACACGGCTGATAACCCGAGAAGATCTAATCAATAATCATCGCCGTGAAAACTCCAAACCTTACATTTTAATTCATTGCTGCTAAAGCTTTTTTTTTAAATGAATCAGAGCTTCTCTTACATTATGTCCTAATTCGTTATCGTTTATTTTTTATAGTGCTTAAGGCCCGCTTTTACTACAAATGGCACTGTAGGTACCTAAGTATATGTATATTCTTGTAGACATTAAAGGTATTGTTACAAAAGTATTGTCATAGTATCTTCATGAAATATTGTTTAAACTATCATTTTTGGACAAACAGAACAAACACATACAAGGTTACGACGGAACGATTCAGGCTTGGCAGCGAGGTATTAGTACTGGGATCAAGGGAAGGCCCTACTTTGTGCATAAGAAAACAATAACTTCACAATTTCAAAAGAGGTTTTACAACAGTCAACTTACAGCAAGGTTCCTGTGAAGCTCCGGAGAGGTGGGGCATGTTGACCACCATCTTGCCTCACGGTTCGTTGTATACTATTGTCTCAAAGCTGCACTCCAAAAGAGAAAAGAGAGAGGGCCACCTGACAACGAGGAATTTATAGGGGATACTACCAACTTATGAAATCTTAAAAGGCAAAAAGGCTGACAACATGCCTCAAACAAGAGGCAGCCATACAGGATATTACAGTATGAAACAAAGATTCATTCATTGTAATAATCTCACTTTGGCAACAAACCTCACTCTTCTAACACTAAACATTTTAGTTAATATCTCGTGGTTTATTTTACACCAAATTAACACATTGGTTTTATTTTCCAGGATACAAGTATGCAGTTCAAGAAATGAAAACCACAATGGCACAGATACTGAGGCACTTCAAGATTCTGCCGGCAGAAAACCCTTACATGGATCTGGACCTAATGGTCGAAGTTATAATGAAGCCCAGGAATGGAATTCGCATTAGACTTGAGCCACGCAACAAACAAAAGAAGCAATAAGCTGTGTTTTCCTTCTAGGTGAAGGAACTGCACTTTATTATGGAACTCACCTTGTACATGAGTTCACAATCTCAAATAATGTCAGCATATTCTACGAGTAGTATTAATAAAATCAACTAACCAATATATCTCTACTGTTTCGTTCAAAACAACTGAAAACTTAAATCGACACATTTAAAAAGGTTTAAAACTATGGATTTAATATTTCTACAGCACATCAAATATTAACAATTTTACTCGTTTTCGAAAATACTTATAAAAATCTGATGTGTTACACTCACGTGGCTTTTTTACCCGTTCCTAAAAAAAACTATTCTTGCAAAAATGTATTTTATCCTACACCATACTAATTGAGATAAACGACAAAAAGTGTCTTATTACTTTCTTCCATCTAAGTGGAAGGGAAATAAGGAAATACGCTAGACTAAAATAATAGTACAAACTTTTAAAAGCTATCCCTATGTAAAGAATTGCAGTTGGTTCTCTTTGCATTGCCAGGAGTAAAACAAAAGAGAGACTAAACGAAAGATGACTCCCGTTTGCGAAAAGATTAAGTAATTTAAAATTCAAATCGATAACAAAAAAGTTCCGAAACGATTAACTCTGCAACGGTATATGACATAAACTGTGTGTTTTAACGAGATATACATTTTTGTGTAGTCCGATTTTGCCTATCTCTTAGGGTTTGCCAGTTATGCAAAATTCATCCAAAATGAAAAGGTCTTCAGAGGCTATTCCCAAAAAATTCAAGATATAACTTTTATTTGTGATGTAAAAATATTTAATAAATGGCATTTTAATTAAAACCATTAAGGCGAAATTTAGGAAGTTTCAAAATTTTTGCTTGTTAAAGGAGGTTCGGGATTTTGTTAAAAATATTGTGTCGCATCCTCTAAAGATAATAAACTTAAATACCATGTATGAATTTAACTGCCTTTTCGGTTCTGAGCTATACTGTCTACAGGCATTCACGAACATACACACACACGCACAAGTCGGACAGACAAGACAGACAGACCAATCTACCCACCCACCTACCTAGCTGCCCACCTGGTGAGAGGTCGCGCTGCAGCCTACCAGAAGTTTTGGCTGGAATAAAATACCTTCTCTATGCACTATGTACATTGTACATGCATGCTTAAGTAAGTAAAAATTTAAGAAGGATCAAAATTATTAGTGATATAGTCACTTATTAATTTCATATCCCCGAGTAGGGAAGGGGAAATATTAAATTCAGATACATATTTCATATACAACGTGGTTCACCTGTCCCTTATTCTCTAGTTTTATGCAACCCGCAGATTACAGTCTAACCTAACAACATCGTTCCCGAGGCCCATCTTCTGCAAACTAACATTATAGATTTTAGAGATGCAAGTTATGGCTAAACAGTAGCGTATTTGATTAAAGCGCGGTGTTAGCATGGGTTCCTCGATTCAGGTTCGAATCTTACCAAACCGTTGACAACCTTTTCCCCGCTTTCTTTCTTCCAGATTTTGGCGCAAAGCTAGATGGTATATCGGATCAGTTTTTAACTTGCTTATTTGTTTCTTTTGTTGTTTTTCTCTTTATTTATATTTATTCTAACTTAATCAGTCCAGTTACAGGAAATACAAATGAAAATGAAAATTCTGAGGCATATTAATTCAGTTTCTTCTAAATATGCAGGTAAAAATAAACAGAATACCTTGACTGACGATCACAAACTGTGTCAAATACATAGGTACACTTTCAGTAGAAAATAAAATTAGGTTTAACCCCCATAACTGAACAAACTTCTTGATATCCACTAGATAAAGTGTTTCCGACATGAAACTTAGTGGTGAAACTTTTTCATTTAGCGCAGCAGCTGTGACCTTCGCTGATTCAGAGTTGTGCGCCATGTTGCAATGATAACCTGGTAAGCAGTAATATCTGGGATGTGACGGACCCGCAGGCCTCCCTGATTAGTTGCTGAAGATGATTAAGGTTATGAGGCCGTTGGTTGTACACTGTTTTAAATGATCCCATAGGAAGTAATCAAGTGGCATAAGATCAGGAGATCTGGCAGGCCACGAGACTGGTCCTCGCCAACCTATCCATATTTGAGGATGTGTGCCGTGAAGATAATTTACGATGATCCTGGACTGGTGCGGTGGAGTAGCATCATGCTGAAACCACATTCATAATATTTCATTTACTGTTACATGTTCCAGCAATAGAGGGGGATCGTTTTGGAGAAGGTGAAGGCAGCGTGCTCCCGTAAGGTGATCTTCGAAAAAATATGGCCAGATTAGATGATCACCCAAAGTGCCAAACCATATACTAGTTCCCCACTGATCTTGAATATCTGCCTGTCTTACCCAATGGAGGTTATCAACACTCCAGTAGTGCATTATGTGGCGATTGACAGAGCCATTGTTGTGAAACCGCGATTCATCTGAAAACATAACTTTGGATAACAAGACTGCATCACGGTTCAAACTGATTAATACCCACTGGCAGAAATTTACTCGAGCTTCAAAGTCACAACTATGGAGTTCCTTATGTAGCTACAAGCGGTAAGGGTGAAATGTATTGTTATGCAGTATTCACATAACTGATTACCTACTGATGTTGGTGTCTTGTGCCAGTGCCCGTGAGCTAATGTGGGAATTGTTTAAGACAACGTCTAAAATTATATCTTCATTGTGCCCAGACGTAACGGTGCCTCTCTAATAGGACCTGTCCTTTCAACTGCTCCTGTTATACGTAAACGTCGTTCAGCATTCCGTATAGCACATATCTACATATACTTCGTGCATTTGTATCTAATGGGGTACCTATGTCTAGACCTAAAGTGTCTTCCGGTAGTATTCGCTAACCCTCCGAGGGTTCCAGCTTGTAGAGAACATTCTCTAACAATGAAGAACAATCGATAACATGTTAGGTGTTCTAATATTTTGAAATTGTGTTTATTAAATTTATACGTTTTTAAAATTTCCTCTATTATTTAAATATTTAGTGAAGTTTCTTTTTCAAAATGATTGGAAAGAAAAATAAGGATCGAAGACAGAAGATCGCGTCAAATGAAATGTCGTTTGTTTTTCATTCGTATACCGTTTAGTTACACCTAAAATTATTAGAGTGGCAAACACTGAATCAACTTTGCACCACGATGAATAATACATAAAAAAGGTAAAATTGCACTATACTGCGGGATTCAACCCGCTGGCACGCTGGAGAGTTGATTATCATGAAGTAGATAGAAGTACATAGAAGAATAAGATTTTTAACAATAATATGTTACAGAGATGTAGAGAAAGCCATGTGAATGTATCTTTACTCTCTCTACACGTACTATGTACAAAGTATATGGAGAAGGTAGATATTTTATTGCAGCGAAAATTTGATACCAAAATTCCACCGGAAATATATATTTTGAGGTCCTCTGAGTCCAAGAAAATAATTTTTAGAAAAAATCTGATGTTTTATATCACATGATTTTCTCTACATTCCTGCAAAAAGTATTATTAAAAAGCTTATGTTTCTATTTATCTAATGCTAATCGAGAAAAAAATAGCAGAAATAGTCTTATTACTTGCTTGCTTGTAAGTAGAAGCGAAATAAGGCAGAACCATAATTTAAAGTGATAGTCAAAAGCTGGTTGCTATGTGACTAAAGTTCCTTTGTATGGACAGGAGTTGACTAACTTCTGTGGGAGAAAAGTGTAAGCTTTTAAAGCTGAAACCAAAAACAAGGAATATCTCAAAAACGATCAACTCCATGAAAAAAATGCATATTACATAAACTGTGTGTTTTAAAGTGCTCTACAATTTTTGTGTGGTAACTTTTTTTCCATCTTGCGGTTTAGCAGACATGCAAAATTCCGTAAAATTCGTCCTGAATAAAGTAGTCTTCAGAGGCTATTCCCAGAAAATTCAAGATATACATGTTATTCGTCAGGTAAATAGCCTTAATATATGATATTTTAATCAAAATCATCAGAACATATTTTAGAAAATCAGAATTTTCGAAAAAAGTTCCATTTAAAGGGTAGTTTGGGGTGGGGGGATTTTTCTCAAAATCTTCGTGTCGCATCTCTGGAAGATATTGAACTTAAATACCAAGTTTGGTATTTTACCGATTTTTGAGTTATCGTGTTCACAGGCACACGGACACACGGACACACACACATACACACACGGACTTTTTGTGAAAATGGTTTTTATAATACAGGGGACTCTAAAACATATATTTCCAGTGAAATTTATGTATCGAATTTTTGGGTGGAGTGCAATACCTTCTCTATACACTATGTACATGTAAGTGTAGAGAAAGTAAAAAAGGTCCGGGTGTGTGTTTGTGTGTGTATGTGTGTGTGTGTGTGTGTGTGTGTGTGTGTGTGTGTCTGTAGAGAGCGGAGCTCAAGAACTAAAAGACCGTCAAATACCAACTTAGTATTTAAGTTTGGTATCTTCCATGGGTGCGACACGAACGTTTTTAAGCAAATCTTCCATCCCGAAACCTACCCTTCACATGGAAAAATGTTCGAAACATTTTAATTTACTCAAAAATGACTCTCACGATTTTGATTAAAATGTCTTATATTAGAGACACTCATACGACAAATAAAATGTATATCTTAAATTTTCTGGGAATAGATTCTGAAGACCAGTTCATTCTGCATGAATTTTGCTGAAATTTGCTTAACTGATTTACCGTAAGAGATACACAAAAACTTACTGCACAAAAAATTAAGATCCCGTTAGAACACACAATTTATATCATAAACATATATTTTGTTGCAGAGTTGAACGTTTCCGAGATATTCCATGATATTAATTTTAAACTACACATCTTCTCCAACGGGGGTCAACTTTCTGTTTATTTCTCTTTTGTTTTTCTGGAAATGCAAAGCGAACGGAACTTCAATTGTTCACATATTGATCGGCTTTTACAAGATTTGACTATCGATTTACCCGATGTATTCTCTTATTTCCCTTCTGCTCATAATTTGTAAGATCAATTGTGTTCATGTTTATCTCGTTTAGCCTCATGTTGATAGAAGAAGAATCTTAAGTAAAATAGTTTATTTGTAGAACAGATAGATAAAATGATGTGAATGCAAAGTTTGAGATTTTTTATTCAAGAAACTTCAAAATTGTATTTTAGGTGAAATTTTGGTACTGAATTTTTGGATGGTATGAGCCGCTTTCTTCACCTAGAAACACAGAAAAAGTAAAAACAAGATCGCCCAAAAATATGCCTATGTTATAATTTTTTAACCACTCAGATATAAAACATATTTTAGCGGACAGTAATTGCTTATTTACTTACATCTCATGACCTGCTGTGGTCCAGCCTCACCTAACTAGGAGAGCGTATGTTGTTATGTTAAAAACAATGGAAAGTCGTTTTATTTGGTTTTCATCATAGATAAATGTTTTGGTGCTCCACATTTAATCAGAATGGTTTTTATAAAAATGCTTGCTGCTTTTGCTGGCGCTTGTTATTTAGGAACTGTGGCACACGGATTACAACTAATTATCAAGAATAATCAAGATCTGAAACTCAAAGGGGACAATGTTACAGTAAATAATAATATTAGCGGGCAGGAACAGGTAAGCGAGGAGGATAGGAAAATTTTCTTTCTTTTTCCATTTTTTTGGTAGGATTTCAAATTCTAGCAGATCGCGGTGTACATTTCAAGTATCACGATGAGCTACAAAATAGTAAACAAATAAATTGATTATTATAAATGGAAAAATTTTTACCTGATGTAGAGCGGAGGGTATTATGGCAAGCAACAACATTTTGAAGTGTTATTTTAGTGTAACTCATTAGTCCTTTTACAACATACTACTGCTACGGATATTTGGGAAGATTACTACTCTTATAAATACTGTCGGAGCTGACAAATTAATCCTCATTGTGGCTTAGGTCTCAACTGGACGTAAAACACTTTGTGCATTACTTGTTTCTAAAGGTAGGATAATTAAGTACTCATGCATGAGAGTTAAATGACGAAATATTGATCATGAATTGGTCATTTGAGCCTTTTTGTTGTGACTTTGTGCTCTTTGAAGGTATTTTGGGGGTACATTTAAGGCCTATTGTCTGATCTAGGGTATTTTTAGGACGATTTAGGTTATTAATTTTTTGAAAGTATATCGTGATATGTTGAAGCATTTCCAAGGTGTTTCGGGGATATTTTGATACACCTTAGAAACTTAGGCTATTTTAGATCTGTTGAACTATTTTGAGCACGTTATGAAGGTTTTTTGGACACGAAATAGGTATTTGAACAACCTTCCGTACATTTTGAGGCACTTTGAAGATATGTTGGAAATATTTCTACAGTTTTTGGGGCACTTTGAAAGCATTGTGAGTGTTTTTAAGCTATTTTGCACACATTTTAAGAAATTTCAAGCATTTGATGTTGTTTCGAGCCATTTTAGATGTCTTTTGCTAACTTCTAAGGTCATTTTAGATCATTTCAAACATTTCTAAGATGATTTGAAGATAATTGTGGACTCCGAAACAGGCATTTGATCACTCATCCGGACATTTTGAGCGTATTTTGGGACCACTTATAAGTTTTTGCGCCTAGTTTTAGGGCATATTTCAGCACTTTTGTGAATATTTTGAGTGTAGTTTAGATCATTTTGGAGAATTTTAAAGGTATTTAAATCGCTTTTGTGGTATTTTGTATAATTTTGGGATATTGGGCAGGTAACTGGAAAATGTTTATAATATTTTATACCTTTTTATGGAGTATTTCGGACAATTATTGAGTTATCTAGTGCAATTTTAATGCATTTTGAATACTTTTATGATATTTTAATGAATTTTAGTATATTTTAGAGCATTTTAATTTATTTTAGATACGTTGAAGGTGTTTTGGAGACACTATGTTATTGGAAGCACTTTTAAGATGTTTTGACCCTTTTATGGCTATTTAAGGATATTTAAGGACATTTTGGAATATTTTGAACGCATTTATAAATTTTCCTGCCGTTTTTTGGAGATATTGCGTTGTTTGAAGACTTTTTTGTACAATACTGGCAAAAAAAAAAAAATATTTACAGGGACAATGAAACAGCAATATTATACCATTCAAATGCTTTATTGTGAAAATATGTTGTAATCAATGCTTCATCATGTTATCCATGTACTTATTCACCATATTTCATTTTCTGAGGATGGATTCACTAAGGTTAGTGAAGTAAGTGGTGTCCATGGTTGTTCGTAATCTCTTCAACGCATCCTTTAGATCATTGGTTTTGCTGTCATGTCGCTTCAACCTTCCTCTTCACGCGAATGCAGGCAGTTTCAATGGGATTAAGATTATACAAATTACCAGTCCAATCTAAAATATTAATGTTATGCTTGTTGAGAAATTTCATGCATAAAATTAGTAACACTGTAAATTTCCCTAAAGGTTAGTAAATGTTCCTCCAAAGTATTCAGATAATTGCTTTCTTTCATTGTTACATTTTTTGGAAGTACAAACGTGCCTTGCCCTTGTTTCCAGTTAATGCATCTCCTACCACCACATTGTCAAGGTGTTTCTCTCTTAACCATAAATTTGGGTCGCATCATGATACGATACTCGGTCGGACATCACTGCCTTCCATTTCTCGGATGTCCAATCTTGATATTTCTTGCAGAAGGCAATCCTTTTCTTCTTAATTTCTGCTGTGAGCAAAGGCGAATTGGTAGAGCCAAGTCCTGTAAACGGTGGCATATTTCCCTGACTGAGACGTCCTGGAGGAGCTCAGGGTGCTTATTTTTAAGTTCACGGTGGCTATAGCAGGATTTCACATCACTTCACGCTTCTGAAGCTTATCAGTCCTTAGTTTAGTCTTCTTAGCACACCAGAGCCTGACTTCCTATGTGGTACCGTCCCAGCTGGTAATAATGCCTCTGACCGTTTCAGTTGATAAATTGTCTCTTTTGACACCCCCAGATCTCTGACTACAGCTATCACTTTTCTCCAGCAGAGTCAAGACATGAGATGTTTCTTCCAATTGAAATTTCCTTCGACCCATTTTGGTAGTAAGGGTGAAATTATTAGATCTTAAACTTTGTTCAAAATTAGCCACCCGGAGCGACGATCAACCTCTCTGTAAAAGCCCAAGAGGTGTACTGAGCTTTGGCTGTGGTGCAGAAAGGTAGCCTGTTGTTTGCTAGTTGTGCACGTCATCAATAAGGTCCATATGTCTATGGAGAATACAGCAAGCAAGATCATGATGCACAGTTTTCATGTACTGGTCACAACAATGCAAAGATTTGTTATTTTGTCGGCATGTACATTTGCTATCATTTTGTTTGTTTGTTTGTTTGTTTTAATTTCCCATCGTTTTATAGAAGTTTGGTGTGCTTTCATATTCCATTTGCGCCGTATTTTCTTGCATTTTATAGTGTTTTCTTTTTTCACTTTGGGAGCTATTTTCTGCAACTTTATGGCCGTTTTTATTTTGTTTTGCTGTCCTTTCACCATGCTTTTGGTCAGCATGCACTCTCAGGGCTATCAAAAACAAACAGCGGAACTAACCATTTGCGAAAACAACCCAACCTTACTTTATCACTATCATTACTCAAACATAACCAAGACTACATCCCAGTGCATCTAAGCTAGTACCCTTTTCTATTATTAGTTCAACATGACCTAGAGTTTTGTCATGTTATTCTGAGCTAACTCTAAACAATTCCATCCTAACCTATTAAATTAACCCCTTCTATAATCTCCGTATATAATCTAGGCTTCATCCAGATTAACTAAATTAGCTCAATCTATTCTCACCATCTATTCTATCCTACCTAAACTTACGGCAACCATGATGAAATAAGTTAACCTGACACTGACTTTCCCTCAACATCATCCTCACCTCACATTCTACTCTGTTTTCATTCAAATAAAGCTCTCGCTCAACACCTAAGCGTTCCTTGCATAATCTAAATTGCGTTTTTATAGCCATATAAATGATTTTTCAAAGTAACGAGTGTATTTATATTGATGTTTACTGTGTTTTGCAGTATTTTTATGTTTGACAGTAATTTTGACTACGTTTTTAGTTATTTAATGCATTTTATTAGTATTTGGAGCACTTTTATGAGACATTTTTTTTAAACTTTAAAGTAATTTTATAGTAGTTTAAGTCGCTTCTATGTTCATTCATTCTTACGAGACTTGTACAGGCTGCTCGTTCCTTCTAGATGAATGACCTTTAGCGAAGATACCTACCCTTGATATACAGGTCAGCAAATATGTTACAATAACAAACGGCTCTGCTTCCTCATGATTACGTTTAGAGAACACAAAGCGTACAACTGGCTTCAAAGTATTTGCGTTACGGGTTTATGCCATTGTCAGTGTTTTAACGAGAGCTGCTTACACTAACGTGACAGTGCCTTCTATGATGTCAAACTCTTCATAGTCAAAGTCGCGAAACTTACGTCATGTAGCTGCGTACCATCTTAATCCCAAATTTACCTCCTAACTCTGTTCTAGTAATCGGCAATACTTCCTACCATTATGCACAGTTAGACAAACCTTCAATATCAAACTCTTTAAAAATAGATAGGCAGTCCTGGCTATAAAACCACAACATTGCCTTTGATGAACACAACATAAAGACAGATTGTATAATGTAATTTTAGTCAATAAACCAGCTGAAAAAATCTTGTGTGTGCCATTCACTTGACTTTCCCTAGCTGTTCCGCAATTAAACTTTTCTTACAATAGATCATTATTCTTTTATCCATGCAGCTAATCGAGATAAACCTTAGCAGAAATTGTCTCGTTACATGCTTCCTTGCAAGTATCAAGGAAATAAGGGAATACACTAGGCTAAAGCGATAGTCAATTCTTTTAAAAGTCGGTCATTATGTGAAACAAATGAAATTCCGTTTTCTTTGCTTGCCAGGAATAAACAAAGATAGACGAAAGAAAGATGACCTACAGTTTGAAAAAGTTACGTAGTTTAAAATTGAAGCAGAATATCTCGGAAACGGTCAACTCTGTAACAAATATGTATATAGAATACACATGTTTTGAATCTATATGTACATAAATATATGTGTTTTAAAGAGATCTATATTTTTTGTGCAGTAAGTTTTTGTATAGCTCTTACAAATTACCAGTTACGCAAATTTCAGGAAAATTCATCCGGAATGAACAGGTCTTCAGAAGCTATTTCCAGAAAATTCAAAATATGCATTTTATTTGTGATATAAGTATATTTAATATATGATGCTTTAATCAAAATTCTTACAGCCATTTTTGAGGGAAAATAATCCTTTTTTTTTTTTTTTCTGTGTAAATGGTAGTTTGGGGTGTGAGATTCTCTTGAAAATCTTAGTGTCGCATTCTTAGAAGATACTAAACTTAGTATGGTATTTTACGGCTTTTTAGTTTTTGAGCTATGCTGCTCACAGACATACTACACACGCGCGCGCAGATTTTTTTCTAAAGTGTTTTTTCGGACTCATGGGATCTTAAAACTTATATTATCTCGACATCAAAATGTTGGTGGAATACAATACTTTCCCTATCTAATATGTGCATTGTGCATATGTGCTAGAAAAAGTAAAAAATATTTGATTGATCAAATATTGGCTGAAAATCATCACACAGCTTTAAGGCTCCCACCATACCATCCGAGCCTAAATTATGTTAAAATGAGAAGACATAAATCAATGCGTAGCCAGTAGAAAAATAACCTTTAAATTGTAAGATTTGAAACCATGTGAAGGTAAACATTTCAGGAAATTAGACAAACAATGCCAAAAGACATGCCATTATGTCAAAAAAATTGAACAGAATTTGCATCCAAAGCATTATGAAAAGCTTTAGCAGTGCAATAAACAAAATCCGGGTGGTAGCAACCAGTACTACCGAATTTACAAGGTTTTTATATGAAATATTTTATTATAAAATATATAGTCTGTTTATACTAGTGCCAAGATTTTGCTAAATGCTATTAGCTAGAATTTTGGAATGAAATTTTCTTGGGATTTTCACAAATATGTTCTGGATAAGCTTGATTGGCAATTATTCTGATTCAGCAATTTTGCTATATTTGATAAAATCCCAATAGAATATCTTTGAGATTGCTTGTCGCCCTCCATGGTTACCATGCTGACTTCATATACCTAAGGTCGCGGGTTCAAACCCGGCGGAGGACGATGGATTTTTTCGGGCGTAAAAATCCGTAGCATGGCTTCCTTCGGAAGGGAAGTAAAGCCGTTGGTCCCGTGTCGTAGATTTACGGCACGTAAAAGAACCTCAAGCCTGATAAGAGAGGCCTCTGAGCAAAATTAAGCGGTCTTTCACGCCCAGTATAGAATGGGACGCTGAGAACCGCAGCAGTTAAAGAGCGTCCATAAATAACACGCCATTTCCATTTGAGATTGCTTAGCAACAATCAATCGTAAGATTCTTAGCTGACATGATCCAAGGCAAAAATTGGGCAACATAGTTTGTGTGCAATTATTCTGATTCAACTATTTTGCCATATTTGATAAAATACCAATAGAATATAGTTGAGATCGCTTAGCAGTAATCAGTAATAAGTTTCTTAGCTGATATGATCCAAGACAAAAATTGGGCAACATAGTTTGTGGTTCTGTGACGGCTATCAGAAAGAAAGGGAAATGGAGAGAAATATAAGCATGATATTGTTGGAGTTTTACAATATCAAATAATGAAAAAAATTCTATGATTGTACAATATTATTTAACGGAAAATAGCATTCCAAAATGCTGCAAATATAGTGTCATAGTGTCTATAGTCTGACATTTGTTGTCATTTTTAGTATTTTGTTGAAAAGACAAAACTGCATTGTTTAAACCTAGCGCTCAGAACATGTAAGCAGTTTCATATACATCCACATCTCTTGTGTTACTGTCAATGGCTCATGCTTCCCAACAGGTCTGACTGGTACAGTTTATAGCGTAAGTTCTGGTAGCTGAGAGAATAATTGTCAACAATTGATTTAGTATGCCTTTTGTCTATTTTAACAGTATTGAATACATTTATTTCATTTAAAACATACTTTAACATAGAGTATAATGTATATTACTTATACTAAGAATTATTGTTTACACCATGTATGCAGAAGGTTCATAGGACTCATTCAGCATTCAATAGGTACTCACTTATTTACCATTGGTACTGTGTTGAGTTGTGAAAAGATACTTAAAAAGCTATTATTTTTTACATTTTAAATAGCATTAATCTCTAACGTTATTATTAAAGCTAAGAATAAAAAAAATTACAATCTTAATGATGCCCCTCTCAAATAATTACTTCAAGCGTTACAAAAAGCAAATTATTCAAAGTAATTAGAGTAATGGCAACGATGACTATATACTTTTAGCACACAAAAAATAATAGCTACTTAGCATACAGTCAAAAACCAAATTTACAAAACATCCAGCAGCAATAATCTTAAACTTGACAACAACTCTATTATAGCAAATAGCCCAACAACATCCAATCCATCAAAATCCTTTAATGCTTATTTTATAAATATTGGAGCGCAATTAACTGGGAAAATAAACTGCAGTCATCATTTTACAAAATCAGCTTTTGAATTGAATTAATTACTTTCTGGCCCGCCTGGGTAGTGTGGTGGTAGCGTGTCTGCTTCACGTTCAACAGGTCATGAGTTCGAATCTCGCTTACGGTGAGTTACCCGGATAAGGTTTTTTTCGGGGTTTTCCCTTATCCTGAGAAGGCTAATGTCGAGTAACTTTAAGCTCCATGGACCCCGAGATCATTTGAGCATCATTTCACCAATTTCATTCATCGTCCGATATGACCAATCAGGTTAAAGGACGTTAAACTAAAAAAAAAACTTTCTCTAGCCCAGTATGTACAATGTGTAAAATGGATAGAGAAAGTATTGTTGTTTGCACCTAAAAATTCGATACCAGAAATACATGTTTTAGGATCCTCTGAAACCAACAAAAAACATGTTCAGAAAAAGGTCCGTGTGTCTGTCAGCAGCATAGCTCAAAAACGAAAAGATCTTGGTATCTTCCAAGGATGCGACAGGACAGATTTTCAAGAAAATCCCCCATCCCTAACTACCCTTTACATGGACAAATTTTCGATTTTTACTTTCTCTATACGTACTATGTACATAGTGTATAGATAAGGTATTGTATTGCACCCAAAAATTCGATACCGAGATTGAGACCCCCTGAATTCAAAAAAAATCATTTTTAGAAAAATATCCGTATGTCTGTCTGTGTGTATGTGTGTGTGTGTGTGCGTGTGTGTGTGTGTGTGTGTCTGTGGGCAGCATAGCTCAAAAATGAAACGACTGTTAAAAACCACACTTGGTATTTAAGTTTGGTATCTTCCAAGGATACGACACGAAGATTTTCAAGAAAATCCCTCCACCCCAAGCTACCCTTTATATGGAAAAGTTTCGAAAATGTTGATTTTATTAAAAACGGATCTTAACGATTTTGATTAAAATCTCGTATATTTTAGATATTTACTTGGCAAATAAAATGTACATCTTGAATTTTCTGGGAATAGCCTCTGAAGACTACTTTATTCTGGATGAATTTTACGGATTTTTGCATAACTGCGACAAAAACTTACTACACAGAAAATGTAGTGCACATTAAAACACACAATTTATGTTATATACTTGTTTATCGTGGAGTTGATCGCTTTTAAGATATTCCTTGTTTTTAGTTTTAGCTTTGAGAAACTTAAACTTTTCTCATACAGGAATTTGTCAACTCCTGTCCATACAAAGAAACTTCAGTCACATAGCAACCAGCTCTTGACTATGAGTTTAGCCTATGGTAATGCCTTGTTTTGCTTCTACTTATAAGGAAGCAAGTAATAAGACTATTTCTACTAATGTTTCCTCAACTAGCTTGAAGTAAATAGAAGCCTAAGCTGTTTAACAATAATTTGTTGCAGAGATGTAGAGAAAGCCATGTGAATGGAACACATCAGATTTTTTTCTTAAAAATGGCTCTAACGATTTTGATTAAAATGCCGCATATTAGTTATTTTCATTACAAATAAAATGTATATCTTGAATTTTCTGGTAATAGATTCTGAAGACCTGTTTATTGTGGATGAATTTTGAGAAATTTTGCTTAATTAGTAAATCGTAAGAGATAGACAAAAACTTACTACACAAAAAATCTAGACCTCTTTAAAATATACAATTTATCTCATACACGTCTTTTTCTTAGAGTTTGCCGTTTTCGAGATATTCCTTGTTATTAGTTTCAATTGTAAAGTACTTACAGTTTTCTCAGACAGGAAATGTCCGTTTTGCTTTTGTTCTATTCCTGGCCAAGCAAATTGCAATGCCAGTTTTTAAAACATTTAACTATTGCTTTAGCATAGCACATTCCTTTAGTTCCCGTTTACTTCTAAGGAACTAAGTAATAAGAACATTCTGCTAATGTTTATCTCGATTAGCATTGTGTAGAAAGAAGAATAATCTTTTGAAAGAATTTTGCTTGTAAAGCAGCTAGAGAAATGCATGTGAGTGTAACACATAAGATTTTTTTAAAATGTACAGATCCAAAGAAATGCATCTCCAAAATCGCCTAATATGACAGATTCGAAAGTTCTATGAAAACCGGCCAATTTAGCATGTAATTTAGTTTCCCGTAACAAAGGAAGAGATAACCCCGTCACTGTGATACATTTAATATTTACTTGCTGTTATAATTTAGGTCGTGATTTACCCGATAAAGAGTTCCATAGTTCAACATTTTGGAAGCACACTAATTATAGAACTAGAATCAAAGAGAAAATCCAACCTTGACCCCGCAAGATGGCCTTGAATTACCCGTAAAGGTACAAATTGAACTCTGGTAGCATGGCAAGCAAATACTCTTGTACCTTTCGCGTTAGTCGTCTCCGATGAATATTCCCTTGTGAAGTCCTATTACGTTGAAAACAATTATTAACAGAGTGACCTGATCGTCTGGAAAAGGAACACCCCTATGCTGAGCTAATGGTGAAGGTCCGGGGGACGAATGCATGTATTTAAAGCCTGACTTACCACTGTTTATAGTCTGGGAAGACTTGTTGGATGTTTCTATTGTCGAGGCTTCCCGTAACGGTTGTATCCATAAGGGCTTTCCCATGCCCGAAAAACAGGAAAATTGGCATGATGGGCACTAAAACTCGGTTCATTTAAGTTTACAGTTCGACATATTAAGAAATCGGAGAATTGTATTGCTGATACCCTCTCTAGAATTTTGCGGAGTATTCGCAAGAGGTGACAGTTAATGTTGTTGACTCTGTAATTCAGAAAATATTTCCGAAGGACTTTCCCATCGTCTTCGCAACTCTTACTGAGCTTCAATGTAAAGATCCGGAGTTAGGTCCGTTATGGCAGCAGGCCAAATTGGGTTCTGTGGTGCCAAAACAATTTTTTCAAAATGAATTATTGTATCAGATACGACGGCAAAAGCACCAACACGGATTGTATACCAAAATCTTTAGTTACTTTTGTATTACATTACTACATACTTCACCTTTGGGGAAACATTTGCGGGTTCGTAAAGAAAAGCCAAGATAGCCCAATATTTTTGTTGGAAAGGTATAATAGGTATAGCGGATATTACGGCGCTTGTTCGCCAATGTACATTTTGTAGTAGAGCAAAGCTTTCGCAAAACACGAATGTTAGATTTTTAATTCAAAATTGGCATCGTACGTATGCAGAGAGTCTTTTGGATTTTGCAGGTCCGTTACCTCGATCTCCTCTTGGAAATGTCTTTATTCTGATATTAGTGGACGCCTTTACAAAAGTCATATGCATCCGACCTCTTCAGGTCCCATCAATTTAATTGTATTGACGTTTTACAGGATATTTTTGCCACTGTAGGTATTCAAAAAATATTAGTGTAAGACAATGCATTGTTCTTTAGGGCGCATCAATTTCGGTTTTTTTTTTTTTTTCCATTAGGCATTCAATTCACTTATACATATCTATATTACCTTCGTTAGCTGAAACAGTTAAAGCTACGTTGATTGTGTTTCATTCCGATAATCATCGTCTTTGGAATATTTCTTTGTTTTTTTTGTTTTTTTTTTTCAATTTGACTTTAATACATTATACATGAAGCTCATAAATTATCACCACTTTTATTGTTATTTGAATTTGGTCCTTTATGCCAATTGACAAATATGTAGCAGTTAGCGGAATTACTTCCGTAGGGTGGCAATCCTGAATCTTTACGGCATGGCCGCGCCGTGACCGAGTGGTTAGACCATTCACCACTCACCTAGACGTTCCAGATTCGATCCTAAGAGACCGCATGTGAGATTTGTGGAGGACAGGGGTGGGTTTTCTCCTGGTTCTCCGGTTTCCCCCGCCATCGCATTCCACCGGTGTTCCATCTTCATTCCATGTATTACCAATGTCATCTCCTGCAGTGCCATAAGTAGTAAAAGAGGGAGTTAAAAGACTACCCCCCCTTGAATCTTTACGGCAATTGTGGAATACAACATTCACTAGATTGAAGGCAGATCAGGCTCAAAGAGCAAACGATATAATGACCGCATTTAGTCTAAATATGTGGTGAGAGACATAATTTATTTATTTTTCATCCTCTTAGTAGTGCTACGAAAGACTTTTCGGCTAAGTGGCTCCCCATTTGTTAGGACTTTATCGAAACACTAGATGAATAGCTGGTCTTTCATTCCACCTGCAAGACTATATTACGGGTAAATCTACCCCCACACATGTCTCTCAACTGAAAGCGATTTCCCTTCAAACTTAATGCTCCCTCGTCTTTCTCCCCAGGGACCTACTACGGTAGGTACGGGTTTGGCGCACCCGGGGTCCCGAGCCAGCCTTAACTCCTTCGTGTGGCAACCTCCGAGTGGTGAGGGAGTCAATCTATCAAAATGCCCTCCCAAGTGTAGACCGTGCGTGGAGACCCGTGTCGGTGGAAAGGAACATGCTGGTTGGTTGAGGGTTGCATATCTGAGCCTGGGCCTTCTGTCTTTTCAGTGACTAGGGAAAGTACGCAACTTAATACACCACTTTGGTTTCTTGTTTCACCTAAACGGGAGGCTAGGGACTAGCCCACCTCTAGTCAATCGGCCAGGACTAGGTATTATACCGAACTCCAGGGTGAGTGGACTCCATGGTGGGTGGGGAGCATCGGGAGATGAAAATTAAAATTTATTTTCATGGAAGAATCCAAAAAATCCATTAAATATGGTACAGAGTTCGGAAAAGAAGTAGTCGAGAGTTGTGGTCCACGCTAGTTGATTGTTAACAGAATAGAGGAAGGGAGAAAGTTCTCTAACGTAAGCCCTTTTGTAATTCAAAAGGGTCTTGATAACATTGTTGGTCCTGTAAAATTTTGTGTAAGAGCTCGTAATAGAAGCAGAATCAGCATCCCAGGCTGCGAAAATACTTAAGGCCAAAATGTTGGCCAGCTAGCAATTAAAGGTCGACGTACATAAAATCTTCAATTCCTCACGCCGTGTGATAAACACCCGCGCATTGGACGGTTTGACCAGTGAGGAAATTCAAGAAAATCTTGCTCCCCAAGGCATAAATGGAGAATTTTTACCTACCCGTACCCTGTTTTTTACCCTAATCGGGTAGATTTCCCGCAAAGAATATTAGCAGGGCATGAATCCATTGAGGTAAGACCGTATATACCGAACCCGCTCAGGTGTTATAAATGTCAGCGCTTTGGCCACACCAGTGAATTCTCTAACGGCGAGTCTACCTGTGTCAACTGTGGTAAAATCTCTCATGATGGAGAATGCACGTCAGCTCCAACGTGTGTTAGCTGTAACGGTGAACCTCCGTCAAGTTCCGTGATTGTCCTCGTTTTGCAGAGGAAAAGACGGTCCAGGAGATTCGGGTTAAAGAGAAGGTGTCCTTCTTGGAAGCCCAGTAACTCTTGTGAATCCGCCAACCCTCTGTCCCGAGGTATGGTACCTATAGCTCAGTTGTAGCTAAATCGGCACAAAGTCGATTAATCGCAACTCAAACCTGTGATATAAACGGGGCAACTATTGCAGAAAAGGTTCTCACAGTCAGCTCGCTTCCTAGACCTTCCGACTTCAACATCTAAGTCAGTAGCAACTTCTCCTGCATCTGTAACTGTAAAAAGCGCTAAAGTTAAATAATAGCCGCCAAAGCAATCGACCTCGACCAACAACACTGGCAAGCTAATAATAATAATAATAATAATAATAATAATAATATAGAGAGAGAGAGTACCAGAAAGAAACTTCAAGAACGCCTATGGGGGAACCGACTTCCTCAAGCAAAGCGTAAAGTCTATTCCCAAAACAACAAAGGGAAACAAGAGGTCCTCTTCTGAGGATTCGTCTGGAAAGGACTCAGACCGGCGACATTCATCTTCGCCTGTCCCTATTTCCAATCGGTTCGAGTTACCCGAACCGAAATTTTCAATTGGAAAGGGGTCCTCCCAAGTGGAGGAGGTGGAGGAAGGTGATACTGCCCTCACTGCCAGAAGGACAGTCACAAAGAGGCAGGACCATCCTCCTGTAGAAGGTGTTAACCCGACACCTAAAAAGAATAAACTGAATATACCTCCACAGCCTTCAAAATAGAAATAATGACAATGTACAACTTATCTCATTATAAAGAACATGGCTATTCTACAATGGAACATACGTGGAATAAGAAAACATAACCTGAGCTTGAACTATTGCTTAACCAGTGCGATCCTTTGGTCGTACGTTTGCAAGAGACTATGCTCCGTCCACAAGACAGCTTCAAACTGTAAGGGGTAATCTATCGCCGGAAGAGGATGTACCTGCGCACGGAGGTACTATGATGCTCATCAGAGATGATATATTCGCGCAATCAGTATCATTAGAGTCATACATCCAGTCAGTGGCTGTAAGGATTAAACTGTCACTAACCAGATTCACCATTTGTAATATATACCTTCCGCCGAGTGACGACCTCTCGCTCACTGATTTAGGGAATCTAATTTCTCAACTTACAACACCTTTTCCTTTGGTAAGTGATGTAAATGCTCACCATCCACTTAGGGGCTCACCTCGGGCTTGTGCGAATAATTATAACCTAATTCTCCTTAACACCGGAGAACCTACATTTCTTTCAGATGCTTTCAACAGTTTTTCACACCCGGATGAAGCAGTTTGTTCACCACAATTGGCATCTTCTTTACAGTGGAATATCATCTCTGATTTACATTCTAGTGACCATTTTCCATGTCTTATTAGTCTCTTGCCATAAGATACATGTTCCACACGTTTACGTAGATGGCGCATAGGTCAAGCCAACTGGAACCTTTACTCCCGGTTGGCTGCTTTTTATTACAACGAGCACAACTCTGTGAATGTTTTTGTGGAGCACCTCCAGAAAAATAAGCTTGATGTTGCTGAGCAGTCTATTCCACGGTCGACGACCCAAACCTGCCTTCGATTTCCGGTACTTTGGTGGACGGATGAATGCCGGAATGTCATTCGTGCTCGCAGGCATGCTCCCAGGATTTTCCAACTTCGCCCAACACTGGATAACTGATTGAGTATAAAAAGATCCGTGCCAAATCTAGGCAGGTTATTAAGGATTCCAAAAAGGAATCATGGAGCAAGTTTGTAGCGTCATTCAATCGACATACACCTTCCTCTATCGTATAGGATAAGTTAAGGCGCGTGGACGGAAAACCGACTCATACGCTAATCACCGGTCTTACAACTGCGGTAGGAGATGCTATTGATAAGTTTGACGTGGCTAACACTTTTGGCAGTGCTTTCGCTCAAGTGTCTAGCTCAGAGAATTATTCGCCTGAGTTCCTTCCTGTTGAAAAATAAATGGCGTATTATTTATGGACGCTCTTCAACTGCTGTGGTTCTCAGCGTCCCATTCTAAATTGGGCGTGAACGACCACTTAATTTTGCTCAAAGGCCTGTCTATCAGACCTGAGATTCTTTTACGTGCGGTAAATCTACGACACGGGACAAACGGCTTTACTTCTCTTCCGAAGGTAGCCATGCTATGGAGTTTTACGACCGCAAAAATCCATCGTCCTCCGCCGGGTTTGAACCAGCGACCTTGGGTATATTAAGTCAGCGTGGTAACCATTACACCACGGAGGGTGACTCTTCCTGTTAAGGCTCAGTTGGAATCTCAAGGTTTCAACTTTCGATCTAATAATCTTGAAGATTACAATCGTCTCTTCACCATGAGGGAGTTAAATCATGCACTATCATCTTCGCGAAACTCTGCACCAGGTCCTGATGGAATACACGTCCAAATGTTGCAACATCTCTCTTCCTGCTTGAGGTCTATAATTGTGTTTGGATTGACGCCATTTTTTCAGAAAAGTGGCGAAAGACCACCATCGTACCTATTTTGAAAGCTGGAAAGGGCCGTTTTTTTTTTTTCTTTCAGCTACCGTCCAATTTCCCTCACCAGTTGTGTCTGCAAGATGATGGAATACATGATCAATGGACGGTTGATAAGGTGGCTGGAAACTCACAACCTACTGACCAACACCCAGTACGTTTTTCGGCGACGTCGTTCAGCAGCTGACCACATTGTCTCGATTTCGAAGCAGATAATGAATAGCTTCATGAAGAACTGTCAAACCATTGGGGTATTCTTTGACCTCGTAAAGGATTATGATACATGTTGGCGGGCAGGAATAATACGTTCCCTATACAACTGGAACTTACGTGGACGCCTTCCATTATTCATTCAGGAGTTTATGAGGGACCGCGTTTTCCGTGTAAGGGTCAGCTCGATTTTATCAAATATTTCTGTTCAAGAAAACGGAGTGCCACAGGGATCGGTACTAAGCGTCACGCTGTTTGCTATAGCTATTAATTCTATCTCGAAATGTATTCTCCCAGGAGTATCGTCCTGCTTATTCGTAGACGACTTTGCCATCTATTGTACTTCTCAGCGCACACCTTTTTTGGAACGCCGTCTGCAACGGTGTTTAGACAAACTTTCAGATTGGAGCTCTAAAAACGGCTTTGGCCGTCACTCTGCGTGAACTTCTGGCGCCGTAGGAGACGATTACCATTTTCGCTGCGGTTTGGTACAGTTTTACTACCATTCGCGAATGAGACGAGGTTCCTTGGGTTGATATTCTACAGAAAACTGTGTTGGTCACCACATATAGCTCAGCTGAAAGCGAGCTGTAACCATTCTCTGAATATTTTACAGATAATAAGTGGCAAATCTTGGGGAGCCGGACAGTCTTGCTGCGACTTTATCGCGCACTGGTCCGGGCCAAGTTAATTACGGGTGCATAGTTTATTCTTCGGCAAGACCATCTCTGTTGAGATGATTAGACACTGTCCATAATCAGGGTATTCGTGTCATTTAAGACAGATTGTATCCGAATTTGGAGATGACATTTTCTCTACTGACGGTGAAGTGTTATTTAGTATTTGTGCGAAACAAAGATAATGGCTGAAATAAAATTCACTATTCAGGAACATGCGGATCGCGATAAGCATATTATTGCCAGTGCAACTCGCAAGTCAGAAGAAATCCACGCAATTTTACAGCAACAAAGTGTATCCATGAAGGAGAATAAATCGTCAGATTTTTGCAAAGATTTTTGTGAAGCTTTAGTTTCTGCAAACATCCCGTTTTGAACATTGAACAATGCTAATTTGAAGAATTCTAGAACGTCCTTTCTCAGACGAATCAACTCCTCGCAATGTTATGATAACACCGTTGACAAGATACGGGAAAAAGTACATGGAAAGAAAATGTTCGTTTCTATTGATAAGACGAGTGATAAATGTTGCTTGGCTTTCGTAATTATTGGCATACTGGCGAACGACGGACCAGGAGAGCGTTTCTGCTTACAAGTGAGGTATTCGAAGCTGTTAATCACTACACGCCTAGCTGCGCAGACCAGATAAAGTGTCGTAATATGAAGTCTGGTGGAGGGCAAGAGATTCCCTAGATCGCGCGCAATACATTGGTTGTAATGGGAAAACAGTGAAACTTAAAACAGCTATAATTAAATCATACGGATACCTGATTTGGTAATAATTCCGAAAACACATTATTTATGATCGTCAGCATCCATGCACAGGGATTAGATCTTGAATGTCCTGTTGGAAGTTGAATAAAATCACTTCATTGACTAGACAGATTTCATTCCACAACTGAACAAAACAAAAGTAAATATTAGCAATGAACTTGAATATCGCATGCCTGCATTTAAAATGTTTTACGAACAGGATGTAAGCATCACAGAGAGCATAATTCAGCTTTAATTCCGTTTTCTCAGTTCCTTCTCAGTGATTCCATGTAACTTTTCCTTTTTTTTTCTTTTTTTTTTAATGCACAAAGTCGTCAACAAGAATTATAGAAAGAGCTTGTTAAGAGTGTGTCTGCAGTAAAGTGGTCAAAATGCTGAATTAAAAATGAAAAATATGCTGGGTTCGATTCTAGGCTGATGAAGCTATTCTTATTCCCCACCCTTAAGAGTCCGGAAATATGAATGCGATACTTATGTGTGTTAAGTTAATCGAGAAGTACAGTTTTAACGTACACTTCAAATTTAAGCAGTCGATATTGAAGGTCAAAGTAGTAATACGACGAAATTACCTAAGGCAGCATGTAAATAAATAAAAACAAACAACTAAATAAAATGATATAGCAAAAAAAAAAAAAAAAACATACGCGATTCTGGATTTTCAGAGATGGTATGTACAGTATAAACATAAAATAAAAGTGAAATTAGGTACCTGTATTCCTTTTCAGTAAACTATATTCAAGAAGTTAAGTAAACATTTTCTATCAGTATTTGTGGTATAGGTATTTGAGTTAGATAAGATGTGCACAACAGGAGAGTATGGTCTATGATTCCTGAAATAATTTATAAACAAATCTAAAATTAGAATCAATTATTATTTAACATTCTTCAGGTCCTGACACTTTTGCAAATTTCGTTCTTGCACCATATGGGGTCGTGTTTCACTCTGAAATTACAGATTTGAAAAATTAGCTTAATCGAAATTAGTTTGTTTGTTTTTTATTTAGGACAAATTATAATATTGAGTCTAATACTTTAACACTGCCGTCTAATACTAATAAAACATATACAAAATAGTTATAAGAATGACATTATCGTTCTCGTTACCTTTTGTCAGATAACAAGGGAAACTAAATACTGAAGGAACTGTCAGGGTTTAGCATCATCTTGCCTTTATTCTCATGGAAACAATTTTTCGCAAAATGCACCGAGCATAGCCTGTGATATTTCAATGGCACAAATTGTTACGTCTCGGAGCAGCTGAAGACTTACTCGATAACTCTATTTTATGTATTAGCAACCAAAAATAAATTATCATTCGCTTAGTGACCGAGGAAACTCACGAGAATGAATCGAAATGAATTTGGAACACAAATGTTTCAATTCATTCTTACAGATGGTAAGTGATCTGGGAATAATTTTTCCGGTGGTTGGTACAGTTATGCAGCATAGAAGTGCACCATGTAAATTATTAATCCCTAATACCCTTAAATCACCTCACTTTTAAAGCCTTTTAAGCGTACTGAACATACGGCAAAAAGCACGTTTGCCCTTCACTTACCGATGCGCGAGAGGTTTCAGTTAGCAACAGCAACCAGCGCCAGCGGTGAGTCTAAGTAATATAATTCCAAGGTCTTTGATCATTACACAAATTGTAGACTCTTCGAAAAATCTTTGTTATGACCTGAGGATATAAAAAAATGATGTTTTGCTTTTTGTAACTGACGCAGCACCATACATGGTAAAAGCTGGAAAGTCAATTTAATAATTTTATCCGAAATGGTGCATATTATATTATTGGTGCACGCTATGCGTAGGGTGTCACAGGAAGTTAGAAAACATTTTTCTCAAGTGGATTGCCTAGTGTCAAAGATGAAGGAATTTTTTGTCAAGGCTCCCTCTAAATTGCTCTTCAGGTCCATGGTTCCGGTATTCCCCTACCACCAGAACCTGTCATCACTCGATGGGGCACCTGGATTGATTCAGCAATTTATTATTGCGACCATTTCCAGTGTCATCAAAACACCGAATCCTGACAAGCTACTGCAATTGATACAGCTGAAACATTATTTGCAAGTAGTGAAATTGAAAGACAGCCTTCATAAAGGCAAATTTCAGTTGCTTAGCACAAGGATTCTCACGTGTACAGGAAAAAGTTATGCTTCTGGAAAGCTCTCTAACTTGAATGAATAAAATTGAATCTAATTTGAAAAGTGCAGGGGGAGATATTGGAAGAAGGATTTGTAAGAAAATGGAATCAACTCTTGATAAAAACTCTGAATACGAAACTTTGTGTCGCATTTCACAAGTGCAAACCGGCGAAACGTTTGATACTTCCTGAACTGAAGAAGATCTTAGTGCCAGTGATTTTGTGTATTCCAAGTATGTTCCAGTTGTATCAGCTGATGTGGAAAGGAGTTTCTTACAGTACAAAAATGTTCTTTCCGACAACAGGCGTTTCAAGAATCTGCGCATGCTGCTAGATATCTACTGCAATAGTTCTGAATACGGTAAGATTTTTTATACGTTCATCTTCCTACAATTCGTGAATTTCAATTAATATTAATTTTTCATTTCAGATCTAACGTTACAGAAGTAAGCACAGTGTTATAGTCTCATATTCTGAAATAAGACAAAATTTTTAAAATAATGTTTTACATAATTTTATAAATTTCTAAGTTGTTTTATTTATAATTTTTTAGATTTTTAAAATATAAAAATCCAGGGTCTGATCATGATCTATTTCTTGCTAAACTAGAGAGCTTATACATAATAAAAATAATGTAATATTTAAACACCACCATCGGGGGCAAAGCAGATTAGATTAGGTGTTTCAGAAGGATCAATATTAGGCCCCATTTTATTCATGTTATTTATGATTTACGAATAACTTGCCAACAAATAAAGTATCTAGGTCTTGCAAATCATACAAATATAATTGTAAAAGGAACATACCAAGAAATACTTTTAAGGGTAGCCGAAATGCCCTATCTTGTCAATGTTAAAGTTTGACCCATTATCTCAGGAATTATTTAACACTCTAAGCTAAAACTTTCAAGGTATATTCAGCAATAGCTTTACTGTTGAGTGATGATAAATAAAATACATTTATTGATTAGAGAGAAAGGTATGATTATTTTAATAAAGCACTTCAAATTTTATTGAAAAACGATGAGTTTTAATTTTTTTTTTTAAAAATCCCTTAACCATATACATAAAACATTTTTTCATGTGTGTTAAATATTTTTGCTCTTAGTGTTAATTAGTTTCTGAGATAATGCGGCATTTGTATTGACAATTTTACTTCAGAAATTGATTTCAAACATGACATTAAAAAGAAGTAACCTAACTTTACAAACTCAACTTCGCAGTACTACAAAACTCTCAATGAATGAAATATAAGCAGGATGTCAATGCTGCCAATAGCTAAAATAAAACTTTCCGATCAAAATAAAAAGAAAACGTTCTATGCTCTAACACTAATATTTACAAAGTTATTGATGTTTTACCAAGCGAGTGTACCAAAATGTTCTAAAAAAAAACTAAAACGCAGGACTATTTTCAACAATATTTTTAAACTATTTACAATTAGCGTACCTCTATGAAAGCTATTCCAGAATGAGTGAGAGATTCGTAGTATTCATTGAAACATACAAATGAAAAAAAAAAAAAATGAAAATCCCATTTCGACTCCCCTTAAAGCAAATGTAAAGAAAAGCCTCAAATTGATGTATAACCAACTGAGAGAAGGTGGCGCCGTGGGCGAGTACTTAGACCACTCGCCTCTCACCTGGACGACCCGGGTTCGATCCCAAGCGATCGCATGTGAGATTTGTGGTGAACAAACCGGGTTCTCTTCGGTTTCCCCCGCCTTCGCATTCCATCGGTGTTCCATCTACAATCCATGTATCACCAATGTCATCGCCTGCGGCGCCATGGTAATAAAAGCAGGCGTTAAACGCTATCAAAAAAATCTTATGTGCTCCATTCATATGACTTTCTCTACTTCTGTGTAACAAATTATTGTTAGTAAGCTTATTCTTCTATATACTTCAAGCTAATCGAGAAAGAATTAGCAGAAATAGTCTTATTACTTGCTTCTTTGAAAGTAGAAGTGAAATATGAGAGTATCATAGGTTAAAGTGAAGTCAAAAGCTGGTTACTAGGTGACTGACGTTCCTTTGTTTGTATGGACACGAGTTGACAAATATCTGTATGAGGAAAGTACAAGTTTTTTCAAAGCTGAAACCAAAAACAAGGAAAACGATCAACTCCTCGAAAAAATGTATATAACAAAAATTGTGTGTTTTAATGTGCTCTACATTTTTGTGTGGTAAGTTTTTGTCCATTTCTTACGGTTTAGCAGTTAGGTAAAATTCATCCAGAATAAAGTAGTCTTCAGAGGCTATTTCCAGAAAAGCCAAGATACACATATTATTTGTCAGGTAAATATCTTTAATATACGATATTTTAATCAAAATCGTTTGAGCCATTTTTGAGAAAATCAAAATTTTCGAAAAAAGTTCCATGTAAAGGGTAGTTGGGAGGGGGGATTTTCTTGAAAATCTTCGTGTCGCATCCTTGGAAGATACCAAACTTAAATACCAAGTTTGGTATTTGACGGTCTTTTCGTTTTTGAGCTATGCTGTCCACAGCACACACGGCCCTTTTTCCAAAAATGCTTTTTTTGCATTCAGGGGGACCCAAAACATGTATTTCCGGTGAAATCTCGGTATCGATTTTTTGGGTGCAGTACAATACCTTCTCTGTACACTATGTACATTGTACGTGTAGAGAAAGTAAAAATCAGTTGAGAGTGAATACAGAAAACACCGTAGTAAAGCATTTTCACAATCTACAAAATAAATCTTTTAAAGAATCCATTGTCCACCTCAATAATACAGAAATATAAAGGTTAGTAACACAATATTACTTTATATTTGGATACAGAATAATGTAAGATGGGATAAACACATCAAATAAACTTAGCACTAACTGTTACACTTTTCGAATTATAGTAAATAACATAAATCTTGAAACAATGAGAAATGATTGCTTTGCTCTTGTTCATATGGAATTGAGCTCTGGGGGAGTTCACCACAATATAAAATATTAATTAAAGCTCTTTTGCAGGTATGAAATTATATAATAAACTTCCAATCAGTTTGAAGCATATAGGGAAATTTACTATCATTAAATCAGCTTTACTGGCAGATTTACCTCATCAAATGAGAAATTAGGTACTTTAGCAATGAATGCACAGCCTGGGTAATTTTGGTACACATTTTATTTATATTTATCTGCATATATAATATGTTTATTTGGCATGTCCTATAATCGACAGTACCAGTGTACAATATGATTTACAGGATCAGTAAACCAACCACTACTATTACTATTACTATTAAATTACTTATTCCTGAATTACCAAGATAAGAAACTGGCAATATTTCGATTGCTTGCTGGACGTAATCCTTGGCTGCCCATCTACACGGCTGTGGTGTATAAACTTCATCTTAATTTGTAATGAACCAACTTATCCTTGAATATACACCGCGGTATAAGTGTTCAGCAATAAATTAAATTCATCTGGATTCAACAAAAACACAATACACCACAACAGTTACTTCCAAATTTTCTGGTATGAAAAAGCGTGGTTTATCTGATGATACAAGTTTGTATGCTGAATAGGAACATTCAACACTACAACTTGGTTTAGAGGCAACTTTAAACATTGGAACTCAATTGAGAGTCTGGCTGTCCCTTTAACATAAATCTTACTTTCTCTATATATGCAAGCTCTCGAGTTTTGGGATATACTATTTTAAATTTTTGAGAAAATCTTTCACTGGACCCCTTTCCAGCTTCACTTCTACGTTTGCTTTTTCTTGCATAGAAATGGTCCAGTATGTAGTTTTCAATGGAGCGTGGCAAAAAAGCGCACTATTGCTGATTATGTTGCTGTGGCACTTCTTGGCTTTTTTTTAATGCCTACTGCATCTTCTGAGAAGAAATTCTCGCTCGGCTTTCTGAGACGCACCGGCAGTCATTTCAATTGCTGGCAGTTGCTACTAAAGCCACCAGAGGCTATCGACGGCCTTCGCCAGTAGCTTTTTTTTTTTTTTTTTTTTTTTTTTTTTTTATTGATGATGGGGGAAAAGGCAACTAACGCCCTAACCCCAGGCAAGCCTGGGAGTGTGAGACTCCCCACCCTGGACTCGAACCAGGGTGGCACTACTCACAAAAAACCCCCACCGGAAGTAGGAGGCCCATGCCTCTCTGTTGCAGTACCGCATTAAGCACCTGCGTATTTTTGGTGATACTGAATGCTGCCTGCCAGTGGCAGTAACAGCGAGTGATGGAGATATTAGCCAGTGGACACACATGACTTCGCCCTGAGTGCCCCGCTGGAGAAGTAATTGGTGTGAGTGATGGGTAGTTAGTGGTGATGTTTGTTAAGTTTAAGGTGATTCTTCCGGGTGTACCCTTGTTCGGAGTGGTATTCTCTGAGCAATTGCTGCGCTGTCTTAGGCTGCTGAGGGAATGGTCCTTCAGCTACCTGCTGTTGATAATTTTGGACGCTGGCTATCCGGTTGGACAGCTCAGCGGTGGAGGCCTGTTGAGTGGAGATGGCGGCGGTGTTGGCAGCTTGTAGGGCGTCGATCCTGGTGGACAGGTCGGCGGCTGTAGTGTGCTGGCTGGTGGCTGCTACGGCGTTGGAAGCTTGCAGTTCCTGCAGCTTCTGTGTGAGGAGGCTGCATGTCTCTTCCAGAGCAGCTAGTCGAGCGCCGACGTTCAGGATCTCCGCGTGGAGGTCCTGAATGGCTTCTCGCGTCGCTGCGTCTGTTGAGAGTGCAGGTGGTGAGGCCTCGGTGGTTGATGTCTGCGGTGGAGTGGTGCGGCGCGCAGGAGGTGGTGATGAAGTGGTGCTCCTTGGGTAGAGAGGACACTGCGCTTGCCCTGTGAAATGTCCTGTGCCACGGCAGGTGGCACAGAACCGGCAGCGACGGCGTAGATTGTGCTCAGTGCACTCGGCGGTGGTGTTGGCGGAGCCACAGTAGTGGCACCGCGGCGACGAGGAGCAGGCGTCGGCTGTATGCCCGAAGGCACAACAGCGACGGCAGGGCCGGTGACGTTCCATCTTGCTGGCCTCGACGACCAGGAGTTGCCCTAACAAGGGCAACCCTGACGCCAAGGCAGCGTCGAGGTCCGAACGATCCTGAAGCTCCAGCCTCACAAGTGGTGTAGGTCCCCGGTTGCAAATTATCCTTGTGGCCCTCAAGCAAGAAGGCCACTTGGATTTCGCTGCGGCGAGGAGGTGCCGGGTGGAAAGGTCCCTAGGGACCCCCCGTACCACGGCACTGAACCGGGGCGGCGACGACGTGGAGCTAGGCGGCGGCGGTGTCGGTGATGGCGGCAATTGCGGCAGCAGTTGCGGCGAGGGTGTGGTGGCGGCCGGCGGCGAAGCAGGGCTTGCCGGGACCGGTAGCAACGGAGAAGCTGCCTCCTCGGCGGCTGCCGAGGAAGAGGTGTCGGGTGCTGCCTTAGCAGCGGCGAGTCTGCGCAGTCTCTTCTTGGCCATCTTGACCAGCTCCCGGTCGCTTTGGCTGCAGTTTGCTCTGCCTGCATGTAACGGACCTCTCCGCCGCGGCGGGCAATATATTACCACACTTTAGTCAAGTCAGAGCAATGTCTTCCAGTAGTGTCCTCCAGCAAGCGCCAAACCAACAATTACTCTCTTCAAGCGAATGTACCGGTGATGGCCGGTACTGCGAGGAGCAGCTACGTTTGAAGGAGGAAATGTCATCGACAGTCATCGTTCAGAGCTCAATTGAGTTCGACAGTATGATCTTCCTCGGCTGAACTTAGTAAATAGAACCTAGAGAAGAATCCAGGCATCACATAGAATGCAATTGTCTTTAAATGTTCATACATTCACTTCATTTTGTTTATGAATGTAGTTGTCTTTAAATGCTATTGACTTTACTTACTTTTGTATTTTTTAAATCAAAACAGGTAACAAATGATGAGCTTTTCCTGATTATTATAGCTGGTTTTTTTTTTTTTTTTCAAAGGCAAATTTATGTGTTCTTTATGATTAAATCTTTACTAAATAAGTACATAATCAAGGAAGTCAATGCTGCGTGTTATAAGTGTTTCAAGTTTCCACAACGTTCCTCGTCTTCTCCTGGGTTATCTCCTACGATGCCTAACTAGGAAAAGCTATTAAATACTATAAAAATCTCCTGAGTCCAAGCTTACAAAATAAGATATAAAAACCAATTTTATTCACTTTAGCAGGTGATTGGTGAAATTAAATAAATAAGTCCTGATAGTATTAGCCTGAGTTTGGGATTGCACGGAATAAACACCCTCGGGTTAACTGAAGGATATTTGTTTGAAGGAAAGTGCACACTGATGGGGACGAGAAAGGGGCAGGGGTGTGGCAATGGTAGCAAATCGTGGTTTATTTATTCTGCTTGGAAATTTTGTTATTGAGACTTGTGGGAGTCAAGGTTAATACACATCAATATACTTCTTGAATGATGTTTTAATTATTTCTTGAAGTGCAAGGACAATCTCAACTTATTTTTTCAAATTATGGATGTTTCATTTCAGCCTGAATTGCTGAAACGCCGGGAATTGGAGAATGAGTTAGGCGTACTGAAGATGGAATTCAATACCCGAGCTACTGTTCCTGAGCTGTAACAAATACTTTCCACTCAGCTGGTAGTAGGACAAGACATCGAAGGCGCGAGCCCGGAAGTTGCTGAATCAATCGAATTACAATAGTATGAACATGCTAGACAATAGATAGAGAATAGTTTCAAAGAGGTGCTGAAAGATTTGATGCAAGAATTTCCAGAGTTTCTTACGAAAAATTAGGTTGTACTAGCTTAGTAGAATACCAGATCGAGTTCTATGATAAATGGTTAGTTCGTTTACCTCCACATCACTTATCTCCCCCAACGATTACATCTGTTAAAGCAAACGGTTAATGAAATACTTGAGCAAAGTATTTTAAAATTTTGAGCTCTGATTATTCTAGTCCAGTTTTCCTCATCCCAAACCAGATGCTAGAATGGTGATAAATTATCGTGTTTTGAGCAGTAAAATAAAGATAGACAAGGTACCAATTCCTCACGTCCATTTAAATTATCAATGGTTCGCACATACTAAATATTTTACAAGATTTACCTTATCCAAGCATATTATCCAAATATGTTGGAAGAAGGTTCTAGAAAATACATGGCATTTTAAACGAATCATAATTGATTTGAATTTGCTCGGTTACCATTTGGTATTGTTACTTTTTTTGTAGCTTAACGTCCTTTAACGTAGTTGGTCATATCGGACGATGACTGAAATTGGTGAAATGATGCTCAAATGATCTCGGGGTCCATGGAGCTAAAAGTTACTCGACATTCGTATTCTCAGGATAAGGGAAAACACAAAAAACCCCGTATCCGCGTAGCTCACCCTAAGCGAGATTCGATCTCACGACCTGTTAAGTGTGAGGCAGACACGCTACCACCACACTACCCAGGTGGGCCGGTATTGTTATTGATTCTCAAGTTCTGGCCAAGTTGTTAGATAGGGTATTTCGTGATATCAAGTTTCAATATTTGTATCATTACTTGGATCAGGGATGCCAACTTGAACATATTGGGGAGCCAAAATAAATAAAGAGGAAATGCATACTTTTTTCAATTTAGTTTAACTGTTATTTTAAAATGTATTACACGTTGCACCATTGAACTATTGTTTATACCTTTGTTTATTATACTGTTTCCTTGAAACTAAAAAACCGATTAAACTTTTACACTAAAAGTTGATTTACGTGTCTATGCCCTAAAACTGAACTCTTTAGCAGTGGAGTCCATGCTTAAGAAGAATATTCAGGATTACACGATAGTTTAGGCGTTTTCAGGTAGTTTTTCAGTCTTCTCAGGCTCAAGAATGATTTTTCTGAATTAGAAGTTGTAAGTATCGTTAGCAGTAGACGAATGAGCTTCAACAGCTTGGGAAACATTGTCTTCAATTGCGGGTTTCTCTGGAGAACATCAACCACAGATGCACTACCAATGCTTTCATTCCTCGTTTTTAGAATATCTAGCAACATGTCTTGATGTAATTTTACCCTTTATTCATCAATGTTATCTTTGAAGTTTTCATTAAGCTTCTGCAATTCGGGTTTTGCACCAGTGAGAAATTGTTCTACATTAACCATAAAGTCAAAGTCTTAGACTTGAATCAAATCGTAACAAACTCTATGTCATCGACAACTTCAATGAAAGCTTGGCGATACAAGTCTTCAGGAACATGGAATGGGAAAGCTTCTCTGTTTTGCGCATCGTCGTTCGGTGGGGAATCTTTTAAGTCTGCTTTTCGGTGACATTTTGATTTTGTTAATGTTCTAAAATTTTCAATGTCTTTCTTCCAGTTTTGGTAACCCGGTTCAATGAAATTCAATTCTAATTTACTAGAGAAGTTCATCCATTTGTTAAGGAATACTGATCTGCATATTTTGTCGGATCATACTCCAGCCAAGCATATGTGCTTCGCCAATAGGATTGGAAATTTCTTTTATATAGCCTGCTTCAGCTTCCTTTTATATCAACTGCTTTCGTTTTAGGTTGAGGTGAGAGCTTACCTGCCTCTGTTGATTCGAGATCTTGGATTTGACTTTCAGATCGTTGCTTTGGACTGGCTGTTTAAAGATAGGGTTTTTGCCTTCTAACTACAATTGATCCATTTTGCATTCCACTTAAGCACTGGCGTATGAAAAACAATCTATGAGTATCAGTCAATATGAAGTCCAAATTAAATTCGTCTTAACTGGCTAGCGGTGCAGTTTTACACACGTTTTTTTTTTTTTTTTTTTTTTTAGTGCACTCAATGAGATGTGATGCTTCTAGAAATTATCACGGTTAAAACGTTCCCCACTCCTGGATGAAACGTTCCCGTTCGTCACCTCTTTCTAACTGCATCCACAAAAGCGCAATTCTCCTCTTCTGGCTTTCAGATTCCCGCTTGCCACTGCATCTACACTCTAGTAATTCTCCTTTTCTGACTTTCGGATTTCCAATTGTCGACGCTTCCTCACCTCGAGTTCGCAACTACTGTTTATTTAATTTACTGAAATTTCAACTTATTTTGAAAGATTAGCAATTATTATTTGAGGTTTTCGAACGAGGATGAGCCCATAGACTTTGTGGACCTGACTTGGAAGATCTTTGCATTTATTTTCAGGCCCTCGGAGAGCGTGAGAAATGTGTGCGCAAAGTCTGATCTAGGCTTAAGAATGCAGGATTGACTGCCAACCTGAAAAAGGTTAAGTTTTCCATCTGTAGTTTGACATTTTAGGACATGTTACTTCTTGTAAAATATCCAAATTGATCCAGAAAGGACGATTAAAATAAGAGAATACCCCAAACCAAAGACCACAAAGCAGATAGCCCGTTTTCTGAGGATAATTAACTATATCTCTAAATTACTCCCGGTTATTCAGAACAAGCTCTATAGTTGATTATATTGCACAAGAAGGACGTAAAGTTCAAATGGTGCGAAGAATATAATCTAGTATTTCATAAATTTAAGAATGCTTAGTATCTCTTTCAGTTCGGTATTACCCGCCATTTTACTTCAGGAATTTCTGGAAGGATGAAGAGTGGCGTTATATACATCTCACACTTACCATGCAGGAGCATTTATATTCCATGTGTGAACTGGAAGCACTGGCAGTACTTTATGGGAAAGATTCATTGTATTCTATTTAGTATATATAGAATTTTTGTTAGAGACTGACAATCTGGCGCTTTCTCGCGTTTTGGCCAGGCCTCGGAAATATGGCCAAAGAGCAAAGTGAGTGCTTCGAATATCCGCATTTAAATTTAAGCTTAGACTCATTCGAGGTAATCTAAATTGTGTTGCAGATGCCCTGTCTTCCATGTATGGTGAAAACGTTTTAGATGAAGTTGAGATAAAAGTACCTTTTTCTTTAACAGTTCTCAGTGATTGTTCATTAGCTTATGGGGATATTGGTAAGGATCGGGAAGTGGTTTAGTGCTATCGCCCGTCATTCTCAATTGTAAAAGAGGCTAGAGAAAATAAACCATATTCCCCGAGAAAGAGAGTCTTATGTTGCAGATCGTCACACTTAAAATAAGGTGGTGGTACCTGATAGCCTGAATTACTTTATTGTTTCAATATTTTCTTGATAGTCTGTGTGGTAGTAATTTGGCAAGGTGTAAAATTCGGGATAAGTTTATATGGAAAGGTACGGATGTCGATATAGGGATGATGGTCAAAGCATGTATCACTGTAAATTGTCTAGGCATGCTCAGCACACACGTGTCGTACTTTTGACTTTTAAACATGACTGCAATGCCAATACAAACATTTTTCGGACTACATTGGAGAGTTATCCAGGAGTAAGCAAGGAAATATATTAGTGTTCATTATTATTGACTCCTTTATAAAATATACGTGGTTGTTATCCACTAAGGAAGCCAACGCAGCTAATGGGTTAAGGGCTTAAAATCTCTGATTTTTTTGTTTTGGCGTTTGTGGTTAGTGACAATGCTACATAGCTTTTAAGTCGCATTTTTAGAACGTTTAGCTTTGGGGCTGGTATCCAGCAAGTAATCACAATCCTGTATTGTCCCTGTCCTTCACTCAGCGGAAGAGTTAATCGAAATTTGTTAACTTCTTTAATAGTGTATCATCAGAAAGATCATTCAAGGTAGAATGAAACCTTATTTTGGTGATATTTTGCATTGGACAACACCAGGCCTAAAGCTCATAAGCAATGTCCTTTTAATTCAATATTTTCTTTCCCTCCGAACAGTCCATTAGCCAATTTGTGATATTCTTGCTGATAAAATGCATGTAGAGAATCAGAGAAAGTTGGAATCGCGTCAGCAGAAATTTTTAGCACTTTAAAATCGGAAATATTATGATAAGGGTAGAAAACAGCATGAGTTCCAGGTGGGCGATGTTGTCTATATGAGAAACTATCCTGATAGATGCGCCAGTGTGAAATATACTACAAAACTCGCACCCCGATATGTTGGTCCTTACATAACTGAGAAGTTCAATTCTCCAGTTGCTGTGCTTTTCAAAAAATGAAAGTAATTAAGTAACGAGAGCTCGTGTGAGCCAATTGAAGCAGTGACTCCCGTGCCTGGAAAGAGAGGCCTGTTTATAAGATACATTTGAAGTGTTATTGCAATTTTATTGTAAGGGGACGGTGAAAATCCTTCTTGGAGTGAATATTTATTTGTATTTAATTTTAGTGCTCGGATAACTCTGTTAGTGTGGAAATGACCTTGAGTCAAGAGGAGGGTGCCGAGAAGATCAGCTGATTCTATCACAGTTTGTTTGATGGATTTAATTGATGACTCTAAGCTTGAACAAAATAAAAGGCTGTCTCATTTTATGTATTTTCGAGGGGAGTCTGTAATTGCAATTCTCGTTACGGCCGCCTGAGATTCGTCGGCAGTCATCTTCAAGTGCTACGGCCGCCAGAAATGTATCAGCTACCTTTGCCACTCGCATTGCTGCAGTCTGTTGTTCAAAGGGCTTCATCTGCTAATAGCGGTGCTTTTTGCTCTCCGCTTCACCAACGGTGGGCTGTATATTGCCCACTCTTTAGCCAAGTCGGAACAGTGTCCTCCAGCAAGCGCCAAGCCAACAATTTCTGTCTTCAAGCGAATCTACCGGTAATGCCTATTCTACAGGTAGCAGCTATGTTTGAAGGTGGAAATATATTACGGCAGTCATCGTTCACCATACCATTTGAGGTCCACAGTATGAACTTCTCCGCCGGTTGGACTTAGGAGATTGAACCTAAAGAAGAGTCCAGGCACCACAGGGAAGGGGTCACTTTCCGCACTACGCTTCTATTAGATAAGGATGAGGCCGTCCCTGTTTTCACAATAAACTAAAAGGCGTGCTTCAGTCCTCAGAATATTCTCTTTTCTAAAGAAAACTTTCATTCGCTTCAAGTAAATGATTTTCATTTTCACCACAGAGTTTTGAAATATTTTAAATTATAATGTTTAAATAACTATTGCATGGCAAGCTCGACAAACCCGAGTAATTGCTGAGCAGACAAATCCTGTTATTGGTTGCTATGTAGCAACGGAAGGTTGTCTCCGGCCAGGGACAAACGGGGCTAGTCTGGAGGTCGAAAACACCTAAAGTTATATTTCCATTTTTACATTGTTTTGCGTCAATGCAGCTATTTCCAAATGTTCACAATTCACTTTACTTACAGTTATTATGAGTTTTATATTTTCAAATTGGAACAAATAACAAACAGATTGTGAATATTTCCTAATTACTATAAATTGTTTTTTCAAAGTCAAACTCACGTATTCTTAATAATTGAATCTCTACTAAATAAATATGTATGTATTCAAGGAAATCATGCTGTGTGTTATATAGTCTTTAAGTTTTCCTTAACCATCCTTATTCTCTCCTGGGTCCAAGCTTCCAAAATAAAAAAGCAGAACCACTTTTATTCAAGAATTTCAAACAAATCCTCCTGCCCCCAACTACCCTTTACAGTATTTTATTTGAAAACTTTGGCTTACTCAAAAATGGCTCTAACTATTTTGATTAAAATCTCTTATTTATGACAAATAAAATGTATATCTTAAATTTTCTGGGAATAGCCTCTGAAGACCTCTTTATTCTGGATGATTTTTTTTTTTTTTAATTTTGCATAACTGGTAAACTGTAAGAGATAGACAAAAACCTACTACCAACAAATCTGATGTGCTCCATTCACATAACTTTCTCTACATTTCTGTAACAAATTATTCTCCTATCAATTTCATGCTAAAACATTAGCAGAACTTGGTTTATAAGTAGAGAGGAAATAAGGGAGTACATTAAGCTAAATCGAAAGTCAAATGTTTTAAAATGTGGTTGCTATGGGATTGAAATCCGTTTCATATCATGGCCAAGTACCCGTATGAGAAAAGTAAGTATTTTAAACCTGAAATCAATAACAAGGAATATCTCGAAAATGGCCAACACAGCGAAAAAAATGAATATGACATAAATTGTGTTTTATCGTGATCCACATTCTTTGATTAGTAAGTTTTTGTCTATCTCTTAAGGTTTATCAGTTATGCAAAATTCAATAAAAATCATCCAGAATAAAGAGGTGTTTAGAGGTTATTCCCATAAAATTCGATATATACATTTTATTTGGGATGAAAATATCTCAAATATAAGACATTTTAATCAAAATCGTTAGAACAGTTTTTGAGAAAACCAAACGTTTCAAAATTTTTCCATGTAAAGGGTCGTTTGGGGTGGGAAGATTTTCTTGAATATCTTCGTGTCACATCCTTGGAAGATACCAAATTGAAATATCAAGTTTGGTATTTAACGGTCTTTTCGTTTTTGAGCTATGTCCAAGGATCACACACACATATATACACACGCGCGCGCGCGCGCGCGCAAACATCTCACATACGCGGACTTTTTCAAAAAAAAAATGGATTCAGGGGAACCCAAAACATGTATTTTTGGTGATATCTCTGTATCGAATTTTTGGGTGCAATACAATACTTTCTTTATACACTATGTACATAGTACGTATAGAGAAAATAAAAATGTAGATGTTAAACCACATAATTTACGTCATTACATTTTTTCGTGGAGTTGACCGTTTTCAAAATATTCCTGATTACTGGTTTTCGTTTTAAAATATTTTGCTCATAAGGAAACTAACTGGTCTATTCCTGGTCATGCAAAAACATGGATTTCAATCCCATTGAAATCACATTTTAAAACATTTTACTGTTGGTTCAGCATAGTGTGTTCACTTATTTCCCTTTTATGTATAAGGAACTGTGTAATAACACTGTTTCTCCTAATATTTATTTTGATTAACATGAAATAGAACAACTAGCTTATTAACAATGCTGTGTTACAGAGATGTAGAGAACACATGAGTTTTTGGTTGTTCTAAGTTCTCAGACTCCAACGCATCCAAGAAGCTAACATTTTGACTTTATTTTTCTTTCATTTTTGTAACAAAATTGAAGAACATATGCGTTATATTTAGTGTTTTTTAAAATATAATTACTGTACAGCTTATTTGTTAGTTGAATATCATGATAATATAAACAACCTCATTTGCAGAAAATCTCTTATTCTCAAGTAAGGAAAATATATTACACTTGGTTGATGGCAGAAATTTGAAGATTCCTGTAATTTCACTATATAGTTGAATTCACGATTTTAAAAATGCTTGTTTAATCCGAAAACAGCATTCCTGAATGTGTCAACCACATTTTGAACCTGCAACAAAATCTGTCAGCTTCCTTTCATTAATATCAGCAGCCTGTACAATATTCTTTTGTAAAAAAGGTTAAGTATGGAAGAATGTCACATCCCACCAACTCTGAAAACGACTACAAGTGAGCAGGATTATAAATATGACACCAAAATCATCACTTCAAATTTTCTGTCAAGTATTAAGCTTAGTTCACTGATTGTATTAATATATAGAAATAGAACGGTTTTTTTATATGCGTGTGTATGTGTGTGTGTACAGCATTGCTCAAGGCGGAGAGTCCAGAAAATACCAAACTTCGTATTTAAGTTCAGTATCTTCCAAGGATGCGACAGGAAGATTTTCAAGAAAACCTTCCGACCCCCAACTACCCTTTACATGGAAAAATTTTCGAAATGCTTTATTTTCTCAAAAATGGCTCTAATGATATTGATTAAAATATCGTATATTAAAGATATTTATCTAACAAATATAATATTTATCTTGAATTTTCTGGAAATAGCTTCTGAAGGCTACTTTATTCTGGATGAATTTTACTGATTTTTGCATAACTGGTAAACGGTAAGAGATAGACAAAAACTTACCACACAAAAAGCTTTTGGTTTCAGCTTTGAAAAACTTATACTTTTCTCATGCAGGAATTTGTCAACTCCTGTCCATACAAAGAAACTTCACTCACATAGTAACCAGCTTTTCACTGTCAATTTAACCTATGGTACTCCCTTATTTCGCTTCTATTTTACAACAGTTGACACATCTGTTCTGCGAATTTTATCAAGGTAAAAATGATTGATTCTGTATTAAATGCCAAACATTTTAGTCTATCTCGATATGAAAGGGATTATTAATCCACAGTTACATATAAACTAGTAGTTCAAGTCTCTGCAGCATGGAGGGGAGGACATGTCAGTTTTTTACTTTCTCTACACGTTTTATGTGCATAGCGTACAGAGAAGATATTGCATTCCACCCAAAAATTCGATCCGAGATTTCACCGGAAATAGACCTCTTAGGGTCCCCTGTACCCAAAAAAAGTATCTTCAGAGAAAGGTCCATGTGTGTGTACGTGAGTGCGTGTGTGTGTGTGTTTTTTTTTTCATTTTTATTTCTCTATAGGTACATATTATGGACATAGTGTATGGAGAAGGTATTGTAATGCACCCAAAAATTACATACCAAGATTTCACCGGAAATACATGTTTTGAGACTCCCTGAATTCAAAAAAAGCATTTTTAGAAAAATGTCCGCGCGTGTGTGTGTAAGAGTGCGTGCGTGTGTGTGTGCAGCATTGCTCAAAAACGAAAAGACATTTATATACCAAACTTGGTATTTAATTTTGATATCTTCTAAGGATGCGACACTAAGATTTTCAGAAAATCCCTCCCATTCCCAATTACCCTTTACACGGAACTTTATTCGAAAATTTTGATTTTCTCAAAAATGGCTCTAATGATTTTGATTAAAATATCGTATATTACATATTTAACTGACAAATTAAATGTATATCTTGACTTTTCTGCGAAAAGTCTCTGAAGACTAATTTATTCTGGGTGAATTTTACGGAATTTTGCATAACTGCTAAACCGTAAGAGATGGACAAAAACTTAACAGACAAAAACTGTAGTGCACGCTAAAATACACGATTTATAAATATTATATTGTATTATATTATTTTATATTATATATTTCGTGGAGTTGGTCGTTTTTGAGATATTCCTTGCTTTTGGTTTCAGCTTTAAAAAACTTGAACTTTTCTAATAAAGGTATTTGTCAACTCCTAACCATACAAACAAAGGAATTCAGTCACATAACAACCAGCTTTTCACTATCACTATAATCTAGTGTACCTTATTTCGCTTCTACTTATAAGGAAGCAAGACTAATAAGACTATTCTTGCTCATTTTTTCTCGATTAGCATAAAGTAAATAGAAGAATAAGCTTTTTAATAATAATCTGTTGCAGATATGTAGAGAAAGTCACGTGAATGGAACACACCAGATATTTTTTCTTCATTTTTTTTTTTTTTCTTTGGGCATTATAGCTCAAAAACGAAAAGTCGTTTAAATATGAAACTTGGAATTTAAGTTGAATATCATCCAAGGATGCAACAAAAAGATTTTTAAGAAAATGCTCCCACCTCCAACTACCCTTTACATGGAACATTTTTCAAAAATTTTGGTTTTCTCAAAAATGGCTCTAGAGATTTTGATTAGAGATTTATGTTTAAGATATTTTTATGACAAACGAAATGTATATCTTGATATTTCTGGGAATAGCCTCTCAAAACCTCTTCTTTCTGGGTGATTTTGTATAAATGGCAAACCATAAAGGATACACAAAATGTTACTACACAAGAAATATTGATCTCATTAAAACACACAATTAATGTTATATACATTTTTTGTAGAGTTATTCGTTTTACAGGATATTCCGGATATTGGTATCAATTTTAAGGCATTTAAACTTTTCTTGAAGGGAAAGACATCTTTCTTCTCACTTCGCATTTGTTTACTCCTGGCAATAAAAAGGATGACATTTAAATTGTTTCACATAGCGGCCGGCTTTTAAAGAACTTAACTACCTATCTCTTTTAGAGTGTGCATTCGCATATTTCCCTTCTACTTACAAGGAAACAAGTAATAAGACCATTTCTGTTAATGTTTATCTTGATTAGCATGATTTAGATAACAAATTAATCATTTTACCAAAAGGTTTGTTTGCGAAACAGCTAGAAAAAGTCATGTGAATGGAACTCATATGATTTTTTCTTTTCTTTTTTTTTGGGCACTAATTTTAGGGGCAACCGAGGGCTGGGGGAAGAAGAGAAAGTTCACCCGCCTGTCTTTCCACATGTCAATCAAAGAGTTAACCTTCTTTGAGCCATTATGGTGAATAGCTTACCTAATTTTCTGCAAACTAACTGAATTATTAAAATGAAACACAGACCATATGCATGTGTATAAACTCTGGGATCTACAGACAGAATGAAACCTTAGCATTGAAGTCACTACATTAGGGTGTATATTATGCTTCATGTGTCAATGTTGCTGCTCTGCTCTGCCTCTGTATGAAACATACCAAATGAAGACTAGGGAGCCAAGCGCCCAAGAAAACATGTGTGCATGTACCCTCTTCTTTCAGTTGGTTTGTAAACTAGAGCAGTGTATAAGCTATTTTGTAGAAAGTTTGGAAATATTAACACTTTCTTACAATGATTAATTTCTTCCTGAATTTACATTTAGCTGTAATAAGAATGTTAGGTAATTCAATTTTACTGCTAATTGTTTAAATCATTTTTCTTTTTGCTACAAAAGTGGTGATGCTAATCTAAATATCACTTCAAAAAGTGATTTTAATTGCATTCTTAGTCCAATTGAATGATTCAAGTAAGATCAGTTAAAAATAAAAGAAGCAATAGGCACAAATAAAGTCAAAGCTTTCTTTAAAGGTTGGTTACTCGTATTGTGATTTGAGACTTAAAAACAAAAGAAACATAGGCCATTTTTCCCTCCCAAAAAGAAAATCCTTCTTTGAAATAGCTATTGGTGTCAAATTGAATTTAGATGCCTCAGTAATACTAAAATGAGATATACATATCCTGTTTTCCTTGAAGTGCTGTGCATAAAAGAAGGATGCTTGTAGCCAGAAATCTCCTGTAGGGACAAAGGTATATTTGGATGTTGTACCAGGGGACTTCAAGAAAACCTTTTTTGCTGATGAAACGAGTGATTTGACATCATTGTAGTTATTCCTTATGCCCTTCGCAACATGACGTAAGCCAGTGACAGCTGCTGTGTAAGAGCACAAGAGTACATGAACACCCAAATTTTCACATCTTGTGAATTTATTTGGTTATTTTTCTTTAAATTCTATTCAATATGATGTATATGTGGTAATTTAAAATGTCCGGCATTTGAATCTGCCATGCTACTCCTCTAAACTCAATGAGGCATGACAATCTCAGATGTAAAATGTAAATGGCTTGTTATTTATGGATGCTCTTTAACTACTGTGGTTCTCAGCATCCCATTCTATACTGAGTGTGAAAGACCACTTAATTTTGCTCAAAGGCCTCTTTATCAGGCTTGAGGTTCTTATACGTGCCGTAAATCTACAACACAGTACCAACAACTTTACTTCCTTTCCAAAGGAAGCCATGCTAAGGATTTTTACAACCGAAAAATCCATCGTTCTCCACTGGGTTTGAACCCGCGACATTGGTAGTTAGCATGGTAACCATTACACCACGGAGGGCGGCAATCCCAGATGTGCACATGTCCACTGACCCAATGGGATTTATTCACTACAATCCTAAGTTCAGACTAATACTATCAGATTTCATTTATTTAATTTCCCCGATCACCTGCTTAAGTGAATAAAAGTGCTTCTCCTTTTTTATTTTGGAAGCTTGGACCCAGGTAAGTGGTATGACGTAACTTCATTATATGCTAAATACAAATGATTTGTGCACACAGGGAAAGGCATGTTCACATTTACCATGCATCTCTCAACTACAAGTTCACTCGGTAGAAGTACACTTCATTTGTGTAAGCTGCTAAGGTGTGGAAAGTTGGGAATACCCATTTGTTTTTCATTTTCTGGATGGTAGCATATTGATTGGTTATGCCAACTCACTTACTGTATATACACTGAAATTTAGATGTCAGTAGGTATGTGTTATGGTTATGTACATATAGAAAACCCCATTTTTTTCTTTCATATATATATTGTGGATCTCTGAATGTATTTAGTATACTAGTTCATAGATAATATTATGCATATTATCATACAGAGTTCAGATTTATATTTTTAACAGCAAATACACTATTTAGTAGATTAGGGAAAAAAATATTATAAAGTCAAGTGAACATTTGATATCAACCACATCCACAAACAGCAGTTTCATGGTAATTGTTTATGTATGCGGATGATACAAGTAGCATGAAATAGTGATCAGGTGCCTTGTTAACATGGATTCCATTGAAATTATCAGTGGCGGCTTGTGGATTAAAAATGTAGGTGTTCACAAAATCAGCAATTTACCACCGCCGCAGCCACTGCCGCTACTGCTACCGTCGTCACCGCAACATCAAATCTAGTAATATTAGAAACAATCATAGTGCCTAATAACAAAAATTATAAATTTGTTACACAAATTGTCATCCACCCAGTGTTGTAAAGATGTTGAATTTCTTAGTCTCTGAGAGTTAACAGCAATATGAGGTGATGAAGGGGTGAAGTCCTTTGATGCAGTTCATGTGAAGAATGGTATTTGCAGTGAATAATATTTACATTGTTTGAATTACGCAATTAACACCAAATTTGTTTGTATAGAAATTCCACGCGCCGGTTTTTCAAATGTACAAACTTTTCTAAAAGTCTTCTATGCTGTTGACCAGTTTCTTCTCAATAGCAAGCAAGCATTGCCAATGCTGAAAATCGGTCTTCACCCATCTTATTCCTAGTAAAGGTTTTAATTCTTTCTATTGTGGAAAAGCATATTTCTGGTTCTGATGTTGTCATGGTCGTAATGATAATCTTCAGTAGCTCGGTTAATTGCGGAAAAGTTCCTTCGTTGAGGTTGTTTTCTGTTTTGAACTACTTAACTCTCTTAAAATGCATAAAATGCAAATTACTAAGAAAAATAGCGCCTCTCACAAAGACTGCAGTTGCACTTCCGGATAGTTTCAACCAAATCTCAAAGATAGCAGCACCTCCCGCTGATAAACAGAACCCTGGATGTGTTAATGTGCACGGTCGCACTGTGCTCATTTCTGGCTGTAAAATTCCGAGCTGCTTTGTTACCCGCGCAAGCGCAGAGCTGGTAAACGTTAGTTATACGCTAGCACACGAGGCCTGTGCTACAAGCGTTGTTGTCACATACTCAGGTTTTTGGCTGTGTTCAATCTGTAGAGCAAAGCGCGGTAAATTTTAAACAAGTGGCACAGGATAGCGCATTTTATTAAATGTTTCCTGAAAGAGAAAAATGAGATCCACTGAAAAATTTTGGAGGTTCGCGTGCTCTTGTGCTCCTACACAGCAGCCACCGCAGGAAATTATTATAAGTTCCAAAAGAAGACCAAAATATAAGGATAAGTTAGCTGTAAAGAAACTAGGGCATCCCAGACGAGATCTGTTGATTGAAAGAGTGTCAAAATCTAATAAGCATGACTACAAGCGAACATTCAACAAAGAAGGGTACAATTATGACAAGTGGTGTGGGTGCAACGAGAGAAATGCACTATATTGTTTTCCATGTTTGATTTTCAGCCTGGAAGTTTAACTGATTCGGGTATTACAGATCTCATGTATTTGTCCGAGGAAAAAAAAAAGTGTGTTCCATGACTTTCTCTAGCTGTTTCACAAATAAACCTTATTCAAAAGATTCATCTTTTATCTACACAAGCTAATCAAGATAAACATAAGCACAATTTTATTAGTCTTATTGCTTGCTTCCTTATAAGAAGAAGGAGAATAAGAAAATGTACAGACTAAACCAACAGTCAATTCCTTTAAAAGTCAGTCACTCTGTGAAACAATTAAAATTCCATCTCTTTGATTGCCAGGAATAAACAAATGAGAAACGAGAAGAAAATGTCTTCCCGTTCAAGAAATGTTCAAGTGGCTTAAAATTTAAATCAATAATCTGGAATACCACAAAAACGGTTAACTCTATAAAACAATGCATATAACATTAACTGTGTGTTTTAATGAGATCTACATTTTTTGTGTGGCTGCGGAAAGACTTTTGTTACCAACAGGGAGCAGACCCTTTAATTCCTTTAATAATTAATTGAAGGCTTAAAGGAGCCGACCTGGACAAAAGCCTTATGTCTGATCCCTAAAGTAGTGCAGCTGTTAGTAATCACATATCAATTTTGTTATAATAGAAAGGAGACCCTTTAATTACTTCTATAATTTGAAGACTTAAAGGAGCCAATCTAAACAAAATTATGTGATGAACTAAAGGGAAGGGCTGCTCACCAATAGGTACTGGTCAGCTTGGTGAGTTATTGGCCTGGACTGATATTTCTTCCTTTCCACATATCAGATCCCCTCTTTTAACTTTCCTATCCAGTCTTGCTTGACTCAACTCTTGTTTTCTTTGACCCCGATGGTATTAGAGTATTTGAGGCCTAGGGGGTCATTTCATTTTCTTTCCTGTCCATGCCTTTCTTTACTTGGGTGATGTAACCGCCATTTATGGTGCCTAATTTTAACCCGTTACAAAAAGTTGAATAAAAACATTCCAGATAAAAATGATGTCGCATTGGAAAAAGAAACATTGCGGAAGTAAAACAGTCCCCATTCGGATTTTCGGAAGGGGACATTTTTCCAAGGTAAACAACAAAATATGAATGACAAATGTTACAATGGAATACAGGAGGTCTAACGCAAGCGAAGAAACATGAACTAATTAAACTTATATATGACCATAATATTGACACATTTACAATTCAAGAAGCAAATTTAACAGAACATCTAAAATATTATCAATTTCAAAATTTTAGTATGTACTTACTTCCTAAAGGACGACAAATGAGCAGTGGCATTCTAGTTGGAGTTCGAAAAAATTTTACTTCATCTTTTAAAATCAGTAAAGAGATGAACACTACAGAAAAAATAGAAATAATTAAATTAGATATATGGAAAAATAGATCTCACTTCAAAATTTATTCTGTTTATAATCCCCAAACAATAGCCCAAATCTTGAAAAAATCACAATAAATTCAAATACATAGTTGGAGATTTCAATGCCCATTCAAGACTATGGGGATATGACAAACCAAACAATTCTGGAAAGATCATAGAAGACCTACTAAATTCAACAACTACAGAAGCTATTTACCACAAAAAAAATCCACCAAACTTTATCCATTATTCCGGTGCGGGTACCAACCCTGACTTACTTTTAGTATCCTCATATTTATACTCATCAACTTCCAAACAAATCTTAGAAGATCCACGCTCAGGACACAGAACTATAATTGCCACTATTCAACTTGAAAAGAAAAATTTAACTCCTATAAGGCATAAACCTAGATGGAACTGTAAAAAAGCAAACTGGAAAGATTTTACAAATGAATTAGAAACAAAATTTGAAACACCAGTAAACGAATCAACAAAATCAGATAAACTAACAAAGATGTACTACTGTGTCAAGAAAGTTCCGGGAATTTGCCAAAAAAAACACAAAAAAATGAATTATTCATCCAATTTTATTTTATCGCCTTCAAAGTAGGCCCCTTCTGAAATTATACATTTATGCCAACGAATAATCCAATCATCAAAACATTTTTGTAGGCACTTTTAGGAATCGATGTCAATTGTCGCTGCGAATTTTCCTTTATATCTTCTATCGACTGAAAACGGATGCCTCGAAGTGGTAACTTGAGTTTTGGAAAGAGAAAGAAATCAGCAGGAGCCAGATCAGGTGAATGCGACAGTTGTTCGATGAAACTTGTTGCGTTTTTGGCCAGAAATACGTACACAATAAAACCTTGTGAGCTGGTGCGTTATCGTGGTACAGAATCCATGAGTTGTCGTTCCACAAATCTGGCCTTTTTCGCCGTATTTGTTCTCTCAAACGCCGCATAACGCTCAGATAATAGTCTTTATTTACCATCTGACCTTCTGGCAAGAACTCTGAGTGCACGACACCGCGATAATTGAAAAAAACTGTCAACATGACTTTCAGTTTTGATCGAGTTTGACGTGCCCTTTTAGGCTTCGGTTCAGTTGGAACGCGCCATTCGGAAGCTTGTTGACTGGTTTGAGTGCCATACTCGTAAACCCACGTCTCATCACCAGTTACAATGCAATTCATGAATGTGGGGTCGGAACTGGCTCGTTCTAGCATGTCTTCAGCAATCCTTACGCCATTGAGTTTTTGTAGAAAATTCAAGTCTTTCGGAACTAACCGAGCTGCAACGCAAGTCATGCCCAAGCAATCGTTTAAAATGGTACGAATCGATTCGTGAGACACAGAAAGTTTAGCGGCAATCTCTCTCAGACCTAAATGACGATTTTCAGACACCATTTTCTTCACTTTAGCGATGTTCAGTTCAGTTGAAACCGTTATTGGCCGACTAGAGCGAGGCAAATCTTCCACCACATCTCGACCATTTTTGAATGCACTGTACCACTCATATGCACGTGTTTTTGATAAAGTCGATTCACCGTAAGCCCTCTGTAACATTTTCAGCGATTCGGCTCACGAAATACCATTTGCAATGTAAAATTTGAGACAGATTGTTTGTTCAATATTTATATCTATCGTAAAATCGCAAATCACCTTTGAGATGAACTAACAAAATGGCGTACTGTAAACAAACTAGATGACAGATGACGATCAAACTCCGCGTGGGTATAGAGGAAAGTTGTACCAACTCAGCGACAACAATAATTTCTAATCCCCTTTTAAACAGGATTTTTAAATTATCAATTCCCGATACTTTCTTGACACAATGTATGGGATACAATTTTGAAAACAGCAACAAAAAAAAACAAAAAAAAACAAAAAAAATACATATCAAGAGGACTTACTAAAAACCATAAACCTTTTTGGAATTCTCAACTAATAAAAATGAAAAAAGAAATTACTTAAAATATTAGCTGCACATTCTTTTGATATGTTTACAGCCTTTGCTACCTCAAACAACTTTAATCTGTGGTCTTCCAGATCAGTTTTTCAATGATCTCTGGAGTTATTACTTCTACAAGGCATCCAGAGCAAGGCTTATCATTAGTGCTCATACGTCCCATTTTAAACTCTGCAACCCACCTTTTAATCATTGAATATGAAAGGGCAGAGTCTTTGAATGTACTGTTCATTTTCTCCTTGATTTCTTTAGGTGTTAAGCCTTTCAAATGGAAGTATTTAATCACTGCTTGTTTTTCCAAATCCTCCATTTTCGCAAAAACTCTAAAGTTGTCTTGTTTAAAATTATGTAATTATAGATACAAGCTAGTCTAGAGTTAAACTTTATGGTGCTACCATCTAACTGGTCTAATGGCACCATATCTGTGTGAGGCCCGGGGCTTATCAGCCAAACCTAGTAGAAGAATATGATATTGAAAACCATAGCACTTAAAGAGTTTCCATAATAACACTCAATACAATTCTATGTTATATAATTTTTTTGTAGAGCTAAGCATTTCTGAGATAATTCCTCTTACTGGTTGCAATTTTAAAATAATTAAACTTTTCTAAACCTGTAAGCCTTCATCTGATTCATCTCTCTGTGGTTTCACTCCCTCTCATAGAAACAGAACCACATTTTAATGATAATTGCAACGTGGCAGCTTTTAAGAGATTTGACTGTGGCACTAGCCTAGTGTATTCTTTTATTTCACTTCTACTTATTAGCATTCTGCCAATAAAATAATTGTCTTTTTAAGAATAATTTAGTTCCAGAACAAGTAGAGAAAGTCATGTGAACACAGTACATCAGATTTCTTTTGTTAATTTTTTGGATACAGGGGATCCTGATTCAGCGAAATCTCCTTATCAAACGTTTTGGTGAAATACAATGCCTTTTCTACCTCTGCACAAAGTACAAAGTGGAGAAAGTAAAAACCTGATGTGTTCCATTCACACAACTTTCTAATATTCTGCAACACACTATTCTTACAAAGCTTATTCCTCTCTCATTTAATAGCAATCAAACAAAACATTAGCATAAAAAGTTTTGTTTCTTAGTTCTAAATAGAAGGTCAATTAGGTAATATACTAGTTTAATGCAATAGTCAGATCTTTTAAAACCTGGTCACAATATGATACAATTAAAATTCCCTTCTCTTTGCATGACTAGAGTGAAAAAGTGGACATTGATTTCCCAATGGAAAAAAAAAGTCTATGCATTGGATATTTTAATACCAAAAACGAAAAATAAATTGGAAATGGCTAACTCCATAAAAACAAAATAAAGAAAAAGAAAAAAAAATGAATGAATTATTCCATTCACATCACTTTCTGTAATTATTCTGCAACAAATTATTTTTACAAAAGCTCATTCTTCTATATACTTCAAGCTAATCAAGATAAATATTAGCAGAAATGGTTTTATTACTTAGTTCCTTCTAAGTAGAAGGGAAATGATGAATTAGTTTTAGAGTCAGACTCTTTGTGATTAAACTGAAATACCTTTCTCTTTGAGTGACCATGATCAAAAAATGAATGATTTCCCATTTGTGAAAAGTAAATTACTGGAAATTTTAAAACCAACAACAAGGAATATCTTGGAAGTGTTCAGCTTTAGCAAAAAGAACTAAAGGTATATGACAAATTGTGTTCTTTAAACACATCTAGTTACACATTTACTTTCTTTGCACATACTATGCATATGTAGGTAGAGAAGAAATTGTATTCCACCCAAAAATTCAATGTTGAGATCTCAATGAAAATATATATTTTGATGTCTACTGAATCCAGAAATAGAAGTTTTAGTTTCTCTACACATACTATGTACATGGTGTACAGAGAAGGTGCTGTATTTCACCCAAAAAATTGATATTGAGACTTCACCAAAATATATGTTTTGAGACCCCCTGAATTAAAGAAAAAGAATTTTTAGAAAAAGGTCCTTATGTGAGGGTGTCTATGTGTGTATGTGTGTGTGTGCTCAAAAACTAAAAGACCATTAAATACCAATCTTGGTATTTAAGTTTATTATCATCCAAGGATGTAGAAGAAAATTTCAAGAAAATTCCCCTACCCCAAGTTAACCTTTACATGCAAACATTTTTTTAAACTTTGTTTTTCTAAAAAATGGCTTTAACAATTTTTATTAAAATACCATACATTAAAGTTATCTACAACACAAATAAACTGAATATTTTGAATTTTCTGAGAATAGCCTTTGTAGAGCACTTTATTCAGGTTGACTTTGGGAGAATTTTGGATAATGGTTAAACCATAAGAGATTGACAAAAACTTACTACACAAAAATGTACATCTCTTTAAAACACACAATTAATGTCATAAGTATTTTTGTTGTACAGCTGACTGTTTCCCATATATTCCTTGTTATTGGTTCCAATTTTAGAATACTTACACCTTTCTCAGATAGGAAGTGTCCGTTTTTCTTTTGTTCTACTCCTGGTCAAGCAAAGAAGCCAATTTCAATGACAATCGCATAATGATAGCTTTTAAAATATTTGGCTAGCACTTTAGCATTGCACATTCCTTTAGTTCCTTTCTATTTATAAGGAACTAAGTAATAAGTACATTTTGCTAATGCTTATCTTGATTAGCAAGGAATAATCTTTTGTAAGAAGTCTGTTTGTAGAGCAGTTAAAGTCATGTGAGTGTATCACATCAGATTTTTAGAAAGTGGTGTGTGTGTGTGTGTGTGTATGTATGCATGCGTGCGTCATTGCATGGGTGCATGTGTGTGGACAGCATAGTCATAAAGAGTACGTTAAGCACCAAATCTGGTCATAAAGTTTAGTTTTCTCAAGGGATGCAACATGTTCAAGAAAACCCTTCCACCCAAACTACCCTTTGCATGCCAATTTTTTTTTAAATTTTTGTATTTCTCAAAATTGACTGTAACTTATGTATTAAAGATAGCTACATCACAGATAAAATGTATATCTTGAATTGTAACCTCTAGAGAACTCTCAATTTGGATGAATTTTGAATTTTGGTAAATTTTAAGATGTAGTTTTTCTACCTACTAAACAAAATATCATTCAAACACATAATTGATTTTATATATATATATATATATATATATATATTTTTTTTTGGGAGAGTTATCCATTTCCAAGATATTCCAAGTTAATTGTTTAAATGTTAAGCTACTTAAAACTTTTCTCAAATGCAAGGTCATCTTTTATTTCATCTTTCTTTTGTTCACCGCTGGCCATGCAAAGAGAACCTAATTTAATTTATTTCACACAGCAACCATCTTTTTAAAAGATTTGACTCGCTATAGCCTAGTGTATTCCATTATTTTCTTTCTCTTTATAAAGAACTATGCATTAAGACCATTTCTGCTAATGTTTATCTTGATGAGCATGGAATAGGAGAATATACTACTTTTGATTTGACAGAGATGCTAAAGCAATGTAAAATAAAATAGAATAAAAAATAATCAGAGAATGTAGAAAACATAAGATTTTTAAAAAGAGGTCTTGGTATTTGTGTCTGTGAACAGCTAGATCATAAACAAAAAAGTGGTTACGTACCATCCTTGGCACATCTTAGATATTTTCTTCAAAAATACCACAGAAAAATGTATCATACCATTGAGAAAGTATTATGTGCCTACATTGTATAAAATGATAACAAATACGCACCCGTTACTGCATTCTTTGAAAAAATATTTTTGTGCTTCCATTTTATCATTATGGATTAGGAATTAAAGTTAACATTTAATGAGAATGCAAAATTATGATAAATGTATCTTAAGATGAAACTAATTTCCAGTGCAAAAGAATGCAAATATGCATATAAGTCTAAGAGCTGTTTTTATAATTTAATAGTTGTTTAATGTAAAAGATTTTTTTTCTAAGCATGTCACAGTTTGGGTGGAATATTTCTCTGTTCTACTTAGGTAACTAGGATTTAAAGCAAGGGAATATTGTTGATTGCACATATTCTGTAGGTAGATATTGACAGCTCTTAGTAAATGCTCTCCTATATGGATACAGATTTTTCAAGAATGTGATATTTTAAACAACAATGAATATCATAGATAAACTGTCCTTTGCTTCAGTTTTTTCTTTACTTACAAACAGAAAATAATAACACTGTAAATTGAAATTAATTTGTGAGTGAATTTGTAACACTGTATCACTTACTTTTATTATCGGAAAACATGTTTCAGAAGCTATGTGCTTCCATTGTCAATTCCTTTAGTCGACTACCAGCATTGATTACCTACTGTGCTGGTTGTCATTGTCCCTAGTGACGGTTTGATGAACCTCTGTATCAGTAGGTCACATGGTGTGATTTCGAAATTGAAAACATGGTTCTTGTTATTCCAAATATAGATGTTCTTCCAAACTTTTCATTCTGTTTTCCTTGTGATATTTTTGAGTAATTTCTGACTTCTATTTATGGTGTATTGCTCTTTCCAAAATTGCCAACCTATTGCCGATTTGTCTTCTTGTTTTTGTTTAATATTTCTGAGGTGTTATTTTGCTCTTATTTTTGATGTTTCTTTTAGTTTGGCCAAAATACAAATTTAGTTTGTAAAATACAAACAAACAAACAAACAAACTGACAAATCAGCCGTTGCACACCACTTTTGGTCTACTAACCATGAAATAGTACCTAACATACACCTTGTAAAATCCGCCAGATATGTGGCAGAGCTCAATGTCTGGGGAAAAATCCATATCATTAAAAACCAATACCATTTATTCAACTTTGAATTGCCACCACAAAATATATTGTGGAAGTTCATCACCCAGCCACCAGGGATCATCACACCTCAACATAGAACACCCTGTGGAAATTCAGTTGGAAACCATCGACAATGATGCCTACAGGGCTTTGAAACTGGTTTGGAAAAACTATATGTAAGTGATACTTAAGTATTACAAACCCACCTCGAAAATATTCTATGTCCAATATTTTTTCCAGTTCACAGTTGTATTCTTTTGTGCACATTGGTACATTTATTTAGGATTGGTATAGTGAGATCTCCTCTGTGTCCTTTCTGCACACTTAAAGAAGAATTGGATGGAAATCATCTACTGCGTTGCCCAACCTTTAGTCAACATGATATTATGACATCAAAATACTGGAATGCAAGAGATTGAATGGCTTCACTGCCAACTGCTCAACATTAGATGCCAACCAACCACATTTACTAATCTGTATGCAAGGCTGTTGAGTACTGCATGCTGATGGGGAATGGGATTGTAACTTTTTTGTTTTATAAAACTGGGTGTTAGTAGGTTTTCTGTAAATACCAAATATTAGATGGTTCTCATTTTTGTTGATTTTAAGGTTGAGAAATGGTAGCTGTCCATCACATTCCTTCTTCAATGTGAACTTTATGGATTTTTCTTACAGATTTAGCGGTTTCAATGCATCTTCTAGGTGTTTTTCTGGGACTCTTGCAAAGATGTCGTCTACATAGTGGTACCATACTTTGAATATCCAGGGGCATGCTTTTTTTATTCTTGTTTCCAAAGTGCTCATGAAGAGCATTAGTAGAATTGGTGATAGACTGCCCATAGCTAAACCAGATATTTGTTTATAATATTTTCTGTTGAAGGTGAAGAAATTTTGATCTATGCAAAGAAGTGTTAATGTGACTTCTTCTGTTGTTTTCCCTATTGCTAGTATCCATTTTGATGTGGGATTGTATGCTTTCTGTTGATATGCTTGGAAAAAGAGCAGCAATATTGAAGGAAACTAACATATCTGTTTTTATTATTTCCATATCCAATTTTTTCAATTAGATCTAGAAAGTTGCAGTTTCAAATTTAGGGAAAGAGGAGAATCTGTGTGTTAACCACTTTGCACTTATGTTATTTATAATTGGCCTCATTGTCTTTCCTGTCCTGTGTATTTTTGGAAGGCTATAAATTCTGGAAATTACTGGATTGCCCACTTTAATTTTGCATTTTTTCTATTTTGTCTGTTAATTTACTGTCTTGAATAGTTGCATTTAATTTGTTTATATGTTGGTTTAGGTTTTTTTTTTTTTGGTTTTTTTTATGTGATTGTCGCAAAGTTCACCATATGTCAGTCTTAACACTGTACCCTAAGAAAAGCTGCCAGAAACTTCCATTTAAATTTAATCACCACCACACTCTAAATTAGGGAAGTGGTATAATATTATTCTAAAACAATTAAATTAAGACCAATTAAAACTAAGATAGAATAATAGAATAAAGCAGTAAATTGTTGCAAAGAGTCATTTATATTAAAGTTTTAATTCTACAATTGCATATAGTATTTGCATTAAATTCTGCAGGTTACTGAAGCAATCAGAAATGATTTTGGTGACTGCTGTATATGGATATCAATAAATGAAGTCAAATATTCTGAAGGATGGGCAAAAGCTAACTGTATTACTGGAGCACTACTTGTTGAACAGCTATCAACATCACTTCTCCTTGCTGTTCAATTGGTGGATTTGGTCAACTCTAGTGGTATTGTGGGTGAGATATGTGAATGACTGCACAAATAAGTAACCATGTCGTAGGTGAACTGAATATTTTCCATGTTGGAATAGATACATTTTATTAACTATTTAACTTAGCTTTTTACAGGGATTTTTTTTTTTTTTATTCTTCAACAGATTTTTCTAAAACTATGTTTCCAGTTTCAGATGCTGCAATGTTTTCATTTCTTTGAAACATTTTTAAGATAATTTGTTATTCCATTTATACATTTTGCAGGATTGTTATGTCCTGGAATATCAGAAAAGAATGGTTTACTAACTTGTGAATGATGCTGGCAGCTTCGTAGTACCTGCTGGGAAGACTTTGAAGGGGTTATTTATTTGTATGGCTCAGTTATGGCTTGTGAGTATGCATTTTGGGAGTTCACAACATTTTAGATTCCAATAGCCCTGAAAATGTGAAATAGATCCACAGATCTATTTATAAAAACATTTAAAATTATGAAGAATTGACTCAACTGCAGTTGCTCTCAACAACAACAAAAACATATAATTGATAAGTAGAGTTAAACTGAAATATTAAATGCCATAGACAGGATTTGAACCATGTATCTCCCCATCACTAGCCAGCTACTCTACCACTGAGCTACAATCACAACATGTTATCATGGCACTAAATTCCTCAACTAACTCGCATGTTCCCCATCAAACCACAAGGTGATCTCAAATTGAGGGAGTGAGTGCAACAGTGGTCTAACCCATCCTTTTTAAAAAAAAAAAAAAAGGGAGAAAAACTCAGTTAAAGCTAAACACACAGAGTTGCCAAAATTGTTTAAAAAGGACTTTACTCTCTTCTTCTGTAAACATCTCGATGCCCTTATGTTCGCAAGCACATGGATGGCCCTGTTGGCATAATTTGACTTTCTTTGCTGTTCTGCCAAAATATTCCTCTCCTGAATTTCTTTCCTTCTTTCTCATGTTTGTACACCATGATTCCTGCCACGGTTTGCCACAATTTCAGCATGATTTTCAACATTTTGCATGATTTTCAACATCAGAAGCATTATCACAAACATTAGCATTATCCATATTTGTTGTTGTTACATGTCACCAAGATACTGACCTCTCATTGGCCATTTATGGTTAGATGACAGTTGCACTAAAACAAGATGGATTTTCTTCTGAGGGAAAATTTTAGTAAATGTAATTTAATATAACGGGAAGGTTTTGGTCAGACTCATATGGTGGGAAGTTAATTCACACGAAAATCTCACAGATGGCATAAATATCGCAAATTGGGTGTTGGGGAGGGTTAGACCACTGTTGCCCTGACTCCCTCAATTATTTTGAGATGACATACACCAATGGTAACTTTTAATGTCATCAGGTATTTAAGAATTTCATAGTATAGCCAACTATTAAGGTCAATCATTGTTAATTTAATTTCTTTTTTTCACAAGTCGTGCATAGAGCAGGAGTTGGATAAGCAGTCAGATTGAAAACCTCAATTCCATAGTCAGGATCTCCTTGTCTGTAGCTGGTTACTCTGTCAGTTGAGGAAATTAGTTTTATGCTGGCATGTTGACATGGTAGCTGAGTTTTAGAGCAACCAGTTGTAGACCAGGAGATCTGTGGTTCAAATCCCAGCTATGTCATTGAATTTTCCAGTCTGACTCTACTTGTCCAACTCCTGTCCTACATGTGGCTTGTGTGAGAAAACAATTAAATTAACAACATTTAATAGTAATAATGTTCGTAAATATTGTGTAAGTGACAGTTTTGATGTGTTTTTTATTACTTTCTCTACATATACTATGTGCATAGTGTATAGGGAAGGTATTGTATTGCACCCAAAAATTTGATACAGAGATTTCAACAGAGATACATGTTTTGGATCTCCCTGAATCAAAAAAAAATTTTAGAAAAAGCTCCACATGTGTGTGTCTGTGGACAGCATAGCTCAAAAGCAAAAAGGCTGTTAAATACCAAACTCGGTATTTAAGTTTGTCATCTTTCAAGGATGCCACACGAAGAAGCAGCAAGAAAATCCAGCCACCCCAAACTACCCTTTAAAGGGAAAAAATTTCTAAAAATTTGTATTTTCTGAAAATTGCCTCTAACTATTTTGATTAGAATAACTTATGTTTAAGATATTATTATGTAAAACGAAATGTATATCTTAAATTTTCTGGAAATAGCCCCTGAAGACCTCTTTATTCTGGGTGAATTTTGTACATATAACAGGCAAACCATAAGAGATAGACAATAGCATACTACACAAAAAATGTTGGTTGGTTGGTATCTAATGTTGAGCAGTTGGCAGTGAGGTCATTCACTCTCTTGGATTTCAGTATTTAGATGTCATATTATCATGTTGACTAAAGGTTGGGCAGCGCATAGATGTTTTCCATCCATATCTTCTTTAAGTGTACAGAAAGGACACAGAGGAGATCTAACTATACCAATCCTGAATAAATGTTTATTGAGACAGTCATGGTCAGTTAGGAGTCTAAAAGTTGCTACAGAGGATTTTCTTGGTAATGTAGTGATTCTGGTCATGTTATTAATTACATTTTCCCATGATTTTCCTTTTGTTTGTAATACATTATCTTCTTTAATTTTGTTATTGTATGTTAATATAATGATTCTTTTGATTGAGTGATAACTTATTGGATCAGATGAATTTGATGTAATTTTACTACCTTTCTTGGCTAGAAAGTCAGCTGTTTCATTACCGTGTATTCTGCAATGTGTTGGTATCCATTAAAGTATTAATCTTTTATTTAAATTCATCAGTTATTTTATGAGTTTGCAGTATTCTGCAACATTTAAGTTATTAGATGTTACATCAGATGTTATGGATATAATAGGTGCTTTAGAGTCAGATAATAGTACAACTTTTTCAAATTTATTTATATGATATAATAGGTTTTGTAAGCTCTGAAGTATTGCCGAAATCTCTCCATCAAAATTTGTAATATTTAAACTTAATCTTTTGTAGAAAAAGAAGAGAGGGCATACTGCACCTGTGCCAGTACCGCTGTTATTTGGTAAGCTAGAACCGTCAGTATAAACATGTAGTCATTCATTGGTAGGGTATGTTAAATTTATTATTTCTAGTGTCATTTGTTTTAGAACACACGAAGAGGTTTCAGATTTTGTAAATTCTTCAGCTAAGTGTAGATAGTGTTCAATATCAAATAGTTCTAACCGGTTAATATTTGTTTGTATGTTTTCTTTTAAGTAAGGAAGTTTTAATCTATGTTTGACTTATTTGATTTTATTAACGAAACTTTGTTGAGTTTTTAGGTTTACTTGTGGTTTTCTTTTTTCCCAGTCATTAAAAGGTAGTCTGATTAATTTTTCATATTGTAAGATGGCTGGTTGTTCAATATCAAGTTCAAGTCTTGGATTATTTGTTAAAATTTGTAGAGCAAGTACTGGGGTAGTTTTAACCGCTCCAGTTACTAGGGGAAGAATTTGATTTTGTTGAATATTAAGTTTTTCCATATTTGCAGTTATTAGTATCTCTTCACAATATTTAAATGTTGGTTTAATATTACATCTTGTAAAAAGTGTTTAAAGTTTGTGTAGTGCTTCCCCATTTCTTGTCTGCCAGTCTTTTTAATAGTGGTAATTTTTTCCTTGTTTTTTTTTATTATATTATCAATGTGTTTTTTCCATGTTAATTCTGTATCAAAAACAATACCTAAATATTTGCTTTACGTGTTTCTGAGAGTTTTTCCATTTAGTTTAAGGGAAATATTTATTGGTTTCTTCCTTAGTATAAATAGTTGATAATTTGTTTTCTGTGTATTAATTTTCATTAAATTATTAGATGTCTGATTTTGTAATGTTGCCAAGAATTGTTGTGCTATATTTATTAATTGTTGATTTTGATTTTTCAGTTTAGAATTCCATAAGACTACATTACATTAAGACTTTTGATTGTATTTTTTTTAATTGATGTGAAAGATCATTGATATAAATATTAAAGAGTGTAGTACTACGGATACTGCCTTGAAGTACACCACAGTGTGTCTGTTGATAGTTTGATAATTTATCATTATATTTGGTAGCAATAAAGCGTTAAATAATAAATTCACTGATCCATTGTAACATTTTGGATTCCTAGAATTTTAAGTTTATCAAGTAGTTTGTATCTCCAAATACAATCATATGCTCCTTGAAAGTCAATAAATGTTGCTGGAGTGTCTTCTTTTTTATTTAATGCATTTTTAATGTCTTGACTAAGATTTGAAATCTGTTCATTTGTTGAATGGCATTTTCTAAATCCTGCTTGTTTAGTTGAAATTAAGTTATATTTTTCTAGAAACCAATTTAAATGATTGGAAATAATTTTTTCCATGACTTTTGCTAATACGCTGGTAAGTGCTATTGGATGATAACTTGAAAAATTTTCTGCTAGTTTGTTTGATTTCAAAATAGGTATTATTATTGATTCCTTCCATTCATCTGGTACTTTTGTATTCCATGACAAATTATGGAGATTTAGGAATCTTAATTTTGCTTCTTTTCTCAGATGTTTGATGAATTCTGTATGTATATTACCAGGTCCTGGAGATTTTTTTTAATTTTAAGTTATTAATTACAATGTTCAATTCTTTAATATTGAATTCCTGATTATATATATTATCTTTAAGTTTAGTTATTGATTTTATGCGTTTGTTGACACCTGATCAAAAGTTGCAAAGAAAAACTGTTTCTGTTAAAAATGTGGAGCTCTACCATAAATATCCCAGAGAATTTTTGAGATGGTTTATTATCATGGATGAAACTTGGATACATCACTACACCCCAGATAGTAAATCACAGTCTAAACAGCGGATCATACCAGGTGAACTAACTCCAAAAAAAGCAAAGTAAATTTTGTCAGCTAACAAGGTTATGCACAGGGAATTATTTTTATTGATTACTTGGAAAACCGTAAAGTATCACTGGTGACTACTACACAAGCTTACTGCTACGTTTGAGTGATGAGGTGAAAAGAAAAATACCTCATTTGGCAAAATAAAAAATCTTGTTTCATCACGACAATGTCCAGCCCATTGTTCAGTCATTGCAATGGGAAAAATTGCTTGAACATCCACCCTATTCACCAGTTCTAGCACCCAGTGACTACCAGCTGTTCCCAAATCTCAAACATTTTCTTGGAGGACAAAGATTTCACAGCAATGAGGCCATTGATGCAGTAAACAGCTATTTTGAGAACTTCAATAAATCGCACTATAGAGATGGTTTAATTAAATTAGAACACCAATATGACAATGTATTAGCCTTTCTGGAGATTATGTTGAGAAACACAGCAAAAAAAAATGTTTTTTTCCCGGGAGTTAATCTGCCAACCCTGTATATTGGGACCAGATTCAATAAAGAAACTACACTCCCTGAATCAAAACTAAACTTGGAGTTTTATCAAGTTACAGATTTACAAATGGCATGGGCAAATCTAAACTAGTCTTAATGCAATTTTCCAGCAAACTAACTTTGGCACAAGCACTCACAACCTGGCATCAGCTATTTCCCTGTTCAACTGAAAACTGCATAAAACAATTCAGCCTGACTGCAAGTTGCAAAAAATTTCTACTCTTGTGATCCAACTTCTTACAGTCCAACATTCAGAAATATCTTCCTCTATGTCACCTGACATGGCAGCCCTCATGTTCTCAACCTTGGCCACTAGGCGAAATTTCATCACTAAATCATTTAACTTGTCCAAAGTAGTCAATGTTTCCCCAAAAGCTAAAGCATGAATTTCCAAATCACTAGAATTAGTAATTATGTTTTGAAGAATTTCTTGTTCTGAAAATTTGCACAAAAGTCTCTAGTAACACATTTGATATCATCACAAATTCAGAAAAGTGCTCATTATGCTTCTGTCTTTGAAAATGATTAGACATAAGTAATAATTATAATTTAATGGTAAGAGCAAAATTGAATATTTCATTCTAAAATTCTACTCTAGTATGATTATTTGCAATTGTAAATATTAACAAAATATTCAAAACTGGCTTCTCTACTTATGAATGGAAATGTTTCAAAATCATACCATCAGAAAATGCATAAGTCTTGGCCTGATAGTGACATTTTACTAGCATAAGTAAAAATTCTAAAATATGTTCATGCATTTCAAAAGACATATCTTTTATTTTATCCATTATCTTTTGGCATGGGTTAGGTAACTTCTTCTTAGCTAAACTGGTTTAAGGTAATATTTTCATTGATGTCATTTGACTATTGATCCAATCTGTATATTTGACCCTAATCCAGTAATATTTTCTGCTTCAGTACTAACTTCAAATTCAAATGCCTGTGTGTTCAAAGTCTTAAATGACTCGTACAATTTTGACCAGCAGTCTAAGATTTTGATTACTTGAGGATTGATCTTTACTGTAGCCAGGTTCTTCAAACCTACAATTCTATATAACAAATATTTAATAAAGCCTTTGATGCGATGTAACTAGGAATGTAACTATAACCTTCTTATTCCTGAACAGCATCATGAAAAGATTCTATTGCCTGCTCACAAAACAGTAGCTGGGCTAATTCACCCAATACTAAGCTTGCACCATCCACTTTCAGCTGTTCACCCTAAAACTGGCTGCGTAACAACTGCCACAATGTTGAGCAGCATTTGTCCAACTTCAGAACAGCTAACTCATTCTTCAGTTCCCTCCTATGAAGTAATTTGCTCTGAAAAGGCAATTCCAATTATAATGACTGTAATTTGAGTAAACTACACCACTAATGTAACCAAGAAAGAAAATATATATCTGTGTGTGTGAGTGCGTGCGTGTGTGCGTGTGCATGTGTGCGTGCATGTGTGCATGCATGTGTGCATGTTCGTGTGTGTGTGTGCGCGCACACGTGCGCAATATTACATCCCACATTCAACTATGAATGCCAAATTTAAAGTATCACTATACTTCTGAAATTTGGTTTCAAACAAATCAGCAAATTGAACACTGAAATTCTCTGCCAAAAAAAACTCAAAAGTATAACTATGCTCTGCTACCCCTTTACTCTCTTCCACCACATATTTATTTTAGATAAATTTAGCTAAGTGAAGGTTAATTTTGTTTGACTTCATCTTTTCCCCTTCACAATATAGAGGACTAATTAGTAAACTAGAATTCACTAGAATTCCCTTTATCCAAAAAGGTGCATTTTTAGTAATTTTCTGTTGTATCTGGGGCAACATAACTCAAAAATAGAAAGTTGATTCAAGACCAAATTTGATATTTAAATTTAGAATGCTCTAGTGATGCTCACAAAGAGTATCATGAAAAACCCTACACTTCATATTACCCATTTCTTGAAGTTTTTCCTAAAAAGTTGATTTTCTTAAAAATTGATATAACAATTTTGATTAAAATGCTATTTATATATATATATATATATTAAAGATATTTTAATGAGAATTAAAATGTATAACCTGCATTTCCTCGGAATAGTCTCTGAAGTCTCCTTCATTATGAAGGACTTTTGCATAAATGATAAACTATAAGAGCTAAGCAACACCTTACTACACAAAAGCATCTGATGTGTTCCATGCACATGACTTACTTTTATTAAAATGATTATTCAGTTATCTACATCATGGTAATCGAGATACACATTAGCAAACATTCTTATTAGTCTCTTACCCAAGATGTATGATCCATATATTTACCTAGATGGTACTTTCATTGAGCCAATTGGAACCTTTATTCTCGTTTGGCCATTTTAACTACAACGAGCAGGACTCTGTGGATTTTTTAGTCAAATATCTCACAGCATTCTTTCTGCTGCTGCTGCTGTTGCTGACCAGTCTGTTCCGCGGTCGACAGGCCAACCTCATCTACTTTGGTTCCATGATGGACAGATGAATGCCGGGATGCCATTCGTGCTCACAGGTGTGCTCTCATGGTGATCTAGCGTCGCCCCACTGTATAACCTCATACAGTATCAGAAGATGCATGCCAAATCTAGACCTGTTATTAAAAACAATCCTGAAGCAAGTTTGTAGCCTTTTTTAATCACATACACCTTCCTCTGTCATATGGGATAAGTTAAGGTATATGGCCGGAAATCAACCTATATGCCAATAGACGGTCTCCAAACTCCTGCCAGAGCTGTTATTATATGTTTGACTTGGCTAACTTTTAGCAGTACTTTCGTTTAGGTGTCTAGCTCAGACAATTATTCGTCTGAGTTTTTTTCTAGTTAAGGCTTAGGAAACCTTGAAAATTATAATCACCTTTTCAGCATAGCGGAGCTCGATAGCTTTTTGCGAAACTATGCACCAGGTCCAAATGGAATACACATCCAAATGTTATAAAATCTCTCTCATTAAGCCAAGGCTTTCTTACTCGTGGTTTATAATCGTATCTGGGTTGATGCCACTTTTCCAGAAAAACTACGGTCCTATTTCCCTCAGTAGTTGGTTTGCAAGGTGATGGAACGCCTAATTAATAGACAGTTGGTATGGTTGCTGGAATCCCACAATCTCCTGACCAACACCCAGTGCGTTTCTCGAAGACATCGATCAGCAGCTGACTACTTCGTATCGCTGTCAACGCAGATCATGAACGACTTTCTTAATAACAGTCAAATAGTTGGAATATTTTTTGACCTCGAAAAGGCTTATGATACGTGTTGACGAGCAGGGATATTACGTTCCCTCCACAACGCCTACCGATATTCATTCAGGAGTTTATGAGGGACCGCGTTTTCTGAATAAGGGTTGGCTCGGTTTTTTTTTCGAATATTTTTATTCAGTAGAGTGATAAGCCACAGGGATAGGTCCTGAGTGTGAGGCTGTTTGCTATAGCGATTAATTCTATATATCAATGTGTTCCCCCAGGAGTCTAGTCCTGCTTATTCGTAGACGACTTTCTTGTACTTCTCGCTACGCTTTTTCTGGAACGCCGTCTCCAGCGGTGTTTAGACAATCTTTCTGATGGAGATCTAAAAACGGCTTTCGCTTCTCCATTGAGAAGACCGTCTGTGTTAACTTCTGGCGCCGTAGCATGCACTTGCCGCCTTCTCTTCCACTCGGGGCATATTTACTTCCATACGCAGATGAGGCGAGATTCCTTGGGCTGCTATTCGATCGAAAACTGTTGTGTTCACCACATATAGCACAGCTGAAAGCGCGTTGCGACCGTTCTCTCGATATTTTAGGCACTAAGTGGGAGATCTCGGGGAGCGGGTCGGACAGTGTTACTGCGTCCTTATCGTGCACTGAACTGGTCCAAGTTGGACTGTGGATGCATTGTTTATTCTTCAGCACGACCATCATTGCTGAGAAGATTAGACACTATCCATAATCAGGGCAACCGTGTGACTGTTGGGACATCTCCAACCAGCCCAGTTGTTAACCTCTAAGCCGAATCGGCAGAACCACCTCTACGATGATGTTCTACTAGCAGATTATGGTTGTCGGCTAAAGTGCATATCTATGCATCCAACTTTGCGCCCTTTTTTCTCTACCGAGCTGGACTAACGTTATTGCAACCTCTCAGTTGGTCAAAGGTCTGCAGGCTTTCGTTTCTGAGAGCTGCTTCTTAATTACGATATTGAAATGAATGTTTCCCAACGAGGAGAGGTAAAAGAGAAAAATCTCCTTAATAGATTTACAATCTATCACCTATTAACCTCAGTCATTTTACCTTGCAACGGTGATTATTTTCAACCAACCATAAAGACATCGGAACATTATATTTTATTTTTGGTGCATGAGCAGGAATACTAGGAAATTCTTTAAGAATTTTAATTCGAACCACCTTGGTTACTTGCTATGTTCCATGAAAATTTGGGGATGACAGCATAGGGGAAGTTTATGATGCCTGTGGCTAGTATCCATACTAGTTTTACGGAATTTTTATCCCATTACAGTGACCGTATTTGTATATACACCGATGAAAGTAAGTGCACCGACGACGATGGTGCATTTGTAAATGCGACCAAACCATTGGTTTCGCTATTCTGTATATTCGCCGACGAAATTTGGGTGACTACCTTACTGCCCTCCAAAGCAATCGTGAACTGCACAACCACCATCCTCTTGTACAGCGCATCCAGGATGCCCTCAACAGTTTGCATGCATCCAGCGTGAATGTGGAATGAGCTTGAATCCCTGGTCACATTGGTCTGCAGGGGAATGAACTTGCGGATTTGGCAGCAAAGACGGTATCCATGGAACCCAGCCCTGCAATTCATTTTGTCACCTCTGCAGACTTTAAGACTTGTTCTGCGGAGAGTGGTGCTTTTGAACTTGAACAAAGAATGGTCAGCTCTTCGTGGAAACAAGCTTAGGGAAGTGAAGGTCCTCTCTATATACTGGGTAACTTGCTGGGTCACTTGCGGACCGGTCATTGTAATTGTATGCAGTTATCTTTTTAAGCGGGACCCTGTTCCTATCTGTCCGCTCTGTGGATCAGCATTGTCGGCACATTCTAGCAGCTCTTCGTTCAATTTTGCAACTGCCGGCCTCCCTCGCGGAGGTCCTTGCCGATGACCAAAGAGCAGTCGATGGAGTTTTTACTTTTTATCGAATTTAACAGGTCCAGTAAGGATTTAGATTTTAGTTCCCTTATTAGCGACGCGTTTTAAGGGAGTGGAAGTTTATGGGTTTTAAAGATTTTTAACTGTTTTTATCACTAGTTACTTTTAGCCCTTCGACCGAGTTTCAGACATAGCCTTTTCGTACTGGCTGGAGTATAATCCGGGCTTGTGGGCCGTGGTCTACTGGGCTCCTCATTCTTCCCAGACGTTTCATCTGCGACTACGGCAGACATCTTCGACCTCGCCGCTGCCACCGAAAATGTCTGCTGTAGTCGCAGACGAAACGTCTGGGAAGAAGAAGGAGGAGCCCAGTAGACCACGGCCCACAAGCCCGGATTATACTCGCCAGTATTGAAACCGGCCGTGAAAGCCTAAGAATTTCCATAGTCTTTTCGCTCCTTTTTGGAAATATTTTAGATTCGCCTGTGGCTTTAGCCACCATTCGTTTTATTTCCTTGTTTTTTCTTAAGCTTTCTTCTTTTATCTTTAATGTCTCCTTCATATTATTGTTTTACCTTCAGTGTTTAACAAAGTTTCTTTTATAAACGCGCTAATGACCTTAGCAGTTGCGCGCCTTTAAACACCAACCATCATCACAAACGTTGCGCGTGAAAGCCCTCTTAATTTTGCTCAGATGTCCCTTTATCAGGTTTTTACGTGCCGTAGATTTGCCATAAACGTGCTTTATTTCCCTTTTGAAAGAAGCCATCCTATATATTTTTATGCCCAAAAAAGTCTATCGCCCTCCGCAAAGTTTGTACTCGCGACTTTGGGAACCAGAAACCGGCATATTACCCCTAGACTACGGAGAACGACAAACATGCAGTATCTACGGCAGAGCATCAACAGCTTTACTTCCCCTCGGAAGGAAGCTAACGCTAGGGATTTTTGCGCCCGAAACAATTCATCAAACTCCACCGGGTTTGAGCCAGCAATTTTGGGAACCAGAAGCTAACATTTTACCCCTAGACCATGGAGAACGACAACATCCCTATGTATAAGTACATAATAAGTAGAGAAGATATTGTATTCCACTCAAAAATTCGATTTCGAATTTCACCAAAACTGTGTTTGAGGTCCCCTGAATCCAAAAACAGCAATTTCAGAGAAAGTTCCGTGTGTGTGTGTGTGTGTGTGTGTGTGTGTGTGTGTGTGTGTGTGTGTGTGTAAACAGCGTAACTCAAAAACGAAGAATCCGTTAAATGCCGTTAGTGTTTAAATATAGCATCTCTCAATGCCCCCTTCTTTCGAAAGGGAAGTAAAGCCGTTGGTCTCGACACGTAAAAGAACCTCAAGTCCGATAAAGAGCCTTCTGAGGAAAATTAAGCGGTCTTTCACGCCCAATATAAAATGGGACGCTGAGAACCACAGCAGCTAAAGAGCGTCCATTAATAAAAATCATTTTCATTTTCTCAAAATGTTCTCAATTGCTTTCAATTAAAATACCATGTGTTTAGGATATTTTCATTACAAATAAAATGTATATTATCTGAATTTTCTGCAGCCCTCTCAATTCTGGATGACTTTTGTGTAACTCATGAACCATTATTATTATTAATTAATTAATTAATCCTTAGTTGACCATTTCCAAGATATCACCTATTTTGTTCCTGGTTTTTAGATTTCTAATATTTCTACTTAGGACCAAGTAATACAATCATTTCTGCTAATGCTTATTTCGACCACCATGAAGTAGAGAAATGAATGGACTTTTGTAAAAAAAAAGATATTGCAGAATAAGTAGCTGGACAAAGTAATGGGAATGGAACACATCAGATTCTTAGACATGTATGTGTGTGTGTGTGTGTGTGTGTGTGTGTGTCTGTGTGTGTGAGCAGCATAACTCAAAAACGAAAGTTTGGTTAAATATCAAAATTGATATTTAAATTCAGCATCTTCTAGGAATGCGACACGGGATTATCATTAACACTCCCCTCCCCCAAACTACCCTTTATATGGAACATGTTTCGTAAACTACAATTTTCTAAAAAAAAGGTGTCTAATGATTTTTATTTAAATAGCATATGTTTAAGATATTTTAAAGACAAGTGAAATGTATACCTACCTTGAATTTTCTGGAATAGTGTCTAGTCCTTTTCATTTGGGATGACTTTTGCATGAATGGTAAACCTTAACACATAGACACACCGTTGTCAAATACGGTATTAACCATTTCCAAGAAATTTCTTTTTATTGATGTCAATGTTCTTTCTTCTACTAATACATTTTCCAAATAGAAATTGTTATTCGGATTTTCTTTCAGGTGGCGAAATAAAGAACGGAATTTTAATGTCATCGTTTTGGTCACAGCATTTTTAAAATATATGAGACATCGCTCTAAGCTAGTATAGACTCTCCCTGTAACTACATGTAACTACAAAGTAAGAAATATAAGACTATTTCTGTTAATGTGTCGGTATGTTGTTTAGTATGGAGCAGATATAAGAATAATTTGTTGCAGGATAATCGGAAAAAATCATGAGAATGGAAGGCATTTTTAATTCAGGAAATCTCAAAACTGTACTTTCGTCAAAATCTCGGTAGCACTGATTTTTTTAGTGGCATACAATTATTTTTCCGCTCACTATTCATTATAGATAATTAACAACAAATAAATGGTTAACTCAATGCTAAAATAATTACTCGCGTTCCACTTCCGGCGGTCCATGCGACTTCAACCATTCTCATACGACAGACATAGAAACTTAACCGACTACAGTAGCTCAATCAACAAAGCAGCAATATCCACTCTCCAGACCATCCATTCCAGGATTTCGGCCAGTTTTCCCGATTTTACAGACATATCAGAAATCTTTCGAGCAGTTCTAGCTTCTTCTTACATATCGTTGTTATTTTGTGGCCTACTTGAGAACTCTGGGTTCTCATCATACACGCAACGTCGAGAGCCTATTTAACAATAGACATTTCTTATTTATTTTCTTTCTTGCCTCTCTATCAGGCTTCAGGTAATTTTACGTGCCGTAAATCTACGACACGGGACCAACGGCTTTATTTCCCTTCCGAAGGGGGCCATGCTAAGGATTTTTACACCCGAAAAACCCCATCGTCCTTCACCGGGTTTGAACCCGCGACCCGGTTAGCATGGTAATCATTACACCACAAAAAAATCATACATCTAATCAGTTCAAGATCTTCATAGGAATCGAGGCCAGATGCTAACGCATATCTTAGGGAGCCGACTTTGTATGACCTCATTTACACCCGCCATCCTGCAAACCTTACATCCCGTCAGAACGTGATTAAATTCTAGAATGGGTACACATCTACCACACCATCAGGCTGCCCTCAGCCTGTTACCTTCGCATCGTGTAATGTTTTGTTTGTAGAAACGATGAGTTGACGTCGCTTTTAATTTATTTATGCATTTATGACATTGACTTGGATTATAAGAACGCTAATGATATCCATTGGTAGGGTTAAGTGTTTATCCAAATTCTATTTCCTATAGCCTCCATGTGTTTGCCTACTGTTGCAACAATATCTTGAGTGGATATAGCTAGAGTTTTGTATAAGCTTGCTTTTGCTTCATTGTGTTTCTTTGGAATATGTATACAAATTTTATTATTAGCAGCGCCATTATTGTGTATAGGATCTGCTACTTCGATTATTCTTTTTTAAATGAAAAATTCTATTCTGCGTGCGTGTGTTTCGTATGAATCGTAGAGTCCATGCTGTTACTTGCAATAGTTTACTGTAGTTAACCTTCCAGCGTTAACAAGCTGCTTATGAGTGTCTATCGCCAATACTTGTTGACTTATGTTCCGTGTTCCAGGAAGTGTATTTTCGGAGACCACATTTCGAGGCCACGAATCAAGATGGATCTTGAGCCATAGTAGGCCCCTCCACCACAAAATAGACTGAAGTAATGCTGTGGCAGTAATACCCCGAGATATAAGATCCGCTGAGTTTTCTTGTCTACAGTGTCTACACTTTGCCGGTGAAATAGTGGACTGAATTTCCCTAATGCGTTTGCAGACGAAGGTTTTCTACCGATAAGCGTCGCTGCGGATCCATCCTAGAGTGACCATGGAATCACTCCATAGCGTCATCTTTATGATGTCACATTTTGTAGAATGGCAGAAGTATTTCAAAAATAGGACACCTATTAAGGATGCCAGTAATTCAAGACGTGGAAGTATCACTTTCTTGATAGGAGTCAACCTGGTCTTGCTGCATGCTAACTGCATTAAGGCGTTAGTCGCACTGCGTTAGCCTGTGTCACTTTAGTTTTCCTTTTCTAAAATCAATAGTAGGTACCAATACAAAACTCAAAAAGAATTAAACAAAGGAAGGTAAGCATTATACAAACACAAAGAGTAAGTAAAACATGGAACATTTCGGCCTTTGTTCATTCTGCAACACAGCCTGGATGATCATTTTCATTGAGTTCCACATTCTCCACATAGTGCTGCTGAGGATCTCTTGCTAATTTTTTTTTTTTTTTTTTTTTTTTAAGATTCCAACGAAATTTTCAATTACGTCGTGTTGACCTATGTGCTCTAATAAAGTGCACAACCCTAGGCTCATTAACACTGTTTAAGGTAGGTGGTATTTGCCATTCTTTCAATGGACAACCTCCAAGAATTGTTGCATTTGGAATTGGGTGCCATCCACCATCAAAGCGTTGAGACAAAGTACTATTTCGTAGTACTCAGACATCATGCACCACTGCCAGGCCAATTAGCACTGGCGTAATAAATGTTCAAATCTGGTCCGCATAAACCCATTCAGTTAATAGAATGGTTTCTCAGTATGACTATAACATAATTTTCATTTATAACTGTAGCATCGATATTTATGTGAGTTCTATCCACACAGCATCATACACTAAGGATTCCACCTTAGCATGAAATTCCGTAATATTTGCTCAATATTAGCTGGACAGTAAACCACATTGGGGAATTTAACAATATTTCCTGTACGTATAACTGAATGAATAGCCCTCCTCACACTGGCTTTTTATACACCCTGCATATCAACAACAGAATGATGCTGGTCCTAACCAATCTAATGCTATACTCAATTACTGTTTTGAAGATAAGCAATAATTTCTGTTAGTATCATGTTGAACTGGTTTCATATATCTTGCAACACTAATCCTAGTTTCTCTGAACTCATCCGAAATCTTTCATTATATTCATAAAATGCTGTAAAGGCTACGTTTACCCCATTTTTTTTTTTTTTTTTTTTTTAATATTCTTCTGCGTCTGTGTCTATTCACAAAAAACTCATCACTATTACTGCTATTAACAACCAAATCCAGGATAGTAAAGGCAAGCATCTCCTTTGGTTTGACGCAATATATTGGCATTTTTGTTTGATTTCCCCGTAACCACAGATCAGGTACACTTTTAGACAATTATTTATCACTTATGCGGTAGTGCGAATCATAACTTACCAGTTTCGGCGCATCATATTGATGAATTTACGTTCCATTGCGCATTAACACAACTTCTTTGTTAGACTATTACTCGCCGCATATCGAAACTCCCTTGTTATTTTCGGCTGCTTCTCCGGTGTTGCCAAACGTAAAATTAGAGATGCGGCCTGTTCGCTGGATCATGTTTCATCTTCGTTTTAACGCCATAACATAGCTCCAGTCACCGATAATGTTCTGAAATCCAAGAACCCAAGCCATGTCTTACGCAATGTTTTAGCAATCAGCCCTATAACAATGAGAGTATTATTACTAACCGAAAATGATACTGACGTGCCTAATAGGAAGTATATGCTAGACTACATCAATTCAAAAACATCACTAATCGATTCAAACGGAGATTTTTCATTTAAAAAAGGCATGATGAAGTAGCTCCCTATACCCATTAGCGACGCTGCAAATAAGAAATTTGGTAGACATCATGTTGCAAAGAAACGCAATGAAGCACAAGCGAGCTTAAACAAATCTCTAGCTACAGCAACTTAAGATATTGTTGCAACAGTAGACAAATATATGGAAACCTTAGGAAATAGACAGAGCTCTTTGGATAAATACTTAACCCCGTCTTCGGATCACGTTAGCATTCTTAAAATCCAAATCAATGCCATAAATGCATTAATAAATCAAATGCAAAGATTTAAGCACTATGTAGTAACACAGGCTATAAAATCTAGTTGATGTAATGTTTAATATTTGTATTGAATGTTAATACACTTGGAGGTTTAAGGTGCTTACTATTAATTGTAATGCGAGAACTTTAATTGCTGTATACTTGGAGTATTTAATTTTGTATGCTTTGACATGTTCTATTTTCAAGGCTTGCTTGGCCATCATGAACCTATAGAACGTAATTTAATCTAACCTAATGTATAAACCTCCTTTAACTGCTTGTATATACAGGAACTACACTATTCGTTTCCTTCAACTGGTTTTACTGTTCTATTGGGTGATTTAAATAGTGAGGTATCCTATGCGGATGCTAGTTAGTACAGTCAAAGGTCGTCTTCTTCAACCAGCAGCTGATGGCCTTACTTTTCTGGTAGTTGCTCCCCATCAACCTACGTGTTACTCCAACAATAGAAACTCAACAATATATTCTTAATTTGGCGCTATTCAAGAAATTCCCAAGATCGCTATCCGTGTAACCGTGCAAGTATTAGGTGAATTCCGATCACTGACCCGTAGTTGCAGAATTTTATCATCTTACTCCTTTAATTCAAGGTCACGTGGATTGGGACCAGTTCCGCTATCGTATTGACATGAAGCTATGTCCTAACCTTCCTCTTGCGCTGAAACACAACATCGGTGCTACTGGATTTTACATCTTACTCTTTTAATTCAAGGTCATGTGGATTGGGATCAGTTTCGCTATCATATTGACATGAAGCTATGTCCTAACATTCCTCTTGCGCTGAAACACAACATCGGTGCTACTGTTCACCATTTTATCGCAACAGTTAGCATATCTCTTCAACTGGCAATGAGCCCTCCTTGAATTCAAGGTTACGTGGATCGCTATCATACAAACATGAAACTATCCTCTTGCGCTGAAACACAACTTCGACGCTATTGTTCACCATTGTCTCGTCACAGTCAGCTCATCTCTTCAACTGTCGCCCTCCGTGGTGTAATGGTTACGTGCTAACTTCATATACCCTAGGTCGCGAGTTCAAACCCGGCGGAGGATGATGGATTTTTTCGGGTGTAAAAATCCTTAGCATGGCTTCCTTCGGAAGGGAAGTAAAGCCGTTGGTCCCGTGTCGTAGATTTACGGCACGTAAAAGAACCTCAAGCCTGATAGAGAATCCTCTGAGCAAAATTAAGCGGTTTTTCACACCCAATTTAGATTTGAACACTGAGAACCACGGTAGTTAAAGAGCGTCCATAAATAACACGCCATTTACATCTCTTCAACTGGCAACCATCCGTTCCCATCGTTATCGTCCTCATAAACATTACCTAGAGCTATCCCTATGAAAATCATCCATTTTCTATGCGGAAAACGTCTAACATGAAAAAAATGGCAGCTTCACCATAAACTTTCACTACGTCTCCATCTCATTCAACTAACAATTTAGTTCCAGCATGATTTTGATTAATACAGAGTACTCTATCAGTGTCATTGCTTAGGCATTTTTTTATTTTGACTGTAGCCTATGGAAGAATACGAAATATATTGTACAGAAACCAACTACTATTCGACTATTACATCACAATAGCCATCATTATACAGCGATGCTGATACATGCGAACTATTCGCTGATTACTTCGAAGCTTCCTTTTCGCCAAATACAGCAACTGATATAAACCACGATTAATCTAGTACACGGAATATACCTACCTTTTATCTCTCTGTGTCCATATACATTAAGTTCACTTTTCCTAGTGAAGTTCTCAGCGTCTTATTCAGTTAATGTTCAAACAGTTTTTTGGGCAAGACAACATACTAAATCTAGCGCTGAAAGTTCTCTTACATAAATCCTATACCCTTCCAGCCTCTATTTCCGAGAAATTGAACCACCTGAGTCATTCTCCTTCTGTCTGGAAACACGGAAATATAATTATACTGTACAACCCTGGAAAACCGACTCATCTACACGGATATCGTGCAATAAGTATTCTAACTTCCTCTTCGAAAAGTTTGCAGTTTGGTTTCAGACTTGGCCATTCTACTGTCATTAACTACTAAGAGTTGCTGATCATATAGCGCAATCTTTTGCGACAAAGAAATAGACTCTGGAGTCATTTCTTTAATTTACACAAGCATTTGATAATGCATAGCATTGTGGTCTACTGTACAAACTGCATAACGTCGGACTTCCTGACCAGCTCTACAATAGTATTTACAGCTTTCTAACGGACGGTACCTTCTAAGTTGCAGTAGGTGTACAACAATCTTCAACCAGACCAATTTCTGCTGGCGCTCCTAAAGAATCTTTGTTGGAAAACTAACTCTCTTTAATATTTTCATTTCAGACACTCCTCCAAACCTTCTATCAATGCTTCCTTGTACCCTGATAATACAGCTTTATTTACTTCACATAGACCACTCGCCTCTCACTAAGGCGGCCTGGGATCGATCCCAAGAGACCGCATTTGGTATTTGTGGAGGAATAAGAGGCAGTGGTTTTCTCCGGTATCCCCCACCTTGCATTTCAGCTGTGTTCAATGTATCATCAGTGTCGTCGTCTGCGGTGCCATAGGAGTAAAATCGGGCGTTAAACACTATCAAAAATAAATAAATGTTGTTACCAATGACCTTCAAACAGCGCTGAATTCTCTGTCCATCTGACTCAAATCTTGGTGCATTGTCCTAAATCGTGGTAAATGTAAAAGTACTGATTTTCAAACTCCGCCGGCCACCTTCACCTCTACCATTTATCGCTGACGATATCCTTACAGAATGGAAGCACATAACAAAACGGTAAAGTACATGGGAGTTCATTTTGACCGTCCGCTCAGTTGGAAACCTCATATCAATAAGAAGTTCAATTCACCATATTCTCGTCTGTCACAAATTTGCCCTGTAATAAATCGTAAATCTTTTCTTAAAAGCGCCACAACTACTTTATCCTAAACTACATTCTTTGTCCCCTCCTTACCTAGGAACATAACTTGGTGTTCTAACCGTTTAAGATTTCAATCCCAAACAGCCTCATAGGTTCTTCGCAATTTACACAAAGTATCAGGTGCAGTTTCCTTTCTCTGGGCAAACAACCATATCTTCCACCAGTGGCTAGCTCATGATATCCTGCTCCATCACTTTCTTCCTCCAACACATAAACAGCAATGTAACAGAACTTGTTGACGCCACATATTTGCCGAGGAACCGTCCAAGGTCGACTTATTCCTGTTGTTATTTGTGAAGATATTTGTTCTATATTTTTTGATAGTGTTTAATGCCCGCTTTTACTACATATGTCATCGCAGGCGATGGCAGTGATGATACATGTAACGAAGATCGAGCACATGGAGCGGGGGAAACAAAGACTCGGAGAAAACCTACCCCTATGTCGCTTTGTCCATCACAAATCCCATATACTGTCACCTGGGGCGAACTCCGGCCACCTAAGTGAGAGACGCGTGATCTCACCACTCGAAAACGGCGCGGCCTATTTGTTTGTTCTGTATGCATGTCTATGTTCCTATGATGTTATCAATTGGCTCATAGTTGTGTGTGCTGTTCAATCAATAAAACTAATTTTAAAACATTTATTTAATAAGTTGTTGGTAATTCCTTACTCCACTTATGTCAAGCAAAACTAACGTGCATCCTATAGCGCCAAACATATGGTGAGTTAAGTCCATTGTTCCATATTGTTACTTCTAGTCTGAGATGCAGTATAAAAATGCTCCGCATGCTACGACATTACTTGCGCCTTAAGATTGCTGCCAGTATGACATTTATTTAATCTGATAAATTTGGTAGTTCAAGTGATAGCTGTGCAATTGAAATAAAACCGCAAATCATAAATGTCAATCATTTGAGATTTTCAATCAATAATCGATACCAACCTGTATAATGAGCCCCAAAGTCGCAATTTTTAAAAGGGTGTAATGAGGTGAAGAATATAAACATGTTGCATGCTACTTCCAAACGCCTTTCTCTGCCACCTCGGTTCGTTAGAGCCTATACCCACACTATCGTTTATGAAAGCTTATTTTATATGTATTCCATTTAATCAGACATTTGCAGAAATAGTTACATTAAGGCTTCGTTGTAGATAAAAATTGATAGTGGTGTCGGCAGAAGAATATTGAGGGTGTTATGTATAAGGATGTATTTTTAAGAATTTGGAAAAAGCAAATGGTAAACATTAGTTAATCCAGAATTGTACTATTAAAAAGTAAATTTTACATTTATAGATTAAGGTGCAGCAAAGGAAACTAAAATTATATTTGGCTATTAAGTTTTGCTTTCTCTATACGCACTATGTATATAATGTATAGAGAAGGTATTGTATTGCACCCAAAAATTCGATACCGATATTTCAATGGAAATTCGTTGAGACATTCTGAATACAAAAAAAAAAAACATTTTTAGAAAAATGTCCGTGTGTGTCTGTGGGCAGCATAGCTCAAAAACGAAAAGACCGTTACATACTAAACTTGGCATTTAAGTTTAGTATATTTCAAGGAAGCGACACGAAGATTTTCAAGGAAATACCCCACCCCCAACTACCCTTTACATGGAACTCTTTTTGAGCATTTTGATTTTCTCAAAAGTGGGTCTAACGATTTTGATTAAAATATCGCATATTAAAGATATTTACCTGACAAATAAAATATATATCTTGAATTTTTTTGAGAATAGCCTTTGAAGACTACTTTACTCTGGATGAATTTTACTGAATTTTGCATAACTGGCAAACCGTAAGAGATGGACAAAAACTTACCACACAGAAAATGTAGAGCACGTTAAAACACACAATTTATGTTATATACATTTTTTTCGTGGAGTTGATCGTTTTTGAGATATTCCGTGTTATTAGTTTCAGCTTTAAAAAGTTATAGTTTTCTCATATAGGAATTTGTCAACTCCTGTCCATACAAAAGAACTTCAATCACATAGCAGTCAGCTTTTGACTATCACTGTAACCTATGGTACTCCATTATGTCGCTCCTACTAACAAAGAAGCAAGTAATAAGCATATTCCTGCTATTTTTCTCGATTAGCATGAAATAAATAAAAGCATACGCTTTCTAACAATAATTTGTTGCAGAGATGTAGAAAAAGTCATGTGAATGGAACACGTCAGATTTTTTATATTTTTGTAGCAAGAGGAGTTGCAACCGCCAGGATCCCAGCTTTAATGACATGTTTAAGAAATTATCACTAAAATGCTGAAAATCGATGGACTTGTGTAAGTTCTCAACTAAATAAAGTGGAATGATTTTCTTATAATATTTTAAATTCTCGGTAGATTTCTTAGGTTATACAGAGGTGTAAATGTGTTCATGGTCAAAAGTTATCTGATTTAGTTTTGTTAGGTTTACGAATTTCATATTCCTCACGATAGGTAAATATAGGAAAAATATTTCCCTCTGTTGAGTTGATTTCTTTCATATAATTGCGGCCTGCGTTAGCTCTTTGTTCTCAGCCAATAGGGTCTGAAACAATACACTAGAGGGCACAGAAACAAAATGGATACGTATGAGAGTGTGTTGTTAGTTAAATCTGAAGTATTTGTGTTTAAAATTCCTCCGCGAGCAACCAACAGAGGCTACAGGTAGTTACATTTTATATTTGCAATTACTTGTTATTAAAATGAACCAATTTTATTGCTTGAGGGCATTATTCCTAAACGTTTGGTGAACTGCTCTACTTCTCCAATTTGATGCAATGTTCAGTACGTGGAGCATATGACAGTGAGTAATCACGAGGGATGCAATTTCCGGTAGTGCTCGGTTGCTGTTTTTGTGTGTCTATAATTTGGCATTTCGCTTATTAAAGCATTGTCTTTGCTTTTTAATAGGGCAGCAGACTGGAACCTGAATGAACCACAGTGGACGGGGAGACTGCGATTAGTAGCAAAAGGAAAAGATTGTATTCTAAAACTTGAAGATAAGAATTCAGGAGAACTGTTTGCCAAATGTCCTATTGACACATATCCTGGAATAGCTATCGAAGCTGTCACAGATTCTTCTCGTTATTTTGTGATAAGAATCCAAGATGACAATGGTAATGCTTTTCACATTATAGTCTCTATCACGTTAGGATCTTCCATAAATATAAAATTAGCAGTTTGAATAAATATCAGAAAGTTTATAAATTATATATAGTTTCAAGAGCTTTAAGTAGTCCATCTACCTTCTTAAATGAATTAACAATTTTTAGACATGGCATGTATGATGAAATTTAATATTGAAATAGTCATGACAGAAGATAAATTAAAATATTCCTTTATTTCTACATTAAAATATGCAGCATTGTTTGTATATCATTACTTAAATTATAATTAATTAGCTGAAATTTAAAGCAGAAACCTTTTCAAAAAATTAAGAGAATATTCCATGTTTGCTTGTATTGCCATGTTAAATAACTTTGAATGATTAATAAAGCAGAACATCATATTTAGTAAGGAAAGCTTAAAATTTGGTTGTGAAAAATAAAAGAGCAAAATATTAAATGTTTTTAATAGTTAAACTCAGAGGCAATTTGGCTGCATGTTTTAATGACTGATTTTATTACTTCCAGAGAAGAAAATAAAGCCAGAGGTTTTCAGATAAAAAGACAAAGAATTTAAGAAGGCTTGTCATAGTAGAAAACCTAAGTTTGTATTTAACAAGTGCAACATTACTCAAGAAATTCCATATAATACCTCAGTGGAAGAGAATGTGCATAGTAAACTCAGAAACCAAAATTATTTGTTCCTATTTTGTTAAAGAACTAAAAAAAAAGGGATATAATCCTGATATAACATAGCACTTGAAATCATTACATACATATCACATGTTTCTGCAGTGGTATTGTGTTGTCAAAATGTGGGGAATACATATTAATTACACTCATTCACTTTGCATGTTTTATGCACTTGTAACATAGACTTTTCACTATTGTTGCTTCTGTACCTCGTACACAACATATATCACATGTGTATCACACCTGAGGATCTTTGGAACATTGCTTCTGCTGTTCTTGTGATGCCAACATCAGTGGGCACTAAACCACAAAGCATAGCCAAGGCATCTATGAAGATCAAACCCCAATGAACCATGGTGTTTAGCAACACTTTTATTTGAGATCTTTTTTAATATGTTTGGTGTGCTGTGCTTCAAAATGGTGCTAGTTTGCCCTATATAAGTAGGTTGCCAAGGTAGGTGGCAGATAGGTAATATGAAATTATTTGAGCAACATCATGTGCTTAATGCTTATTTAGGGTTACATTGGATATAGCATTTACTGATTTCTGTAAGCCATTAAGTTCTGCCAGTACTTTCAATGCATATAACAAATAAAGTTATGCAAATCCATTAATATACATACATTCTGAAAGAACACAAAAAGTGCTACTAAATGAACATATTCTCATTTGAAATGATCGCCATGAGTGGCAACACAGCAGTAAAGACATTGAGGCCACTCATGAATCATATCCAATAGAATTTTTTTGACAGCTGATGTGATTGATTTTTTTTTTAACATTTGAATATTTCTGTGCCTCTTTTGACATGCTATTGCCCTGAGCTTCTGCCATAGAGAGTAATCCAATGGATTGAGGTCTGGATTTCCGCAGTGACAAACCATGTGACATTGGTGAATCAAGGCTGGTGTTATCTCCTTTAATTTTTCAGTTAGCAAATGCCTTGTGTATCTTTTATATGCAATAACATCCTTCAAAAAAAAAAGTGTGACAAGAGTAGAAACATAGATTATACCCAAACTTCATTCTTGAAATAAAGTAACTTACTTTGGACATGTTTCGGTGGCTGTTGCCACTAGGAATATTCGTTGAAAATGGTGGCAACAGCTGCTGAAACATGTTCAAAGTAAGTTAACTTATTTCAAGTTTGAAGTTTAGTATAATCTATGTTTTTACTCTTAATTGATTAGTTATTTCACTGTGTATTCCCATTAATGTTTTAATGTGTGATATTGTTCATGAAGAGAGATTCATTTCACAAGACAAAATTGTTTGTTTACACAAAGGATTGAATCAAATCCTTGCACGAACAGCTTTCACAACTTCTTTTGTGTGCACACACCTAGGACAGTCATATCTGACGCTATCAACAGTTGCACCCATTTCTTTATACTGTGTTATTTTCGAAAATGCAAATTGATCATTGATACCGAGAGGTTTTGCATCAAAAAAATTTCCGTAGCTCACTTTCCACAGCAAAATAATGCCAGTATGTAGATAATACTTTTGAACACTCCATTTTTCTCTCTTGCTTGCCAATGGCACACTGCATGTTGGTTATTTGCTGAGTAGTGAAGGTGACCTTGTGGACACTGCAGACATGTTTCTTCATTTATAATTTCCATACTACAGCACGCTTAAATTTTAGTGACAGAATGTATGGCAGTGCTGTGTAATTAGCAAGTAAAACATGGGTACCAACGATCTGGAGTGAGGCCAAAAACTTGTGTTAAATAAACCATCACTAAGTCTACAGCAGAGTATATGTAAGATTACTGTCAAACCAGAATTACTCAAAAAATCAGATACTATAAAAAAATAAAGAATAGAATCAAGAATTAAAGCACATTAAAACATTGAATTACTTCAGAAGGGAATCAAAATTAAAAGCTGCTAAAAATTTGGATTGTGCTGCAAATTACTGTACTATATAAACATTTTGCACTGTCACCATCAGCTTTGGAAAAACATTTGCTTCATTATATTCACTCACTTTCTTCACTATCTTTGATGGTTTAGTAGTATACACTAACCTCTAGTAGCAGAGATTGTAGTTTCAAATCTACTGGTGGGTGATGTGTTTTTTTTTTTTTTTTTACATCAAAATCCTTGGTTTGGCTTCCTTTAAAAGGGCAGTAAAGCCAGAGGTCCTAGCCATAGATTCATGGCATGTAAAAGAACCTAAGCCTGATGGAGACCTCTGAGCAACATTTAAGCAGTCTTTCATGCCCAGTATAGAATGGAACATTGAAAAATTTATAGTTAAAGAGTATCCATAAATAAAACTCCATATAATTTTCCATTCTTCAGCAAACTTTTTACAAAAGGTTATTCTTCTATATTGAGAGAAACATTTATATTTCCTTGTTGGTACAGTGGAAATAGGGGACTATAGTAATTTTAAGCGATAATTAGTTTGGTTATGGTGTATATATATATATTCCGTTCTCTTTGCATGACAGGAGAAAAACATCATGTTATCATTCATGACTTTCTCTACATCTCTTAACAAATTATTGTTAAAAAGGTTATTCTTCTATTTACTTCATGCTACTCAAGATAAACATGAGCAGAAATTGCCGTTGTTGTTTCCTTGAAGTAGAAGGGAAATAAGCGAATACACTAGGTTAAAGTAATAGTCAAATCTTTAAAGCTTAAAATCTGTTTCTTTGCATGGCCAGGAGCTTACAAATTCCCACATAAGAAAAGGTTTTAAGTATTTTAAAACTGAAAATAATAATAAGGAATATCTTGGAAATGGTCAACCCCATGGAAACAAGTGTGACAAATTAAGTGTTTTAGCAAGATCTATATTTTTTATAAAATAGATTTTATATATCTCTGTAGTTTGCCAGTTATGCACAATCCAGCAAAATTCATCCAGAATAAATGGGTTTTCAGAGGCTATTCCCAGAAAATTTCAAAATATACATTTTATTTGTTAGAGCCATTTTTGAAAATCAAAATTTTTGAAATTTTTCTCATGTAAAGGGTAGTTTGAGGTGGGGAATTTTTCTCAAAATCTTTGTGTAACATCCTTGAAAGATACTTAACTTAAATACCAAGTTTAGTATTTTATCACCTTATCATTTTTTATTTATTGTGTTCACGGATACACACACACATATACGCACTCACCCATGCACGCACGCTCATGGACCTTTTTATAAAACAAAAGTTTTGTTGCAGGGGACCTTAAAACGTCTATTTTGGTATAATTTTTTAGTGAAATGTAATACCTTCTGCAACAGTACCATATACTATAGAGAAAGTAAAAACTGACGACTTCCCATGTGAGAAAAGTATAAGAATTGAAGATTCAAGCAATAAAAAGGAAACCCTTGAAACATATAACTTATTATAAATAAATAAAAGGCACAAGTTATGTATTTTAAAGAGATCCACGTGTTTTGGTACAGTAGGATTTTGTCAATTCTCAGTGACTTTTGCATAACTTGATCACTGTAAGAAATTAATGGGACTTCACAGGCTATTGTCAAAAAATTCAATACACTGTCACAAAATTATACTAAGCCTATGTTATTTTAATTGAATCATTAGAGCCATTTTTGAGAAAATCAAAATTATTAAAAAACATTCCATGTAAGGGGCAGTTTGACATAGTAGGATTTTCTTAAAAATCTTTGTGCTGCATCCTTGGAAGATCCTACACATAAATATCAGTGGTGTTGTATTTTTGAGTTTTTTATACTGTTCACACATGCAGATCTTTTTCTAAATTTTAATGTGTTCCATTCACATGACTTTCTCTAGCTGTCCCGCAAACAAACTTTCCTTACAAAAGATTATTCTTTTATCTTATGGTAAACTTTAGCAGAATTGTCTTATTGCTTGCTTCTTTGTAAGTAAAAAGGAAATGCACTGTTAAAGCGATAGTGAAATTTTTAAAAGCTAGTCGCTTGTTAGGAGAAGACAAAAAAGAGACGGTAAAAAAAGATGCTTCCAGTTTGAAAAGAAGATTTGGTACCTTAAAACTGAAAGTGATAACTCAGAATATGTTAAAAATGATTAACTCCACAAAAACATGTATATGATATAAATTGTGTGTTTTAACAAGACTTACATTTTTTATACAGTAAGTCTTGGTCTATCTCTTACTGCTTACCAGTTATATGAAAGTTACACAGAACGAAGAGGTATTCAGAGACTATTCCCATAAAATTCAAGATATGCAATTCGTTTGACATGAAAATATCTTAAACATGTGGGGCAATTTGCAAGAAAATCCACCCACCCCCAACTATCCTTTACATGGAAAAGTTTTCGAAAATTTGATTTTCTAAAAATTGGCTCCTATGATTTTGATTAAAATATTGTATACTAACCCTTTCACTGCCTTGAACGTCGGGTATATGTCTGGAGAAATAATCCTTGCTGTGCCTCAAATGTAGCATCAATATTCATAGTTACCTGCTTGAATCGAGGCATATTACACACCAAATGGAATTTCTGAATGCGGTTATAACTGAAACAACTTGTTCTGCCATCTGTTAGGTTTATGAAGAAACAATTTCAAACATTTCTCTCCGCAGCGAGAAGGAGCCTTGTGCCAGGTCACGTGATTACAGGGATTCATGGTTGTACAAAATATGGCTGTCTCAAACAGAGAAGAGTGTTATTTATGTGATGATGAATTGCTAGCAGAATTTAAAGCTTTGCCGTCTGATATGTTGAATTTTGATGTCAGTGATGAAGAAGGTAAAAAATGAAAATGAAATTAATGATAGTGATGCCATGGAATTAAGTGATAGTGATGAAAAAGATGAAAATTATCCCCTTCAAGAAGCTGCACAATGCACAAAGAGAAGAAGGGTTGCCAGTCCTTCGTTTCAGTGGCTAAGAGGCAATTTTGTTCCATAAAATCATGTTTTAGATGACCAAAATTCAGGTATTTCCATCAATTTAAACTAAAACTTCAAAGTTTTGGATGCTTTCAAATTATTTTTTCTTTAGAAATTATGCAGCTAATCGAGATAAGCATTAGCAGAAATTGTCCTATTACTTGCTTCCTTTTAAGCGGAAGGGAAATAAGGGAATAGACTAGGCTAAGGCAATATTCAAATCTTTTAAAAGCTATCGCTATGTGAAACAATTGAAATTCAATTCTCCATGCATGGGTAGGATTAAAGCAAAAGAGGTATAAATGGTCTTCCCATTTGAAAAAAGTTTAAGTAATTTAAAATTGAAACTAATAATAAGGGATATCTTTGAAACAGCTCTATAAAGAAAAAATGTATATGGCAGAAATTGTATGTTTTAGCAAGGTTTATATATAGTTTTTGTGTAGTAGGTTTCTGTCTATCTCTTACAGTTTACCAGTTACATGGAAGTCATCCAGAATGAAGAGGTCCACAGAGGCTATTCCCAGAAAATTCAAGATATACATTTTGTTTGACATGAAAATATCATTAACATATGGTATTTTAATCAACATAGTTACAGCCATTTTTTGAGAAAATCAGAATTTTCGAAAAAATGTTCCATGTTAAGGGTAGTTGGAAGGTTGGGAATTTTCTTGAAAATTTTCTTGTAGCATTCTTGGAAGATACTAAACTTAAATACCAAGTTTGCTATTGAACTGGCTCTTTGTTTTTGAGTTATGCTACCCACAGACATACACTCGGAAATTTTTCTAACAAATGTTTTTGGATTCAGGGGTCTCAAAACTTGTATTTCTATTGAACCTCAGTATCAAAATTTTGAGTAGAATATACCATTCTCTATATAGTATGTATATTGTACATATGTGCTAGAGAAAGTAAAAACTAATATAAAGCACTAGTTAAAAGAATTGAATGGATTGAGCATGTGACTAGAATGGACCATGTTAGATGGATATTTGAAGGTAAACACAAAGGGAGAAGAGATGATAGCATAAGACCAAGATTAAGATGGTTGGTTGTATGGAGGAGGACTTGCAAAGCATGGGATTTAGAAGATTGGAGAAATGCAGAAATTAGAGAATGGGCTATCATTGTTAAGGAGGTGCTAGCCTAAACTCTAATGTTGTTTGTCTGAAGAAGATATAATGTATAACTACCCTAAAGTATTGTCTTGGCAGAGTAATTCTATAAATTAATATATGCATATTAAAGCCAGATGAAGTAAATGTACAAGGAGCATTCAATAATTAATGCAACACTTTTTTACTTTCTCTACACGTACTATGTACATAGTGTATAGAGAAGGTATTACACTCCACCAAAAAATTTGATACCGAGATTTCACTGGAAATATATGTTTTAGGGTCCCCTATATCCAAAAAAAGTATTTTCAGAAAAAGGTCCATGTGTGTGCGTCTTTGTCTGTGAACATGATTACGTGCTTCCTTAGAAGGGAAATGAGGAAAATACACTATGCTTTAGCAAATCTTTTAAAAGCTGGTTGCTCTGTGGTTGAAATTTGCTTCTTTGCATGACCAGGAGTTGACAAATTCCCATATCAGGAACTTTTAAGAATTTTAAAGTTGAAACAAATAATAAGGAATATCTCAAATAATCAACTCCATGAAAAAAATGTATGACATAAATTGTGTATTGTAACATAATTTACATTTTTGTGCAATAAGATTTTGTCTATCTCTTGGTTTACCAGTTATGCCAAAGTCATCCCGAATGAAGTGGTCTTTAGAGGCTATTCCCAGAAAGTTCAAGATATACATTTTATTTTTCTTGCAAATCTATAATATATACTATTAAAATATATAATATACTAATATTATTAATATTAGTGATTTTAAGCAAAATCATTTGAGCCATTTTTGAGAAAACCAAAATTTTTTCCATGTAGACAGTAGTTTGGGACGGGGGTATTTTCCTCAAAATCATGTTGAATCCTTGGAAGATACTAAACTTAAATATCAAGTGTGGTATTTTACTGATTTTTCATTTTTGAGTTACAGTGTTCACAAACTCACGGACACACACATGAACCTGTTTCTAAATATACTTTTTTTGGATACAAGGAACCCTAAAAATATATTTCTGGTGAAAACGCAATGTAATTTTTGGCTGGAGTGCAATAACTTGTCTACCCATGTAATATGTATTAAGTAGAGAAAGTAAAAATAAAATGTGTATCTTGAATTTTCTGGGAATATCCTCTGAAGTTTTCCATTCTAATGACACAAACTGTAAGAGATAGGCAAAAACTTGCAGATATTAACACACCATTTGTCATATACTGTTTTTTTGTAGAATTAATGATTTTTGAGATATTGCCTGTTATTGGTTTCAATTTTAAAATATGTTAAACTTTTCTGAATTGGAAAGTCCTCATAAATTTCATCTCTCTTTTGTTTTACTGCTGGCCATGCAAAGAGAGCCAAATTTCAAGAGAATCACATAGCGTCACTTTGACAATTGTTTTAGCCTAGTGTATTTCAATACTTCCTTTCTACTTATAAGAAACTAAGTAATAATCCTGTTTCTGCTAATGTTTATCTTAATTAGCATGATAAAGATAAAAAACTAATTTTATTTAAGAATAGTTTGTTTACAGAATAGATACAATATTTTTAATATTAATTTCTAAATACTGTGTTTCATTGGATATTACTCCTGCTTTGAAGTAATATGTTTGTAGTAAATAATGACTTGTAAAATTTGCACATTGGAATGAGTAATTTTCTTCTTTGTGATAAAATTACAGGTAGATCAGCCTTCATTGGACTAGGATTCTCGGACAGATCTGATAGCTTTGATTTGAATGTTGCTTTACAAGATCACTTCAAATGGCTAAAGAAATCAGAAGAAATTGAAAAGGAGAAAGAAGAACCTAAACAAGAACTGGATCTTCGTTTCAAAGAAGGGGAAACAATAAAGATCAACATGAAAATTACTGTATGTATTCCTGACAATGCTTATAGCTTTTGCATATGGCTGCAATGTTTTATATATATAAATAAAGTACATTATAGAATTTAAATCAAATATCGCAGAATAAGCCAGGTGCAAGCTGCTATCAGAGACCTCAGCTGTTTTTTCAATTAGAATTGAAGCTCATATAGAATTTTGATCTTACAGACTTCGTGTTAATTTTAGAAAATCAAACAAGAATTTTTTTATGTTAATTTAAATGATTTTATTAATTTTCAAAATATTTCTTCTTTAACTCCAATTATTTTTGCATTCAATGAAGCCAGTCTTTAAAGCAGTAATGTAGTTCCTCCTGAGGCATTTCAGAAAGCAGGTTTTTATATGTCTTTATTAACCATAATACTGTACATACATTCCTACAATTTTCTTATTCCTTACTTTAAGTTTCTGTTATTACTTTCTCTGTATGTACTATGTACATAGTGTATAGAGGAAGTTTGTATTCTATCCAAAAACGTGATACCGAGATTCACGGAAAATTTATGTTTTGAGGTACCCTGAATAAAAAAAAAAAAAATTAGAAAAATGTGTTTGTGGACAGCTTAGCTCAAAAACTAAAAGATCATTGTATACCAAACTTGGTATTTAAATTTGGTATCTTCCAAGGATGTGGCACAATTTTCAAGAAAATCCTCGCACCTCAAGCTACCCTTTATATGGAAAAATGTTTGAAAATGTTTTTCTCAAAAAATGGCTATAACGATTTTGATTAAAATGCTGTATATTAAAGCTATTTACATCACAAAATGTATATCTTGAATTTTCTGGGAATAGCTTCTGAAGACCTGTTTGTGCCGGATAAATTTAGCATAACTGGTAAACTGTAAGAGATAACACAAAAACTTACTGCACAAAAAATGTAGATCAATCAATAATGACATAGATTGTGTACAAAAAATGTACACAATCTATGTCATTCATTTTTGTTGTAGAGTTGACCGTTTCCAAGATATTCCTTGCTATTGGTTTCAATTTTAAACTATGCTTCTCAAACAGTGTCACCTTTCGTTTCATCTCTCTTTTGTTTTTCTAGAAATGCAAAGCAAATCAAACTTCAGTTATTTACATATTGATCGACTTTTAAAAGATTAACTCACTTTAGCTGGTATATTCCCTTATTTCCCTTCTGCTTATAAGGAACTAAGTAGTAAGACCAATTGTGTTAATGTTTATCATGATATAAATAGAAGAATAATATTTTGTAGGAATAGTTTGTTTGCAGAATAGGTAGAGAAAGTCATCTCAAAGGAACAATTACAGTTTTTTACCATAGAAACCTGTTTAATCGAGACCCTCCTATCCAAGGATATGTGTGTTAAGTGAGGCACTCATTTCATCAACACAATTAAATTAATGTGCAAATTCATAACAATGTGCTATTATTATCAGTTTTTTTTTTACCTTAATCAGCATGTCAACAGTATGACATGATTATGGGTCTCTCTTATTGGTTGGTGGATTTACAGCTGGGTAACACAACTACTAAGTTCCATGTAAAATAGTTGCATACATAAAATAATCATTTATTATGCACATTGAAAGTACTTCAGTCAAATGAGTTTTTGTCAAGCACCAAGCACAAAATTTGTGTATGGAAGCAATGATGATCTGTAGATTATTATTCTGAGATATGAGAGAGGTTATCTCTCTTGTTTATACTGGAGTGTTGGTGACAGCAGCACATGTGTCTTACCTCACGTATTCACGACCAAGCTTCATTTTATTCATAGTTGTGTTATTCACAGGCAGTGGAAATGTGTGAGATTTTCTTATTGCATGACATAGTGAAAAAAAAAAAAAAATAAGAGTACATGTTTTTCATGTACTCTCGTAAATAAATCCTTCTCTATTAGTAAGACAAACAGAGGAGCTCACATCAGAGCTTACAGGTGTGAGCATTAGGAGAGTCGGAAAATCTTGGAGAGAAATAAAAATGATGGGCAAGCTAAGAACTCCAAGCAAGAAGACAAAAACCCGAACTCGAAAGTGACTGATGAGTTTGTGAAAAATGCTGTGCATATGATGTATTTCAGCAGTAGTTTTGTGATGGACAGTGATCTGTACTACAGTGTTTGTGTAGAAAGGAAACCAAAAAAATTATTGGAAAAAAGATATTAATTGGCTTAACACAAAAAATGAAACTGTCAACAGATCATTTGTAAATTAGATCTGCTCTAAATACTGCAAAAATATGCAAGTGACTGTAATAAATAAGTCGTTGATGAATCTGCAAAAGCCGCTGTCCATGAAGTCCTTAGAGCTCCTCTGTATCGTTGGTTTTTAAATTATGTTGAACTCATTTGAAACAAATTAAGGACTTCGTGGCCAGAAATAAATAACACCACATTCAAACTGCCAGAGTACAGGATGGTCGCAGATTAAAGATAACAATTAGAAAGGAGCAATAATGCTTGTGGTTAAGGAGGAAAACAAAAGATGGGGCTGGATGGCAAATGGATAATATTATTGAGGGTGTTGTTATTAACCTTGGCAAAAGTTGATCTGACAGCATAATTGACTTTGCAGAATCAGATCCCCATAATGAAGGGGTTATTCCATTACTGGATACTCTGTAATTGTGAGTTAAATATTCTTTACACATTTGTTGCATGTTTCCAACACTTTTTTTTGCAGAAGTCATGCATGTTTTTTCTGTTTTCATTTGTTATGTTGTCTGTTCTCTCATGCTATGTAAGCCAAATTTACTAGGAAACAATCTCAGCTATCAGAAAGAACAAAATGCAGATGGATACATTTAGATATGTCTACATGCAGGGTAAGCGTATAAAAAAAACAAGGTTTAGTAACACAAGTAACGAACTAACTCAACAGTTAAGAGTGGCTGTGCGGGCAAGCCCATAGACAAACTTTTTCAGGAATTGGATTCATTTGTAGGTTTTCATGCTTCTGCATCCCCACATGTTGCTTTGCTTCACTGAGTAGTATCTCAACGTTCATACACCATTTCATTGTTTTGTGCGCCATTGCCCTGTGATTTGCTACTAAGATGAGTGGCAAAGTGAGTAACGGTTTCATTACAAACAATATTAAGTGCTGTTGCCATATTGGCAATTACTACTGCAAACCATGACCCTGAATTTTATCTTCAGAACACTGTGACGAAAATAATAACAAAGATAATGATGAAGACTTGGAATGCCTTCCTCACACAGAAGGTCTATGAGCCTGAGCAATGTAGGCAGCCCTGGTTTACATACAACAGGAGGAGTTCAAACTGCACAATTTTCTTTGGATGAAATGGTGGTGAAACAGTGGCGCAATACAGTGGCCAGAAAGAGAGGTAACAATCTCAAACAATAGAAGACTGTATAATGTATGTGGGAAGCACAGTGAAGTTATTCAACACTATATGCACAAACTGGGATGAAATGAAGTAGAATAATAATCATGTTAGTTTGTGCATATAATAGAACAACTTTTTTGCACTGAAACTTGATTCAAAAAGGTATTGTGATTTCCTACATATTCCATCTTAACCAAGTTTTCTGCTATCCAAGCTACCCTTGGTCCCAATTACCTCAGATAATTTGTCGCTTAGCCATGTACCTTAGCACCAAAATTATATATTTATAGTGGACTTTGCCCTATATCATGCTACTATTTTTTTTCTTACTTTCTAACCCCTTTCCTCATCCACCTTCTTGTTGATCATTCTTAACCATTTCTCTCTGACTGTATCCCAGAAGATATCTATAATTTTTGTATTTTTGTCTCCTTTTGCAGACAAAATCCTCCTGATTACTGTTTCTCCATCCAGTTTTTCCCATTTTTGTTGCCAAATTTGATCTTTCCATATCTGGTTGATTACAATAGTAATATGCAATGGAAATCAGTGTCAACTTCTTAGCACATTAGACATTTTCTTACATCTTCGTCATATTTTATGCCTTTCAAGTTATTAACCCTGTTCTCACCCATGCAAATCTTCTCACCCTAATTTATTACAAATATCTGTGTACTTTTCCCTCTTCCAGATTGTTTTTATTCCTCTATTCTCGAGGATATTTTCTCTTATACTGCTTAAAATATCTTGTCTCTCAATAGCCTCTAGCTATGATTCTTCTACTTTCCAAAAGCCTTAACTGTTATATTCTGCATTTAATCATGAACTTCCCATGCCTATTTTCTCCATAAATCCCTGCATTTTTACTGATCAAAACCCTTCCCATTTACTTTTCTCCTGAATGTTAAACATTCTTTGATTATATCACTATCCTATAGATTGGAAATTCTGTAAAGATGTTGCATAGCTCTTGTAATAATTTTGACCTTGATGGAATGCCTACACAGTTCTAACTGAACTGCCCCATTCGATGATGCTATTGGTATACCTAATACATGTTTACAAAAGGATCTATTTTATGAACCTCTCTCCAAGCAACACATACTCCCCATACCTCTACTGCTATATAAATTCTTTTAAGCCATAACATTTATGTCTGGCAGTTTTCTTATACATGACCTTATAATACTCATGGCCATTTTTCCTTATGCTATATACATATTTTGCTCACTCCAGCTTCCATTGGCACATAGTACAAATTTTTCTTTTACTAATCTGATAAAAATATACTGTAAAGTATATAATAAGAGTTTAATATATATCTTATTAGAATTAATAAAGAATATTGGAATCCACATCTTATGTATTTATTATTCTGACCCTTTACTATTTCTCGTGTAAGTTATTATACTTTAATCTATGTTTACTACATTTAACAGAATTAAACTGTAATCTTAAAATATCAAAAAATTTTGTGCACCTTACACCAAAATGTTGAAAAGTAAGCTAAATTTACATTTCTTATCCTTATGTAAACTGTGCCCTTTTTTAAAATCCATGATCTTGATTTTCTTTTCATTTATTTTCAGCCCTCATTTTAGACAAAAATGATATACTAGCTTGATTGCCTTCCTCAATCCTCCACATGATATGGACCCAACTACCAAGTCATCTGCAACAGTAACAGTTATTTGATAACTGGTGAGTGGGGATTATACCTCTGTGTCTCCTCTAGGATATCGTCAATATAAAGGTTAAATAACCCTGGATTGAGTTTACAGCTCTGCCTCACCCCCACCTTACTCTGTAAACATTCAGTTACCTTATTGTCTGGCAGTTATACACAACTCATTCTCCTGATATATCTTAGGTGTCATTTCTATAAATATATTACTTACTCCTTTGCTTTTTAATTTTACTCACAAAGCTTGTTTATATAGGGTATCAAATGCCTTCTCCAGATCAATAAATACCATGTATATCCTCCCCCTTTTGTTGCGCAAGTATTTGCCCACAATTGACTTAATTACAAAGATATCTGCTCCTCTTCTACCTGTTCTAGAACCTGCTTGAAACTCTCATAATTCCTTCTCTACCCAGTTGTGTGACCTCTTATCTAGAATGCCTGTAGAGATATTACCTAAAATAGAAAGAAGACTTATCCCCCTGTAGTTTAAGCTCCATTGCTTAATCTGATGAAAAAACACTGAATCCATGCATTTTACATTAAATTTTGGGGGAAAAAAAGAAAGAACGAAATTATATGGTGCTGGTTCAGAGCTGTAGGATGAAGAGTTCATAATGTTTCCGTTTCAGGCATCCAGATATCAGGTTTTAGTTTTGCTGTACCCAATGATGCTTTGTGATGCCAAATTATTTTTCTTTTGAGCATTTTTCACAAGCCTTTTCAAAAGTTTGAGGTAGGTAGATATACCAATCAGCAGTAACATACATCTTCTAATGCTATAGTAACAATATGGCGCATTTTAGAATAGAAAATTAGCCCCTATTTTTTATCCACACTGCAAATTTGTTAAGACTCTTGTAGACTTAGATTCTGATTGATAGACACATTGAGCTGTTGGAATTTTTCTATCCAGGATCATAACAATAAATCTAAGATTCATTACCATATTCCAAACTAAATTTGAAGTACTGCCTTAGAATTTTTTCAAATTGTTGTTTATTTGAAGATAGTTTATGGGAAACCATCAACAACAAAGTTTTCTCACTTCTAACTATTGATGTAAAATGCTTTGTATTTGGCCTATACTACTACCCAAATAAATTCATAAGATGTCCTTCTGTCTTATGAATTTTTGAATTCAGTGATGGATCCATGTCTCTATTCAGTCAAAGAAATCATGTCTCTCATCCTCAAAATTTGCAATGCAGCATCAAATCTGCTCTTTGTGCATTTTGAAACCATGTAAGGCACCACTTTTGGTAGATGCAGATTCTCAAAAATGATTCTGTGAAGCGTAGCTCACACATGCACACACCTCTTTTTCTAAATTTTTTTTTAATTCAGGGGGTCCCAAAACATATCTTTTCAGTGAAATTTTGGTATCAAATTTTTGGGTGCACCTGCTCTATACACTATACTTCTCTGTATATAGTATATGTAGAGAAAGTAATAGTAGTGTAACTTTTGAGATGTCCCTTGTAGTTTAGCTTTTTGTGTAAGGAGTATTGTGAGCATGAACTTCAGAATTTATCATCAATATTAGACTTGTTATACATTAGAATTTTATTTTCATAAAATGCACCAAACATAGCATATGATTACTTCAAATGATGAGACTTCTGGGACAGTGGTGTATATTATAATTTAAATATTGATTTGAGTCAATTGTAGCTCATTCCATCACTTTAGTGTTATTACGAGGGGCATACTGAAAGTCATGAGCAACACTGTTTTACAATCTTGATATTTATTTTTAAGCCAAACCAAATACGTCATCATAATCTACAGACTTTCTTTCACTTTTCGACATAGTCTCCATTGTTTTGCACACATTTTTCCCATCGTTCTACAAGTTTGAAAATGCCCTTGTGATAGAACTCCGTTCCAGCTGCCCGCAGATCCTGACGCACTGCTTTCCGAATATCCTCCAGCGTCTCGTAGTGTTGGCCACGCATCTGCTCCTTCACAGAACCGAAAAGATGGTAGTCGGAGGGTGCCAAGTCGGGACTGTAGGGAGGATGTGGAAGAGTTTCCCACCCTAATGCCCTGATCTTCTCCATAGTGGCACGGGCAGTATGCGGACGCGCGTTATCCTGTTGAAGGATGATCCTCTTTCCAGGGCGTTTATCACGCAAAGCCCGACGGAGCTTCAGAAGTGTCTTGATGTAGCAGGCAGAATTTATGGTTTGTCCAGGTTCAAGAAAGTCAACCAGAATGCAACCTTGTGCATCCCAAAAGACACTTCCCATAACTTTTCCTACAGACTGCACTGTCTTCACTTTCTTCGATGTTGAGTTCAAGTGGTGCCATTCCATACTCTGACGTTTTGTTTCTGGCTCATAGTGATGGAACCAGTTCTCATCTCCAGTCACAATACACGTCTAAAATGCATCACCTTCATTAGGAAATCTCTGAAGAAGGTTTTGTGCAATGGTTCTTCTCTGAAGTTTGTGGTCTTCAGTCAATAAACGGGGGACCCAACAGGCACAGACCTTTCGATAACCCAAACTGTGGATCATTTCTTGCACTGCACTATGTCCTATTCCAAGTTTTCCAGCAATTTCATTCACAGTGAAACGCCTATCTCCTGTAATGAGCTCATCAACTCTTTCCTTGTTGCGTTCTGTAGAGGCAGTTCGAGGGCGCCCGCTACGAGGCGCATTTTGCAGACTCGTGGTTCCATCTTTGAAATGTTTCACCCATCTTCTAACACTGCTGGCACTCATGCAGACACCTCCATACGCACGTTGAAGTCTGAGATGAATTTCAGGAGCAGATTTTCCTACTTTCACAAGGAATTCAATGACAGCACGCTGTCGAAACGAAACATTCAATGTCAGCCATTTTTCAAACACCGTCTGTGGTCACGTGATAGAAGCTAATGATGTCACAATATGTCAACATGTGGCTTAAAGTCTGTAGATTACGATCCTGCAATTCGTTTCGTTACATTGTTGAAATTTAAATTTTTACAATGGGTTGCTCGTGACTCTCAGTATGCCCCTCATATTAAGGACATGTTTCAGAAACAATAGTTCTTCCAAAACATGTCCTTAATAGTAAAACAATGTAACTGATAAAAATTGTTACAATGGACTCAAATCCATGCTAAAAACTTATATCGTATTATGTTTGGAAGGGATGAAACTTGAAAATCTGAGCAGCTAGCCACTTACACAGGAGTAATTAGATATGTAATCATTCTGTAAATCACTCCCTTTTGCTTCCACCACAAAATCTAAGGCTTTGGTAAATATAAACACACTTTTAATCTTGTTTTCTTTCATTCCTTTTTTCTTGGAAATTAAACCTTTTAGGACTTTGGGGCTTGAGCTAGATGCTTGTTGAATAACAGCCAACATGAGTGATCAGTCCAAAGCGGGGTATAATTGTGGAAGGTAGTGAAAAAAAAACATGAAAATGACTTGCATTTGCAAAAGTAAATAAACTGCTTCTACAGTGAAGTTGACAGCTTCTGGCTTCTCAACTGAGGTCCTGGTTTTGATTCCTGTTTGGGGGTGGGGAGTTTTCTTTAACTAGAATTAATTTCCTACCATCCACAGAGCCTAAGAATGAAAATAGTGACCATGTTTAATGGCAAAAATAGGTAAAACCAATGTTAAAAAGGACTCTATACTTGAAGCTATATATAGTATTTCCTACATCTCCTGAGTAGAATAAATTGCCCTCTGTGGTCTAAAGATTACCATGCTAACTCATATACCCAAGGTCGTTGGTTCAAACTCAGTGAAGGACAATGGATTTTTTTGGGTGTAAAAATCCTTAGCATGGCTTCCTTCGGAAGGGAAGTAAAACCATTGGTCCCATGTTATAGATTTATGGCACATAAAAGAACTTCAAGCCTGACAAAGAAGCCTCTGAGCCAAATTAAGCAGTCTTTCATGCCCAAACTAGAATGAGACACTGAGAACCCCAATAGTTAAAGAGCGTCCATAAATAAAACTCTATTTCTTTGAGTGGGGCAAAGGGCATTGTTGTGATGTTTCTGTGATCAGGTTTCAATTTCTAGTTCGTGAGTTTGTTACTGTGCACCATGGTGACAAGGGATCGGCTTGCCACCCACAGATGGCACTTTGACAGAATCTTGCGGACGTGAAAATGGCCAACAATTTTGTCCAGGAACCCTCTTCTTTCAAGGTATGGGGTTCTTTTACATGCAAATAAACATTGTGTAGGACCACTGGCTTTACTTCCCTTTCAAAGGAAGCCATGCTAAGGATTTTTGCATCCAAAAAAAATCCATCCTCTCTGCCAAGTTTGAACTGCAATCTTGGGTTTTAGATACTAGCATGGTAATCACCAAGTACACCACAGAGGGCAACAGTTCAATTGTTCCTGAAATCGAAACCCCAATATGATAAAACAATTAAAAAGAAAAATGGCAGCCCTAGTTGTGAGTTTACATAACATACTGCAAGGTCTTTGTTTACTTTGCCACTGGTTGGATAACATATTTCCTGGATGCTGGAGAGGGGTCCTACAGCTAGTTACACAACTTTGCCCTATGGAGTTGCTATGTGCAACATTTTGAAAACTGAGGGTACATTAGAAAAATTTGGAATCTAGATCTTCAGGAAATGATAACTATTGCAGAAGTGCCCTGTGCAGAAAATGGAGATTTATGTGTTGAACAAGTTTTGTGCTTAGGAATTCAGCTGCTATATATTTTGCATACTATGTCTTACTGTGTTTCCAGATGCAAAGCTATTGCAAGCAGAGTAACAATTGAGATTTTCAAATAAACTGAGCCAATGGTAAATAAAACTAGTATGAAACACTGGCAGCTCATAGACACATGAATTAGATGTATGTGGTGAGTCAATAATTAATGGCAACAAGTTTGTCTGGGGTCCTATCAGCCAGTGGCGGCTCGTAGCCAAATTATCTGGTGGGGCACAATTTTAAGATTGACTAAAATTAAAACTAAATTGAATGTTATTTATGGATGCTCTTTAACTGTTACGGTTCTATTTTGAGCGTGAAAGACCCGTTAATATTGCTGAGAGGCCTCTTTATCAGTCTTGAGGGTTTTTTTATGTGCCGTAAATCTACGACACAGTATCAGCGATGTCCCTTATATAGGAAGGGATTTTTACGCTTGAAAAAAAATCAGCCGGATTGAACTCGCAACCTTGAGAACCAGAGGCTAGAATGTTACCCCTTGATCACAGATGACGACAGATTAAAATTAGTGGATACTAAACGCTATCAGTAGAAATGAAATGCTAACCTTTCTGTTTGTAGATGAAGTCCATCCTTCAATCGATCAGGTTTTGAATTGATTAAGTAGTTCGAGAATAGAGACATAGATTTACCATCATGCTCTGTCTGAAGATTTTCCACACAACTACCTACTCAACAGGGAACCTGTGTGTCCACTATATAGAGCACATTTGTCTGTTTCCCATGTTGCCCTTCAAGCAATTCTTCAGCTTCCGTCACCCTTTCTGAGGTCCTCTGAGATGACAACCACGTTGTAAATAGGGTTTTTAGCTTTTTATGCAAAGTACCTTTTCTAAAAACATATTTGGTTTTTAAAGATTTTATCTCTTTCTTACTTTTAGCACTGGGGGTTTACTTTTAGATGGCTGTTTTTTTAGTATTCATGTTCAGCCCAGTTTTTAGATACCTCTATGGCCTGGTCATACATTCTTTTAACTACTCTGTGGTTTTATTTGTGACAGATATATTTTATTCCCTGATTTCTTTTTAAATTGGTTTAAATGTCACTCCTATACATTTTAAGGTCATTAATAACCATGCAGTTGAGCACCCTTAAGCCCCAATCATCATCATCATCATCATCATCTGAAGATTTTCCAAATATTTCAAGATCAGCTGTATGCATAATTCTTACAGAACATCTAGGCCATTAGAAATTTTGTGCATGCTAGGTTCCCAAAAAAACTGAGAGCCACAATATTGGTTCATCTAATGTGATGGGATGAAACATAGGTTCTTTATGACAGTCCAGCATCAAAAAAACAAATCCAAACCCGTATTCCCCAATAAAGTCCACAAAGTTCAAACAAACTTTCATACACAGGAAGACCATGACAGCTGAAGATAGTTCTGAGAAGTCAGTGTTTCTGCACCAACAGAGAACTTCAAGATGCCGTGAAGTCCTACCAGAATTTGCTGGTGGCAACCTTCTTTGGTTGAAAACTTGTTTCAAGATATGACAAATATCTTAATCTTCACGGTGACAATGTGGAAAAATGACGTAGTTAACTTTGACAATACATTCATTTTATGATTCACATTTGTCTTTTTATTAGGTCTCATTGGAGATTAAAAAAGAATAGCCCTCATGTAAGATATTTGTAGTGAGTTTAAATTGTTTTCTGTTATCTGTAGTGCTCTAAAATTTTTTAGTAAATATGAACAAATATGCTCAATTAAAAATCAGATTTCAAAAGGCAACAATACCATCTAGCATTACTGAAAGTTTATGGTAGAGAGACTTTACCATGTAGTAAGTGGCTAGGTGAGTCACAGATAACATACATATGTTGTTCTTTCTCATTGTTATCAGCTTGCATCATTTACTGCTGATATGGCCATATACAAACATTGCTGCCACTAATTATTGATTGATCCATTTATCTATATGCAGTCAACTCACATAGTAATCTATACGAGTTCCTTTAATGCCTATCTGTAAGCAGTTACCTCTTTCTTTGGTCTCTCCTATACTACAGGAAAAATTAAAAGGGAACGATTATATTGCTTCAAGAAATATCTTAAAAATGCCTAGAATACACATTTGTATGAAAGTAATGTGGTTCTTGTAAGTGAAACTGTTTTTACTTGCTTCATGCAGTTGTAACAATAGATGAACAGTATCCTGAAAATTGATTTCCTGTAAATGAAGTCCATTCTTCTATTCTGAAGCTGGAAGAATTCCTACTTGCACCTTCTTCTTCTGCAATATTTTCCATATTTAGAGTTCTATCTCTCAACATTCCTCTGTTGATCCAAACTCTTTCCCATGTATTTCACTCTTCCATAGTTCTCCATATGTTTTTCCCATGGTGTTGATGGTGCTCCTTTCTTTCTTCTTCCTATTGTGTGCCATCTAAAAATTCTTCTTGGTCATCTTGTTTCTGTCATTCTATTTACCGTATTTATTTGAATACAAGATGACCTCATATGCAAGATGACTCCCCTTTTTCAGAATTTATTTTGGAATTTAGCATATCATCTAAATAAAAAATTATAACTTAATTCCCCCTAGGGGCCTACTACGGTAGGTACGGGTTAGGCGCACCCGGGTCCCGAGCCACCTTGGCTCCCTCTGTGGGCAACCTCAGAGTGGTGAGGGAGTCAGTAGGTCCAAATGCCCACGCACGCGCAGGCCATGCATGGAGACCCGTGTCGGTGAAAAGGAATATCCTGGTTGGTTGAGGGTTGCGTACCTGAGCCTGGGCTTCTGTCTTTCAGTAACTGGGGAGGGTGCGCAGCCTAATACACCGCTTTGGTTTCTGATTTGCCTAAACGGGAGGCTAGGGACTAACCCACCCCTAGTCAATCGGCCAGGACTAGGTATTACACCCAGGACTAGGTATTACACCGAACTCCAGGGTGACTGGGACGGCAAGCCCGCTATATCCCCTGTGTAGCCCTGTCACCCCAGTGGGGTGACCCCTCGTTGGGCTCCGTGGTGGGTGGGGAGCACTGGGGGATGAATTTACACCTTTTATTTCTTTGGAAAAACCTAAACCAAAGTCTAATATGCGTGGAAAAGAAGTAGTCGAGCCTCAAGGTCCTCGCTACCTAGTTATATCTAGGACAGAGGAAGGAAAGAAGTTTTCGTCTGTTAGCGCTTTCGCTATCCAAAAGGGATTAGACAACATCGCCGGCCCGGTTAATTCTTGTGTTAGAGCTCGAAATGGTTCCCTTCTGGTTGAAGCAATTTCAGCCTCCTAGGCAGCAAAAATTCTTCGAGCTAAAATGTTAGGCAGCTACCCAGTTAAGGTTGAAAAGCACAAGACTTTGAGCTCCTCGCGTGGCGTTATCACCACCCGCGCATTGGACGGTATGTCCAATGAGGAGCTTCAGGAAGATCTGGCAGACCAAGGCGTATCATCCGTCTATAGGGTTCAACGGAGAGTAAATGGTGAATTCGTGCCCATCCGTACCCTGTTCCTTACCTTTGACCGGATAGATCTCCCTCCAAGGATTAAGGCAGGGTACGAAGCTATCGAGGTTAGGCCCTACATTCCGAACCCCTTACGCTGTTACAAGTGCCAGCGATTTGGTCATACGAGCGAATTTTGTACTGGTTAGTCCACCTGTTCTTCCTGTGGTGATGCTTCGCACGATGGGAATTGCGGCACCCCTCCAACTTGTGTGAACTGCAGCGGGGAACATCCATCTAGTTCCCGAGATTGCCCCCGTTTTGCTGAGGAGAGAGCGATCTAGGAGATACGGGTGAAGGAGAAGGTGTCCTTCTCCGAAGCCCGTAAGCTCCTGCGTATCCGACAACCCTCTATCCCGCGTTCCGGTTCTTATAGCTCTGTTGCAGCTAAACCGGTGCCGAGGCGGGAGATCGCAACACAGACCTATTGCCGAAAGCATTATCGTTGCCAGGACTAGTACGAAGACCTCTACAGCTGCGTCAGTGTCGGCATCACCATCTGCCAAATCCGCCAACGTAAAGCATACTCCAGGAAAATTGTCCGCCCAACCATCCACATCAGGCAATAAGACCGGTAAAACCGTAGGGTATTCTGCACCACAGAAAACTTTCAAGACCAGCTATGTTAGGACTGATTTCCTTAAAGAGCGTGTTTCGCCTGCACCCAAAACATCCAAGGGTGGTAAACCTCCACGTCACTCTCCTCGTGGATCCTCCTCGGAGGAATCTTCTGGGAGGAGCTCCGATCGGCGACGTCCATCTTCGCCGATCAGTACCTCAAATAGGTTCGAGATCCTCGAACCGAGGTTCTCTATTGGTAAGGGCTCCTCTCCTGTGGAGGAAATGGAACAGGACGATCCTGCCTCGGCTGCCAAACGGACAGTCCGTAAGCGGCTCCTGAAAAAAGTGTTAGTCCGACGGCTAAAGAGAACAAACTAAACCGACCAGCACCGCCCAGTATGCAAAAACGTCTATCTATTTAGAACTTATCCCATATTATAGACCATGGCTATCCTACAGTGGAACATACGAGGCATTCGACCACATCGAGCAGAGCTTGAACTGTTACTCCACGCGTATCAACCTCTAGTCGTCTGCCTACAAGAGACAAAGCTCCGTCCACAAGACAATGTTACCTTCAGGCACTATTCTTCTGTTCGGTTTGATTTCAATCCGACAGAAGGTTTTCCCGCACACGGGGGTACTATGATGCTCATCAGGAATGATATTTATGCTGATTCCGTCTCCTTACAGTCTGACCTCCAATCAGTTGCTGTAAAGGTCACACTGCCATCTGCCAGATTTACTATTTGTAGTATCTACTTGCCTCCCTCTAATGACCTCTCGCGCACCGAGTTGAAAGACCTCGTTTCCCAGCTACCAACGCCATTTGTGTTGGTGGGGGACGTGAATGCCCACCATCCACTCTGGGGCTCTCCTCGGGTTTGTGCGAGAGGTGAGCTGATTGCCGACTTCTTGAACACTAAGAATCTTGTTCTCCTGAACACCGGAGAGCCAACCTTTCTTTCTGACGCCTTTCACAGTTTTTCACACCTTGACATAGCGATTTGTTCACCACAGTTAAGCGCATTATCCTGGAATATCATCTCTGATTTGCACTCTAGTGACCACTTTCCCTGTCTTATTAGTCTCTTGACACACGCTGCCTGTTCCACTCGCTTACCTAGATTTCGCTTAGATCACGCCAACTGGGACCTGTATTCCCGCTTGGCTAACTTCAACAACGATGAGCACGACTCCGTGAACTATTTAGTCGACCATCTCACCGAGACAATTCTTTCCGCTGCTGAGCAATCCATTCCGCGTTCGACTGGCAAAACCCGTCGCTTTCCAGTTCCCTGGTGGACTGATGACTGCCGGAATGCAATTCGTGCTCGCAGACGAGCTCTCAGGTTTTTCCAACGTCGCCCTACACTAGATAATCTAACACAATATAAAAAGCTGTGTGCGAAATCTAGACACATTATTAGGGATAGCAAGAAGACATCCTGGAGTAATTTTGTAGCATCTTTTAACCGACATACACCTTCCTCTGTCGTATGGGACAAGTTACGGCGTGTGGCCGGAAAATCGACTCAAATGCCTATCGCCGGTCTCAAAACACCTGCCGGTGATGTTGTTGAAACGTTTGAAGTGGCGAACACCTTAGGCAGAGCATTCGCTCAAGTGTCTAGCTCAGCCAATTATTCCCCTGACTTTCTTACAGTTAAGACTCAGGTGGAATCTCAAGGACTCTCCTTTCGTTCTGGGAACCTTGAAGCCTATAACCGTCTTTTCACCATGGTAGAGCTAGACAATGCACTTTCGTCTTCGCGACACTCTGCTCCAGGACCAGATGGTATCTGCGTTCAAATGCTGCAACATCTCTCTCCTGACGGTAAGGTTTTCCTACTCGAGGTCTATAACCGTGTCTGGGTTGAAGCCACTTTTCCAGACAAATGGCGGGAGGCCACCATCATACCCATTCTTAAACCTGGAAAGGACCGCCGTCTTCCTACCAGTTACCGTCCAATTTCCCTCACCAGTTGCGTATGCAAGGTGATGGAACGCATGCTCAATGGACGGTTGGTGTGGTGGTTGGAATCCCACAACCTTCTGACGACGACGTTCAACAACTGACCACCTTGTCTCTTTGTCAACTCAGATTATGGACGGGTTTCTTAAGAACAGCCCCACAGTTGAGATATTTTTTGACCTCGAGAAGGCCTACGACACGTGTTGGCGGGCGGGAATATTGCGTTCTCTCCACAACTGGAACATACGTGGACGCCTACCGTTGGTCATTCAGGAGTTTATGCGGGACCGCGTTTTTCGAGTGGGGGTCGGCTCGGTTTTTTCTAACCATTTTATTCAAGAGAACGGAGTGCCGCAGGCCTCGGTACTCAGCGTGACGCTATTTGCTATTGCGACAAATTCCATATCAATATGTGTGCCTCCAGGTGTCTCTTCCTGTTTATTCGTGGACGACTTTGCCATCTTCTGTACTTCTCAGCGTACACCGTTTTTGGAACGTCGTCTCCAGCGGTGTTTGGACAATCTCTATGCTTGGAGCTCGAAACACGGTTTTCGTTTCTCCGCTGAGAAGATAGTCTGCGTTAACTTCTGGTGCCGTAGGTGGCAAATGCCGCCGTCTCTTCGACTCGGGCCAGATTTACTTCCTTTCGCAGATGAGGCGAGATTCCTTGGTTTGATCTTGGATCGGAAACTTTGTTGGGCACCACATATAGCACAGCTTAAAGCACGATGTGACCGTTCTCTAAATCTTTTACGGATACTAAGTGGCAAATCTTGGGGTGCGGATCGGACGGCATTGCTCCGTCTTTATCGTGCTGTGATTCGTTCGAAGTTGGACTATGGCAGCATTGTGTATTCCTCAGCCCGACCTTCAGTGCTCAGAAGGTTAGACACAGTCCATAATCAGGGCATCCGTGTGGCCGTTGGAGCTTTTCCAACGAGCCCAGTTTTTAGCCTCTACGCCGAATCGGGAGAACCTCCTCTGCGATGTCGGCGTGATTTCCTGCTTGCTAATTATGGCTGTGGGCTGAAGTGTATGCCTGGGCATCCAACTTATCACGCGTTTTTCTCCCCTGAGCTGCACGAGCGATACTGCCTCCGCTCTCTGAGCCTCAGGCCAGCAGGTTTTCGTTTCCGTGAGCTTCTACGCCAGCACCATGTTGACATTCCTCGGCTGTTATCCAAGGGAGAGAGTATATACCCCGCTTGGTTACGCGCTACCTCCCATGTCGATCTCGGGATGACGCTTTACGGGAAATCTGTTACGCCTCTTGATAGTATTTGTCGTTGTTTTTTAAAATTTTTATCCAAATACAGTGGCCGTACTTGTATCTACACCGATGGTAGTAAGAGTCCCGACGGTGTTGGATGTGCCTTTGTCACTGGCACCACAACTTCTACTTACGGTTTGCCTAGTAGCACATCTATATATTCTGCCAAGCTATATGCTATTTATCAAGCCCTTCTGTATATTCGGCGTCGAAAATTAGGTGATTGCCTTATTCTTAGTGATTCCCTTAGTGCCCTTCAGAGCATTCGTGAGCTGTACAATTACCATCCTTTGGTGCAGCGCATCCAGGACGTTCTCCACATTTTGCACGCTTCTGGTTTTAATGTGGAGTGCGCCTGGATTCCTGGACACGTTGGCTTGCCAGGGAATGACACGGCGGATTTGGCAGCGAAATCGGCAGCCACAGCGCCCAGTGTTACGATTACCCATTCCACAGCAGAAGATTTTAGAGTGGCTGTACGGAGAGCCGTTTTTTCGACTTGGCATGCGGAGTGGTCAGCTCTCCGTGGTAATAAGCTGCGAGAGGTGAAGGACCTCCCTGTCAACTGGGTAACCTCCTCTCGTTCATTCCGCCGGGAGGAGATAGTACTAGCTCGGCTAAGAATTGGCCACTGTATTTTTACTCACACTTACCTTTTTAAACGAGAAGCTGCTCCTGTCTGTGCGCTCTGTGGGGAGGCACAGACAGTTCGTCATGTGTTGCTGGAGTGTGGTCACCTGGCACACATTTGGACATGTATGGGCATGCCGGCCTCTCTTGCTGAGGTCCTGTCAGATGACCCGAGAGCAGTGGACAAGATTTTTAAATTTTTAGCAAAAGTTTCTTTTACCTTGAAGTTTTAGTGTGATAGCAGTTTTTTTTTTTAACTCTTTTGGTTTTAATGTGTTGGTTTTAGATGGAGTTTTATATCCAGCTCTGGTTAGAGGGCTGGACAGTTCTGTTCCTTCTGTTTCAACTCTTTTAGCTCTTTTACTTGTGTACTTTTTTGCCATGACATTTTCTTAGTCTATTGCCAAGTTTTAATCATAAGGGCGCTAATGACCTCGGCAGTTGAGCGCCCTTAAACACCGTTATCATCTTATAACTTAATTTTTAGATTTAATTTATAAAGTTTTGCCGTATATTTTGAACAAATTAAGGAACACATAATCTGAATAAATCCTCTCCCCTTTTCTACTTAATTTGAAATTGTGTAGAAATTAATGTGATGGGTAGGAGAGTGGGAAAGAGAACAGAAACATGTGTGATCAAAGATGATAGTGGTAATGGCAGCGTAACTGAAACAATGATGAGTGATAAGATTTTCTATTTAAATAACATACTAAATAAAACACTCCGATGTAAAAAGTTTTAACAAAATAAATAATTCAACTTTGTGCAGAAATTCACATTTTGAGTGGCAGAGAGACTGAGAAAGGAGTACAGAAATGTGTGTGATGGGGGTAAAACATGAAGCAACAGTGGTGGCAGCAATGGGAGCATAGTTGTAACAACAATAATGGATATGATATTCTGTTTAGACAACATACTTAATATAACACTTCGTAAAACTTTAAACTAATTTGAATTTGCATAGAAATTCATATTGTCAGTGCAAGAGGGATGAAGAAGGGAGAGCAGTGGCAACTTAGTGTAACAACGATTATGGATGCCATTTTCTATTAAGACAATGTACTTAATATATCATAAAGCATTGTACCTAATTTGAATTTGATTGTAAATTCATTTAGGGTGGCACAGAGAGGCAGAGGGGAAAACGGAAGTATATGTGTGGCGGAAGCAGTGGAAATGCACAGCTAACCTCTCTCTGCTTGACTTTTGGCTCCCAATACAACATTACATGCAATCACTTATGTGAAAGAAAGTCCTCCAATTTTATTTTAGTCTTGGTGAGAAATCTTTCTTCCGGCAGCTAATTTTTGGTGCTAAAAGAAGTGCACAAAATCTGCCGCATAGATTGCAACCTTGGTGGTAATCTTTACAATTTCCCGCAGGCTTCACACTGATGTACCTGTGACATTTGAAACTCACTTTTCTCCCCTGCATGGTATTTGGAAAACATATATCGCAAATGAAGATGACCTCTAGTTCTGGATATAAACATTTTGGAAAAAACAAAAAACATTGTCTTGTATTTTGACATGCCAATACCACTGTGCTCTGTTTTCTAAGATTTTTGTAACCAAGCAAGTCACATTCATGCTTCTCCAGACCTCTTAATTGCACACTTGTGTTTTCTTATGTTAGCTTAGACATCTTTGCATATAATCCAATTCCACAGCTTTTACCAAAGTAGTATAAGCTGCTACACCAAAGAAATGTGTGGTTACACTGAGAAATTTCCTAATTCTAAAAACAGTTCCCATGACTTTGATATGCTACATTAAAAGAACTCTGTTAGTGCAATCATCTTCAGTAAATAGAACACATTCTAGCTAAAAAGATATTATGTTAGAATTTGGCTACTGTAAATAGTCTTATATTCTATAGTACTATCAATTTTCCAGACTCCGAACCAAGTATTTGCTATTTAGTTGTAAGAAAAAAAAAATAAAAAAAAATACATTTCCCTAGCATGGTAGTAATTAAGCTTTAGGTCGAAGAGTAAAACTAAGGGGAAGGGAAAAACTTTGGTTTCCTGCCCTGATCTGCCAAAGCCTGCAGCACATGTTAAAAGTGCATTTATTTAACTAGATATGCATGTTTATTTATTTCTTGAATATGATGTAGCATTTAGCTCAGGCTTTCTGCCAGTCATATCTCATTTACATTGTGACTTGCATAAATTTCTGATTATTAAGATCTATGCTGCATTTCAAGTACTATTTATTTTTCTTTTTTCACTATATAATTACATTTCCTTTTTGTTTATTTAAAAACTGGCCTAATTTCTTACTATCTTGGTTGAGCAATCCACTTATGGCAATTTTCTTACTAATTTTGATCCATTTTTCTGAAAGATAATTTTCCTCCATATATCAGTACCTGTATAATCCAATATATGTTCAGTATCCTATCTCCACTAATGGGGCCTTGGTTCTATGGTATACCATTTCTAAACTCTTTTGGCCTCTGTACACAGATTCTTAACCATGCATTGCACTCTCATTACTCTTTGTTAACCTTGTATATATATATGTTTTTTCATTTTCCACGATCTTAATATCTGTACGTAGAAAGTCAAGGAACTTTTATCCACTATTGTACTAAAGTATTATGCACACAGGTTTTCTTCGGCACTTGGTATTAACTCATTTCTACTGTAATGATTCTACAACATGAAATATGTTTATTTCAAATATTATTTTGAAATCTAATCTTCATTTGGTACATTTCCTGCAATTTCGGAAGCAAGAGCAGAGCAACAACATTGAGACATGAAGTATGTTATACACACTGATATCTAATGGATTCAGTGCTAAGGTTTCATTCTGTGTGTGATTCCAGAGTTCAGGTTCATGTACATGTGCTGTATTTTATTTAATAATTCAGCTAGTTCACTGTAAATTAGATAACTTATTCACCATAATGGCTGAGGTAAGAAACTTTCTTTGGTTGATAACATTGCAGAAAGAGAGGTGGCAATCTCTCTTTTTTCCCCTCCAGTTCTTAATTCCCCATAAAACTAGCACTCAAGAAAAGGTGTGCATATAGTAGATATTACCACTTGCTACCTTTTATTTGTCAACATTTATATACAATTTAATTTGTGCAGCATGTAAATATAATCTTTATAGCAAGCACTTTCAGGCATTGGGCTTGGTCAAATTGTAATCCAGTGTAAATCAATCACTAGTTCATAGAGATTATTGTGCTCAAAGCCGATAATGGTTAAATTTATTTTTGTGTAAGCATTTCTGTTAATCAGTGTCAGAAAATAAATGCAGTACACATAATAAGGGTTTTGCAGAAACTCAGAAGTGCATCTTCCTTGTTTTGCAAAGATGCACTCACTGTTTGTGTATGAAAAATATAATAAATTAAGAAAGAAACATTAAGATAATTTTTCCTTTGCATTCAGTGCTTACTTAGCAAAATAATATTTGAAATAGACATATTTCATGTTGTAGAATCATTACAGTAGAAATGATTAAATACCAAATTGACTTTTTAAACTTTGTTATATAATTTCAGAAAAAGGATGGCAGCGAAGTTACAAGCAAGCCAAAAGCACGACCTAATGCAGCTGCAACTGGCATTCTACCCCCACCACCAGGAGGTGTAAAGGTAGCACCTCCACCAGCAGGTGGGACAAAAATAACTCCAACATCATCACCTTCACATCAGGTACCTCCCACTGGTGCAGCAGCTGCGGGTGGAGAATCATGGGGAGATTTTGCTAGTGCAGCGCAGCCAAGGTATTAATCATTGTTATCTAGTTTAGTATTAAAATGATTGTTTTAGTTATCATTTTCATTTATAGGGTGTCCGGGAAGTAGGGCTGAATATTAAAGTGCTGTAAAACTTACAACATTTATTGAAAATATGTTTGTTTTATAAACACATTAAGCAACATCTTCCATTTATGTATGAAAAATTATATCCATATGACCACCCAAAACCACATGGCGATGGGCAATGCATTCATTGAAGTTCTCAATGACGCATTCACAAAAATCTGGTAGAATGCTGTTAATAACTCTTTGAATTTCAACCTTCAATTAGTGTATTGTTTATGATTTGTTTGTGTACACTTTTGATTTTACAAATCCCCACAACAAAAATCACAAGACATAAGATTGCATAATCTGTCAGACTTCAGCTCTTGTGTAAGTTGAAACTTGTATGCATACATTTTCAAATCTTTTGAAAGGATTGCATACAGTGAACTTGGTGATACATTCAATTGTTGAACTTGTCAGCAAACTGATTTTTCTGGGGCTTGCGGTCACATTGTCACGCACGACAGCAATTTTTTTTTTGTGTTTGAACAGAATGCAGCTGCCCTGTTTTCTTAACATTTACAACAGAACATCAAACAACATTGCTCACCATATAAAAGCTATTAGGCTACTAATGGAAAGCATAGCAGATAAACAGTCAAGGCTGCCAAACATCATATGACAAAATGGTGGCAAATTCAAATTTGTCCTAACTTTCCGGACATCCTATATTAGTTATTTTTGGACAAGAGGGCTTTATTTCATTGAGAAGATAAGTATTAAAGTATTAGAGTGCTAATATCAAATGTCACAGTGTTAAAGTATGTTACTTAAACAATAATGTTGAAAAGCATTAGCAATCTACAGGACAAAGCATTCAGTTGCCATTTTTAATATCATTCATGTGTTTCGCGTTCTTAAATGCAATTTATATCTTTTTTTAACTTTCTCTACCATTAAATAGATAGTGTTTAGAAAAGGTATTGTATTCCGTTCAAAATTTTAATATCAACATTTCACTGGAAATACATGTTTTGAGGATCTAGATCCAAATAAAATCATTTTTAGAAAAAGATTATGGTTTGTTTGGGTGTGGGTGCAAGCTCAAAAAAAAAAAGGACTGTTAAAGATTTTCAAGAAAATCCCCCCACCTTAGGCTACCCTTTAGTGAAACATTTTTTGAAAATTTTGTTTTTCTTAAAAATGGCTCTTAACAATTTTGAATAAAATACTGTATATTAAACAAGTTTATATGACAAAATGTATATATTTAATTTCCTGGGAATAGCCTGTGAAGACCTCTTCATAACTGGTATGGGAGGTCATCTTTCATTTCGTCTGTTGTTTGTTTTACTCCTGGCTCTGCAAAAGGAAACCTGAATTTGCATTGTTTCACATAGCAACTGACTTTTAAAGGTTTTTACTCTCGGTTTAGCCTAATGTATTACCATGTTTCCCTTCTACTTCTTCATTTACAATACAGATTGCCGTCACTTCTCCCATCCTGAATTTCAGCCTGGGTTTTATTGTGCTATCTGTATCGTTTGTAGCTAATCCATTACACCTTAAAAGTATCCCTTAAAAAGGAATGTAGTCTTGCAATGGGTATGGATGATGTTCTATAAACATTTTCCCAAAAGCTTTGTATCTCCTGCGAGCCAAAGCCTTACAGGAGTATAAAATGTGCTGGGATGTTTCAGTCTCCTTCCTGCATAATCTACAGTCTAAGTTTCCCTGAAGCACCCTAGTTGTGTTGAGATGCTTTTTTCCTGTGAGGAAAGCAGTAATTGTTCTCAACTGAATTCTGCTACATTTTAACAGGTCCTCAGCTCTTTTCTTACATGGTCCTTTGATAAATAGTTTCCCATGTCTATTTCCTGGGGTTTTGCGCCAGGTCTTGTAATGTTCTCTTTTGGGCCAGTTTTTAGTAGCTTCTCTAATTAAACACCGAGATGTTCCTAGAGCTGGCTCTGGCCCAATAAATTGTGAAGCTGCTCATTGTCTTGCAAGTTCGTTAGCTTTTTCATTGCCCACTATGTCCTTATGGCCCGGCCCCTAAATGAGTTGAACCTCATTCTGTTCTGCTAGGTCATTAAGCATATTTAGGCAATTATGAACCAGGAAGGAGCTAATACACCATTTATGTTAATGTTTATCTCGATCTGGAAAAAGGAGGTTGAAGATAAAGGAATAATCTTTTGTAACAATAGTTCATAAAGAAAGTCTGAATAGAACACATCAAATTTTTCAGGAGGGTATACATTTTATATTTGGAGAGGCTTATATTAAAATACATTTACTATTTGTATTTATTATTCTATTCAATATTACAAACATATTTTGGTCCAGACGCTTATATGAGGGTCACTAGATAAGTATTAAGACATTGTATCTGCTTCTTAGCATGGTACGCATTTTATTTTACAGCATTAATTTCTGTGTTTTTGCCTATGGCCATGTTTGTGAACATTCCACTTTTATTTCCCCATATAGTTCAACGTTAGCAATGTTACATAGGGGCTGACATCCAGCAAAATACACTTCTGATGTTGAAGGTAAATTAAGCACTATACGTGGTTGTCATGTAAATATTCATCGCACAGAATCCACGCTTATATAATGCATTATAGCATATTTTTTAATACAAGTTTGTATAATTTTGTTTCTTTTCCCCTCACTCCTTTTTTCTTATGCTTTCACCTATGCATTTCATAATTTATAGTCTTTTTACTTTCTCTACATGTACTATGTACATAGCATAGAGAAGGTATTGTATTGCACCCAAACATTTGATACTGAGATTTCACCAGAAATAAGTGTTTTGAGACCCCCTGAAAAAAAAATTTAGAAAAATTTCCATGTTTATGTCTGTCCATATGTGTATGTGTGTATCTGCGGGCAGCATAGCGCAAAAAGCATTAAATACCAAACTTTGTATTTAAGTTCGGTATCTTCCAAGGATGCAATATGAAGATTTTCAAGAAAATCCCCCCAACTCCAACTACCCTTTACATGGGAAAAATTTCAAAAATTTTGATTTTCTCAAAAATGACTAACAATTTTGATTAAAGTCTCTTATTTTTAAGATATTTACATGACAAATAAAATGAATATCTTCAATTTTCTGGGAATAGCCTCTGAAGACAGGTTTTCTCTGGATGAATTTTGCGGAATTTAGCATAGCTGGTAAACTGTAAGAGATAAGCAAAAATGTATGTAACCAAAAATGTGGATCTCGTTGAAACATACAATTTATGTTATATACATTTTTCTCATGGAGTTGACCATTTTTGAGATATTCCTTGTTATTAGTTTCAGCTTTAAAATATTTACACTTTTCTCATATGGGAATCTGTCCATACAAACAAAGGTACTTCAATCACATAGCAATTAGTTTTTAAAAAATTTGACTATCGATTTAGCCTATGGTACTCCCGTATTTCTCTTCTACTTACAAGGAAGCAGGTAATAAGACCCTTTCTGCCAATTTTTTTCTCGAATAGCTTGAAGTAAATAGAAGAATAAACTTTTTAACAATAATTTATTGCAAAGATGTAGAGAGTCATTGAATGGAACACATCAGATTTTTTTCCGTCAGACACATGAAAAATGCATAAAAGGTTTTATTGTATAGGAATTCACTTAATGAGCACATGCAAATTTTACCAACTTTACCATTGCCTGGTGTTGTTTGGCTCAGTAAAGCTAAAGTAACACTCGAATCTTAAACCAAAGAATAATCCTGGCTTAACAGGCATCCACAGCTTACTAAAGCTGCAAAACTGGCCTTTGAAGAGGTGAATAGGTTTCAAATCTAACTTCTAGAGTTTTAAAGCTCAAGGCATTTTACTTTCTCTAGCATGTACAGTATTTTTCAGAACATGATGGCCCTGCCCCACTCTTCAATGACTTTAAGATTTGTGGTTAAGGTGTGTGCAGTTGGAAATCAACCCTCGCTGTTGCCAAATCTTCCACTTACTGGTCCATTAACTGAAGCGCGATTCTCGACTTGGAAGCAGTCTCCAGGAAATAGATTTTACTATGTTGCCTCTCACCCCTAGTACAGAGTACTCTTTTGTTTGCTAATGGTAATTGCCTAGTAGTAAGGGGGAGTGGTCCAGTTTGAGGGCCATCATGTTTTCAAGAAAATTATATGTACATAGTACATAGGGAAGATGTAGCGTTCTACCCAAAAAAAAATTATATGAAGATTTCACCAGAAATACAAGTTTTAGGGTCGGGTCCTCCAAATCCAGAAAAAGCATTTTTGAAAAAGGTGTGTGTGCACATATATGGGTGCATATGTGTGCATGTTCAGCATAATGCAAAAATGAAAAGTCAATTAAATGCCTATATAGTATTTAAATCTTATAGATATTTTTATTGCAAACAAAATATATATCCTGAATTTTCTAGGAATAGCCTCTGAAGATTTCTTCATTTATAATGAACTTTTGTCTAATTTACTATAACTAGAAAACGGAAGAGATAGGCTGAAACCTGCTGCACAAAAAGAGTACATTTCGTTAAAACATGTAATTTATGTCATGTACTTTTTACTTTCTCTACATAGTATATTGAGAAGGTATTGTAATGCACCCAAAAATTTGATACCAAGATTTCACCGGAAATACATGTTTTGAGACCTCCTGAATCCAAAAAAAGCATTTTTAGAAAAATGTTTGTGCGTGTGTGTGTGTGTGTGTGTGTGTGTGCTGTGGGCAGCATAACTCAAAAATGAAAAGTCTGTTTAAAACCAAACTTGGTATTTAGGTTTGGTATCTTCCAAGGATGTGACATGAAGATTTTCAAGAAAATCCCCCAACTCCAAACTACCCTTTACATGCAAAAAATTTTGAAAATTTTGATTTTCTTAAAAATAGCTCTAACGATTTTGATTAAAATCTTATATTTAAGGTATTTGCCAAATAAAATGTATATTTTGATTTTTCTGAAAATAGCCTGTGAAGAGTACTTTATTCTGGATGAATTTTACGGAATTTTGAATAACTGCTAAACTGTAGGAGATGGACAAAAACTAATTGCACGAAAAATGTAGAGCAGGTTAAAACACACAATTTATATTTTATACATTTATTTTGTGGAGTTCGTTTTTGAGACATTCCTTGTTTTTGGTTTCGCTTTGAAAAACTTATACTTTTTTCGTACAGGAATTTGTCAACTGCTGTCTATACAAAGGAACTTCAGTGACAGCAAGTAATGCAACTATATCTGCTAATTTTTCTCAATTAGCATGAAGTAAATAGAAGCATAAGCTTTTTAACAATAATTTGTTGCAGAGATGTAGAGAAAGTTATGTGAGTGTAACACATCAGATTTTTTTTTATTTCATGGGACCATGAAAAATCCAATACTAGGTTTTATTATTCAAGTTTCTTGAATCCAGTGCAATTTTCAATCTCTTTGCATAAAAATTGTAAGAGGAAATAACTTTTGATTGCAGAAAATGCTAAATGAAGGAGAAAATTGAGTTTAAAGTCAACACGCACAGGATATTTAAAGGGTGCAGGTTTTAAAAATATCAAAATTTATTAAACTTATAAATGTTGAAGGGCCACGATGATTAGTATTCGCATACTCTATGTTTTACCGAAAATGACAAATCAAGACTCATTTGCCCCCTTTAGAGGAGAATGCACCTTTGTACTACCTAATGGAAATGAACAGTATATAGTGATTTTAAAGTGTGATGGGTTAGTTTAGATGTTGCTTTTGGCATGACTCTTTTTTCATTTGCAGTGCACCTCCTAGCAATGCAAATTGGGTTCAGTTCTGAAGATGGTGTTAAAGAAGAAGAAAAGTTCTTGAACTGTGATACATGTGTGCAACATGTATTGGAGCTGAAGAAACTTAGTATCAAGGACTGCTGTACCAATTACCCTTAAGCAGTATCAGTGAAACTTTTGTGTTAATGTCATTGTATTTACTGTTGTAATCTAGCACATTGTCAGCAGATGAAAACTAATGGTAATCTTCCAAGCTAGACTGACTCTATTTTTTCTCAAGTTTAGGAACTGTGACAATAGGGTTGTAAATGTTCTGGAAAGCACAGCTCAGCTAAATAAATGTTCCAGAATAGAAAATTTGTAAACTTAAAGAATACTAACTTGTAGTTGTACTCAGGAATAAGGAATCACTCACAGCACATATCATCCATTAGATATCTTAGAGACCTCAAGAATTTTGTTTTATCTCTAGTATTGATTTATAGCACATCTATTCATAGAGATATATTTAATGAAAATCATTACTGCTGCTTTGGGTTGATATCAAGTTTTTGTGCACTTTCTCTTGCCTTCAGATGTTTTGGTGATAATTTCCTGAGTGCATGAGTTTGATAAACTAGGGTGAAGCTAGTAAAAAAATACTGTGGATGTAGAAATTGAGTGAACTATGTTTTGTATGTTGGACAATCTTCATCTGACAATACTTTTCAAGCTCTTTGAAAATTGTAGTGTATAGGTAGTGAATTAATTTTTTTTTATAAGCTAAGATATGTAACATGTTGTTCTGTGAATTTTTATTGTAACCCCTGGCAAAAGATCACTTTATGGAGGATGCAGTTTCTTAAATGCATCCAAAGAGGCAGGCTCAGCATTTCAAATTTAAAATCTCTTGCTGCTATTTAAGGTATTTGAAATATTACCTCATGATATGCATTCCATCGTGTATTGAGCATTTCAAGTATGAAGTTTATAATCTAGAAAGGAGAATGTGAAATTGCTACAAAAAATAAGTAAATTGAAAAGGGCTTGCCTGTTAAATTTCATACAAAATTACTATTTGTTTATGATTTTTTGGGGGATTTGTACATATGAGAGGGTTTCTAGCAGTCAGTGGGAACATCCAAAAGATTTTTCTGAATGATGTTAGGAAGAGCTTAGATTTTTATTGTTGCTGTTCTGGAAATAAGACTATTAATGTTAAATTATGGAATTGATTGTATACTCAATGGATAATAAATTCACAACTGCTAGATGCTCTGTAGCCATTGATATCCTTTGCCAAAGTAATTATCATTCCAGAAACATTGAGTTGTCAAACAAAGGTGTATGCAAATGTGCAATTCAGTCTGTGCTTGGAAGACTCCTAAAAATGTCGTGTGATATATATACAATTATATATATAGAAACAAATAAAAATGTTCTTGAAGGAATTGTTGAAGTATACAATGAAAAAAGAGATGTATTAAATACTGTTAAATTATATCTGATGTTTATAATACTTTTTAATAAATTATGAGTACTGAGTTACAGATTGTAGTGTAAAAATAAAATAAGCATCCGAATTGTCAGATAGCCAATGCATTGTAATTCTGTTATTTAGCATGCAAGAGGTTTAGTTGAATCTGATGTAATATAAGAACTGAAATTAGAATCTTAAACATTTATATATTAGTTGCTCTCAGAGTATAAATTATTATAAGAAGGTTAAATAACTTCCTACACTTGAGAAATAATCAAATCAGGTGTAAATGCATATATGTTTATTTCCATTTCTTGTTCCTTAGCTGTCAGAAAGCATCTAATTCAGAACACACTTCCATTTTATTTTTTTAAGTTATACAGATACACATTTCACATTTTTGTTCAACATTAGGAAACACATGTCACAAATACAGGTGCAGTTTCAGTAAAGAGTGCCTTGGGCAGAATAGATTTTTTAAATGTGTAAAAGTTTAAAACTCTTAAACACAATACAGTTTAGTCTCAATATTTGGATTCCACAACAGATGGCTGTTTCTACAAAACTTTCAATAATTTACAGGTGACTTCAGTGAACAGTTATGAAAATGCACTATTGTGTTTGAGACAGATCAGTGCTATGAAAAAAAAAAAAAAACAAAGCTGTTTTCTTTCCCTTCAGTAGAAGTTACTATGAACAGTACAGTTAAATTATTATTTTACATCTTTGATATGCTGTATATAAAAATATCACAACATAGTTCCTTTCTTTTCCCTCCTTTTCTTTATTTGAAATTGTTTAACTTGGTATAAATCTGAAACATTCCAATGCTTCTGTGTTTGTATTCTTGAGTACAAGAATTGAAAATAAAAAGAAAAGTTAAAATTTGTGTTTTGGTACATTATTTTTTCTTTGTATCCTGTAGTTTGTACCCAGCAAGTCAAATACTTCAACTACATATTTCATGGCAAAGTAATGATACTACTTTTTTGGCACATAATAAAGAAAAATGAAAATCTTTCTCCTCCTATTGCACTGAGCTTGAGTAGTAGTACAATAAATTGTATGCATATATGGTCATTGCTCTTTTTTAAGAGAATTGTTTACTTCAAAATTAGAATTTTACAGTACATCTGGTGACACAATAGTTTGAGTCTAAAAATTAATATTTTGTAAAACTCATTATGTACATTTCTCTTATCATCACATCTGGTGGTTTTGTTACTTAGTTGTAGAGATAAATCTTGAGCAGAGCACCATTTTGTTGAGTTTCAGTTCACAGTAACCTGAGAACGTTAACAACAACAAGAACAGGAATGGATAGGTAAGCATTAAGTATTCATTTGAATCATTTCCAATACTTGTTCTTAATTACTTAGAACATTTTTCAGAAGTACCGTCTTGAGTACATGTCCTAAATAATTAAAACATGAAAGTGATGGAAATGTGTTATATTTGATTTGAATGAATACTTATAGTGTACATCATTGTCACAAAATTTCAAGTAATTCTTAAACACATCTCCAAATGTAAGTTGCACATTTATTTCATTATCTTCTAATTCAACCAACATAATCTGGGTTAGCAAATGTCAAAATTCAAAAATAGTAGCAACAAGTGAGCTCTAGCAGCTATTTAATCTCATGGTTGCCTAACATAGCCTCTTTGTGAAGAGTCTAATGTGCACATATGTATCTAATATGCCATGCCTAAGAAAGTTAAAACTCGGCAGGCTTCTTTCCATTCCCATTATTTGTAAACACTCCCATTAAGATATGTGATTTTAAACTTTGTCATTCTTGTTCTGGTTACTATTCTGTTGTGAACAAGCCTTTTAAAGTTGAAGATAGTAACAGTGAAGCAACATTATAAATTATATATATTTTGTGAGAATGCTCCTCTTCTACCTTTTTTTAAACTAGAAATCTAGAACATGTTTTGTAATCATCCAATCATATCATCAGTTCTTTTTCTTTCTTTTTTGAACATCCTTTAACCTGGTGGGTCATATTGAAAGCAGTCAGTGAAACTATGCTGAAATGAGCCTAGAGTCTATGGAGCTTACAGCTACTCGACATTAGTCTTCTCTGGATAAGGAAAAACACCCAAAAAAACCTTATCTGAGTAGCTCACCCTAACTGAGATTTGAACTCTGGATGTCTTGAATGCGAAGCAGACACACTACTCTTACACTATAGAGCTGGGCATTATCTCTCCAATCATTAACACTTAAGTGCTAACTTTTGAGTTTTATTATGTCACAAAATATTTATAAGCAGTTGAAATATTTTCTGTCATAGCTGGGATTTCAATATTAATATGTCACTTCCCATCCAATTGCTGTTAAACATTAAGCTACCATGACAACTGACCAATAGGACTAAATTTCCCAACTGATATTGGATTTTTTCCCAGATAAACCACCAAGCATCTCTTTGGAGATTAATTCAAGTGACTTTTTTAGTAACTACTTAAAATTTCTGGGCACACAAATAGTTAATTGTTTTTATATATCTTGTCATTGAAAATCAGGTTATTAAACATTTAGATAGCAAAAGATTTAATAATCTCTCAACAGTTTTATGATCACAGACTCCTGTGATTAGTTGAAATTGAAGCCATTGCATTGGTGAACATAAAATGCCTGATACACAATTAGAATACAATTTCCTGTTTAATTTTTGTATTAAAATTCAATCCAATAATGATATCTATCTTAGCATTAAACCATGGTACAAATTTACCAAACCACTGTGAGAGTAGGTTGTGATATACATTGGGCAAATATTTGAGAAGTTAAATTTAAGTTTTTTGGAAGTACCTGTTATGTCCCAGTACAAAAGCTATTCAAGGGTTATTGAAAGGACGTTTTCAGTACAGCAGATTTTATAAGAGAAAAAGCAGAGTGAAACTAGTTCATTTTTCCTTTTAATTTTGAAGAGTTATATAACAAAACTAATAATTCACCTTAAAAATTGATGGAACAAAGCCCATTATCTGAAATTTATGTAAATGGTTTCCTACCAGTTGTCAAGAAAGCTAAGCCAAGAAAGTTTCATATTTAAAATAACAGCAGCTTAGATGTAAAATTATTTTTCAAGTATTCTATAGTGCAGTACTATAAATGAGCATTTCTTTATAAAAATCAGTGTATATATATTTTATAGACTTCTATACCATTATGCCAATTTCAACTAAATATGATACAGATAACTTCTGACAAGACAAACATTAATGCCTACTTAGATTTTGAAATGATACCATTTTACAAGATTATTTAGCTTCATGTGATGCAAGACCATCTGTATCTTTCTCACAGTAATAATAACAACCAGAACATTACCAACATAATAATAATTTGTGTATTTATTTTTGCACTTCTGTTGTGTATTCTTATGCTTTTTAAATGTGTGTTGTTTTCACTCGCTTGTTACTAAAATATTTTCGCTATAAATAGCGACAAGGCAATTCAGATGTAAAGTAGATGTCAGTACATTCACTAGAAACTATTACAGCTTCTGGTGTTTGTGTTGTTTTGTATAGTGTTTTCTCAGTATTTTCATTTTGTGGTATCCTAAGAATTTTAATTCCTTAAGTGTTCCCTGTAATACTTCTTAAATGCCTCCAAAAAACACAAAGCTATTGGGTGAGTGCAGCCTAAGACTAAAAGAATTAAAAATGCAATGTTCAAGTAATAAGCAACAATGATTTTTTAATTCTTTTTTTACCTTTCTCTACTATGTACTCTACCCAAAAATTGGAGATTTCACAAGAAATATATGCATTTGAATGCAATAGTGTAGAAGCCATTCAATACATATACATCAAAACATTAATGTTATTTTCTAAGCCATTTTCATGACAATGCTAAATACTTCAGCTAGTTGTGATAAAGTAAAATAGTGTGTAATAATACGCTGCAGATTGAAGACCATTTAATTTGTGCTCGATGATAGTTGCATCTATCATATAAAAGTTTTATGAAGCAGTTCATTTTAATGCTGGAATGCAGTTTCTTAATGCCACTAAACACAGGTAAGAGAATATAAATTTGGATGGTAAAATCGGCACCATAGTTAAGTGATACATATACTTTATAAATGGTCTAAAATGCTCAAAAGGACATGAAAATCTTGCTGGTGAAATCAAAAACGGAATATATTTAAAAAAAAAAAAAAAAAAAACCAATGCGTACTAAGCAGAGAAGCATTTATCATGTTCAGTAGTAACCACCATTGATGCGGTCGATCCATAATAATAATAATAATTATTCATTACATTTTTTTTTCTTACTTTCGGCTTTTATTTAATATCTGATAACCTTAAGTTCAAAGCCATCAGTCTCTTGTTACCACTTGCTAATTTCTGATAAAATACTGAAAATGCCCATGCTGTCTTATTTGAGTTACAACCCTGACTTCTCATGCATAATGAAACTTGTCTGGTGTTGAACATTTTCATACGTTAGGAATGTGGAATGTTCTGTTGCATCTGTGAATGGCTTGAGCAATTTTGAAAATAGCATCTGTTTAGTATTTAATAACTAATGAAATAGTAAAGTATGTGCCCTTAAACAAGTTTTTAAAGTATTGCAATGCTTATTGCAATTGTCAAATGTACAGTTTCATGCTTGTGAGTAAATAAGACAAAATTAAAGTATATAAATGATGCAATTTTAAAATGGCATCATGTGTACTACAAGCGTGTGGGACTGTGAATTTCAGCCACCAATTTCGAAGTGAAGTCTGACAACTATTGTGGAATTGGCCACTTGTTAAAACAGTACTCAGTCCAATCCAAAATAAAATCTGGCCTAGACCAATGGCTTTTAAGTGTGCTTAAAGCAACAGCACCATGTCTGGCATGTTAAAGAACTCCTACAGAACAAAATTCCAGCACACCAGCAGAGCTGATAAGATCTTGTTAATTGAGAGCGTCTTCAATGAACTAAATATTTAAAACAAGAGTCCAAAATAATTATAGAACACGTGTCAACAGTTAATATATGGGTGCAAAATAACATATGAGTCTCAAATAGCTAAAAATCTAAATAACTTTAATTACACAAAAGGAATTATAAATAGAATACTAAAAAATAAAGCTGGGAAATAATAATAAAACTGCATAAAGCAACGGCCATTCACACTTTAGCTTATCAGAAACATGGATGAATAACTGCACAACACAAGAAAAGAATACCGTCAAAATGTAATTCTTCAGACCTGTAGTACGATACACAAGTTTGGATAAAGAGCAAAACAAATGTAGAATTAAAACAACAAAAAAATACGGAAATAAATATTGGAAACAACTCAGACAGAATACCAAGCAGGATGCAGACCTCAAGGACATAGAAACCCAGGATTAACAAAAGCAGATGGACTTATCAAGATTTTAGAGCTGGAATAGGCTAAAGATCTAATGCGTGAAAAAGAAGAACAGAAAGGAGATTATTTTTAGTTAATTATGGCTTCTGATAGTACTTGTGTTCATCATTATACCCAAGTCAAAACACGGCAAGAATGGAGTGCAGGAATTAGGTACAACTGGGCAGTTAAGGCCAGATCTTACTGCTTAAAAGATGCTTGCAACTGATTTCTGGGGCTATGCAGGTATTTTTCTGCTGAATTTCTTGCATGAACAAAGGACAATGAGTACAGGAATACTACTGCTGCTAACTTTTGGTCAAGGCAAAAGCTGAATAGCATAACAAATGACGCTGGCAATGGAACATATCTGTCCCCTGTGACTAACATGTTTGGGCCACTGAAATAACTGAGAGGAAAGAAATTTGATAAGTGTGCAGCAGTGAGAAGTATATATCCTCTTCTTTCTTTTAGAATGGCATCAAAGAATTTCCAATTCAATTGCAAAACTGTGTCAATATGTGGGAAAGTGTACAGAAAACCGAGACAGTTGTTTTGCTTTTGTAGGTGGATTCAATAAAATTGTAAAAAATAATTCTGATGTATATTTGATTGATTGTCATAAACAATAAATATACATCATCTCAAAGTAAGTCACCATTTATTATTTGTACTAAATCTGTTCATCAAGGTTGAAGAGAGCATGCACAAGAAAAGAGGTAACCTAGATCAAATTTTGGCTTTTTCCTGGAGGAACATGAAATAATAAGTGTTGCAGGAAGCATGTAAACTTGAGTGGTACTCGAAAGTAACCTCAATCTGAGACAGTTATAATTTATGACTTCTCTTCATATAATCAAGATATGTCACTAGCTTTCTAAAAGCCAGTTAAACCTCATTGATTCATGCTAATTTAGACTGAGGATTGTCCTAGTTAATAAAACTCCAGAATAGCAGAAAGAATGAAAGGCAAAGATTATTTAAGCATTTGGTAAAACTTGAGCACTGAATCATCTTAATTTTTGTTGTCAGTGATCACATTTCTCTAACTTGATAATCTTCTTTTCCTACTTGTTTAAAGACAAATGATAGTTTAGAAGTTCTAAATTTCAAGAGACAATGAAAGTGATTTGAGCATATTCCACATTTTATCCTAAAATGAATTAAAGATTAAAGTCTGTCTAAATAGCAATATTATGAGTTGCAGATAAAAGAGGCAATGCAAATGATTAAAAACTAGATATCTGACCAAAAGCAGAAAATTTTATCTGGAATCTCAAAATGAGACAAATGCTGCACAAAAAATTTTAAATTACTTTTGTCATGTTCATATCAGCACCATTTGTGTGCTGGAATTTCTTTCCACAGGAGTTTCTATTACATAACAGTAAATCTACAGATATGGGTCTGTTGCTTTTAAACGCACATAAAAGCAATCAGTCTGGGCTGAGTTTGATCCTGCGACCTTAGGATTAGAATGCCAGTGACTATCAATTGAACCATTGCATTATACAGTTTAATTTTATGTGTGTCCTTCAATTTTCAAACTAGTGCAACAGATTTTTCCTGTAGACTTGTGTCTAAATTAAGTGATCTGATAATATATTTGTATTGTTTTAAACTCATTTCATTTTATACAAATAATTCCAAGGGCTGATTGTATGATTTCAGAATAAAGAGAATATTATAATGAACTGTTTACTTAATGTGATCAGATCATAATGTTAAGTAGAAATTTTGGAATGAAAACCAAATATTGGAGAAGATATATCAATGTTGAAACCTCTGGCACAAAAAATAAATAAATGAATTTAGTGTTTTGAATATTAAGTTGCCATCAGTGAGCAGTATTATCAAGCTGTGCAATCTAGCCACCAGAGGTCATTATGCTGAGAGAGGGAGAAAGTGCAGGACGACAGCAACCAGATGTTAGCAAGGCAGAGGATGGAAATGGAATTTACAACACCAAGAAGTAAGGGGTGTTTTATGTTTTAACAGAGCACTCAATAATGGATAATTTAGAAATCCAGCTAAACTGAAGGCCTATTAGAATGTACTTAACAGGAATGACTCTTGATTGGTAATTGTTTTTGTTACTTCACACTACTGCATGATTACCTGTAACATCACTTTATGTAATGGGCAAGAAAAGAGACACTTGTTCTATCGTGAAGTTCAGTTACATAAAGTCAGCCATAAATAGCTCCATTTAATATAATGTTTTAGACTTTTGAGTTATGGAATATTAAGTTGATCATAAACCTGGGGCCTGTTTCATGAAGTTTACAAGCTTAAATATTTAAAAGTGAAATTTTATACAGTTTAAAAGTGTTTGTTTCACAATCAAATAGTAATTCCACGCATTTTTAATTTGTGTCTGTAAAGTAAGCAATTGATCTACAAATAGCTTAAGATTTATAGAGTAACCTATATTTTAATATTTATAGGCAAAAAACGTATCGAAAATATACAATTGTGTCAACAGGAACATGTATCTGAAAATTGCATAAAATGCTATTTAGTAGTAGTTCCAGTGATTCTGATTACGATGAAGTTCGTGCAGAGGAAGGTAGAAGACAAAACATTTTAGGCTGAGAATTAATGACTACATTTCTCTATGAGTACAATGAAAGATTTCAGACGACTCCTTTTGCTAAGGAATTGTTAATGCAAGATATAGGAAATCATGTTCAGCATGGAACAAGCTGTCAATTTCATGCAGTTGCAGACATGCATGGAATTTTCTTTTTTTTTAAGAGCCCACTTTTACTAAAAATGGCACTGTAGGCAAATGCATGGAGTTTCTAAGGTTTTAGTACACAAGTGTGCATAGAGTATGCCATGATCAAGTTTAGATTTAATTAATGTATGTCAAAAAATGGAAATGGCTTGTTATTTATGGACGCTCTTTAACTGCTGTGGTTCTCAGCATCCCATTCTAAACTGGGCGTGAAAGACTGCTTAATTTTGAGAGGAGACCTCTCTATCAGGCTTGAGGTTCTTTTACATGCTGTAAATCTATGACATGGGACCAATGGCTTTACTTCCCTTCCAAAGGAAGCCATGCTAAGGATTTTACACCCAAAAAAATCCATTGTCCTCCTCCAGGTTTGAACCCACGACCTTGGGTATATGAAGTTAGCATGGTAACCACTACACCACGGAGGGCGACTAAATAATGTATGTCATTTAATGCATATCCTGCAAATGACCAATCAAATCACTGCAGCCAATAGACTAAAATGCGAGACTTTGTAATAGTGAGAGTCGATATTTTATATCTTCAAATATGATTAAGTAGCTTTATATGGCGTATTTAGATTAAATATAGAATGTGCTAAACTACGGAGGCATAACTTAGCTCTTTAGTATTTTCAGTAATGTGTGGTTGACACTTTGAAATGGAAATATGACACAATGTATCTGTAAATTGTATATCTAGGTTTGTAAAGTTCCTCAAACTTTACAAATTAACAAACTTTTATTGTGAAACAGTTTACAAGTATTTGTAATCTTTCCCTTGTTTGTAAATTGTTAATATGTAAATTGTAAATGTGATACAGGCCCCTGGCATATAGTTAAAATTAAATATCCTATTAGAATGTATACAAGTTGACAAAATGTATGATGCACTTCTATTCCATAGATAACCATTCTGGTAACTGGTTTAAAACTAATGTTGACTAGATTGCAAGTCATTCATGGGTATGTTCATATATTCTTACAGATGATTTGAAGTTCTGTTTTGTTAAGTCCCGTGTTCCATTTATTTTCACAATTAACCATTCCCAATCTATTATTTTCATGTGCTTTGCTGTGGATAATTGCAAGTTATCCCATGTATGTTCGAATGCAAAATTATAACTGAAAATATATTAAAACTGATAGGTCATTCCACAAAACTACAAATATATGATGAAAACAATATGAGTTACTTCAGCAGGGAAAGAACATGGGAGCCAATATGTATATTAATTATGGTGCAGATGACTGCCAACATAATTGCTAGGCAGGTTCAGCAATAGAATGAACTTTCCAAAAGGAACTGATTAACATGACACCAAATGATTTCTGCAGAAACTTAAAACAGATGCATTTTACTAAAATTTTGTGTTTTGCCAGTAACACGGTAAGAATCTACATTGGATTGTGTTTATCTCGGGTAATAACTTCCCACTTTCCAAAAAAATGTTACTGCTAATATTCTAGCTACTTGATTCTGCTTTAAATAAATTTGTTTTATTCCAATTTTATCTCCTCTCTGTCAATGTTTTAATATCTCAGCATGCTATTTTTCATCAACCTAAATCTACAAAAAATTATCCATGATACATTTAACAGGTCTTACATAAAACACATTTTAAGCTTCTTTTCCTAAAAAAAACAAAAGAAAGACAAAGTTGGATCTTGTATTTTCTTTTGTATTCAGAATAATGAATTATTACTGCATGAAAACATGATAAAGTTAAAAAATATTAAAAACAGAAGTATTATTAACTTTGAAGTTATCTTTACTCTAAAATTTTGACAAATCAGTCACTATTCACACTCAAACTTTGCTTATGTCAAGTTATATTAACCTGAAAAGTTTTTGAAGATGATTGTCATCTCCAGCATTGTGGCATTAGATTGCTGACGTCTCTCCTCCTCCTCCTCCCATCACACTGAGCTTACTGAGTGGAAAACTTGATGTTGTTTATTGGTGAGATCTCAAATTTTAACAGGCTGTTTGAGTTTTTAAAAATCAAAAGATTTTCCCACATGGTGAGTTCCAGTGAGGTAGTCAAAGACTTTTGCAATGTAATCTCCTTTCCGATATTGTGATGATCTATCCAAAAAAATGATATGCTACTGCAGATTTATCAATCTGTTTAAATTTAACATTTTTTCTATATTCTGATATCAAAGTTCCTCTTGGTACTAAATAATACAAAATAGACTATTACTCAGTTAAAGAACTGGTTTACCAGCAATGGCTTAAAACTAAATACCTCCTAAATATCCATTATGAAGCTCAGCACACAAGAAAAAAATTGTAAGAACAATATGGCCAATTTGGCAAATCATAAAGAAAGTGCTAAAATCCTCTGTGTCTTTTTAAACAAGCATTTAAAATATGATGATCATATCCCTAAAATCTAAAAGTGCATATTTTAATAATAGCTGCATTGTACAAGCTTGAAACAAGAAAAAAATTTACTAATTCGATTACTTTCATTTTATAACGATGATGAAATTACAGTAAGGGGTAACTCAACAGAATGGAAATAAAAAAAAAATCTGTATAATGACCAAACGGAGCAAGAGAACCGTGCAGAAAGTTGTTCAAAAACTTGAAAATCTTAACCTTACCATCCCAATTCCCATACAAAATAAATAAACAAACCTTGAGGTACCGTATAACTTGCAAACCCTACATAATCATAAAATGATAACTAAAAACAAGCTGAAACTACTCATCCATAGGTAAGCATATGAGAAAAGTCCATTGTATGCCGAAGTAAAATCCTCTAACAAGTTACCCACTAAAATCAGGGAAATAAAATACAAGAACTGTTTCAAACAAAGCATTGAAACATCTATTAATTAACAAAGCATGCTACTCAGTCATGAATAGATGGACAATGAATTTTTGTAACATTTTAGTTAATCGTAAGTTACACATACTTATTGTTCCTAGGTTAGAACCACTACTTTTATACACAGGGTATCCCAGAATTTGACGGCACAAATAGGGGGGCTTGTAGAAGGGTCCAGATAAATAGTTTGAGATAGGGAACCTATGGCCTATGGGTTCTAAATTCTTTGAGAGCACATAGATAGTGGCATTATTTATTGCCATGGCTTGCGTGTGAGCATTGCATTAAGATGTTGCGAGAGCTGAAGGCTCAAGCCTCTGTATGTACTTTACTTTTATGTTGTCCCCTTTGTTTGCATTTTGTAATAAAATGTTCATGTTTTGATTTAAATAAAAAAAATTTGAGCTGGTTTGTGTAACACAAACATCATAGTGATTACTTACTGGGTCTGGTTTCGGAAACACTTATTCCCATTTTCAACCCTGTATGTAGGTGCACAGAGAATTTCAGTAACAATTACATTAAACACCGGAAGGGTACCCCTCAAAGGAGTTTCTAAAATAGTGTATCACATACTGATATGTACATACACATTACAATTGTGACTGTTAGCAGTGATACAGAAGTTAAACAGGCCTTTAATTGCTCAGGTTGATCCTATTGGTACCTTAAGCATGGGCAATGGTACCACATGGCACCAAAGAGCACATGAGTTCAGAAGTTCGTAGCTTAGATTATCTTAGGATATCAGTCCATATGATCTCAGCTTCACCTATTAAAACTACTTCCTTACATATGATGTGTATTCTTTTACTTTATGAACACTTGTTTAGCAATTCATGGCTCTCACAGTGTAGCCATTAGACAAGATTTTCAGAAGCACAATAGCAAGACAAAGTGAAAGTGCCCCAGTTCGAATCCTAGCAATAGCAGATAGTTCTTTTATTCTACCACTAAAATCATATTTCAGTTTCCATGTTTCAAAGCAAACATTAAAACAAACCTAATTGTTTTATAATCTATTCAGGTTAATTGGCAAACAATTACTGCATTTAACACTAAGTAGATTTCATTCACAGTCTTTTGGAAGTAATTTGTACTGGAGAGTTTATTGTCCTTACTTCAAAGCATATTAATAATTGTCAACTGGTTAAATTGTGTACCTCTTTAATACAAACAAGGGAAAAAAAAGAATGGAACCTTCAGAGAACAGTGCTAACTTAGAATCGGGGAGTCTTTGGCCAGCACTATTTCAACTTGCTCACCAGTATGTGCTATTGCAGTGCGCTATAGCTAACTATATATGATCTGAAATCAACTGAACAGATGTCAGTGGTGTGCACATCCTCAAAGTTCAGACAATTTTCCCGAAATTGGAAGTCCAATAATTTTAAATATGATATTGATTTTGCACCAACACTACATTCCTTCAGCTACTGGCATACCAATGAGGCTTTCTAAATGAAAATGGGACCCCCACATCCACATTCTTTTAATTTATGGCGATTTCTTGGTATGCGATTCAGAAAACATGCCAAAATTTGACATTTGGCAAAAGGGGCAATAGGTTCCCTATCTCAAACTGTTTATTTAGGTCCCCCTCTACAATCCTGCCAATTTGCGCAGTTGAATTCTGAGACACCTGTATACTGTACATGCAAATTTATATTTACTGTAATTCTTGTTAATTGTACTTTATATCTGAGGAGTTACCTGTTCATGGAGTTATTACTCAGCTTATTTTAAGCATATTGACAATAAAGCATCTTATCTTATCATGCCTGTATAAGATCTAAATCATTTAATTTGGTAAATTCCTGATTTCATATTAAATAATATGGTGCTTAGTAAATTCTTCAGATTATATTTAATTTTTAGAGCCATCTTATATTCTGATCTTTGAAAATGCTTTCCAATTTCCTAAAAGCCCAAGGAAATGTAAATCCCTTGTATTTCTCTATATTTCTTAAGGTGAATAGTGACTCATTTGTTAAAATTTTAGAATGATAAAGTTATTTTGTAATTATTTCCTTGATAGGCTCTATTCCATTATTGTACAACAGAAACTAATGCCTAACCAAGGAATAAATAATTTATCAAGAGTTTATTTCACGTTTGTACAACCTGTCTTAATTGTGCTTCTTTATAACAGTTCTGAAACAAAGGAAACACAGCAAGGAAGGAAAAAGAAAGAAACATTGGTTTGAAACTTTATGCACTACTTGGGACATACACGAGCAATAGCAGTTATAATAAATACGAAATGAATAATACCAAGTACAATAAATGGAAACAGTTTAGTATTTTAATAAATAATGAAGGTTTGAGCTTAAAAATGAGCATTAATCTGTTCCTTAAACATAAAGTACTTTTCTTCTATGAAGGACTGGATTATATACACATAAAACATTACTTACAAAAAAAAATACATGAAATATCATTTATGCAAAACATACATACTAAAAATTATATATTCCGGTTCTCCATAGAAGCGTCAAGTTAATGAAATAAACAAAAAGTATATTTTTACATCTTACTATACAATATAAAACAAAATTTGGCATGTGGATTTTTGAACTAGAACTTTAAATTTGTACGTTCATTGCTAATCAACTAAGTTAACATTCAAGTACGTAGAAACATAACTCTCATGTAATACATTTGGAAACGCTGAATTCTTCTCTGGTACTACAGGTCTGCAACAAGGTTTACTTCATCCACAGCTTCCTCCACCGCCACTTATGCCTCCATAGCGTTTGGCTCTCAATGCACGAGGTGAGATGCCCATTTTCAAGCTTCTCATAGCCATGGCACGGTTGAAATGGCGCTGAGTTTTAATTTCTGAAAACTCAGACTCAAGATTCCCATCCACTGAAGAGAGTATCACCAACAAAACTCCCAGAACCTTCACATAAAAGCACAGCAAATCATTATTTGATTAAAGATTAATAGCACTGACAAGGCTGAAAAAGCACTATTTAGAATGGGGTCTTCTAGAGAGCTTGACCTCTTATGTGCTGTGGCTATAAAATTAGACGCCACATCTATATTTAGGAGTCAAAACTAATGGGGACAGAAAATGAGAGAAACAGAAGTTAGCTTTGGTGAAAGGGAAAGCCATTGGCAGCAGTTAGAGGGTGTAAACAAAGAATATCAAATTTAAAGGTCAATGGCTATAAAGATTTACAGTGATACGAGGGGCATACTGAAAGTCATGAGCAACACTGTTTTACAATCTTAATATTTATTTTTAAGCCAAACCAAATACATCATCATAATCTACAGACTTTCTTTCACTTTTCGACATAGTCTCCATTGTTTTGCACACATTTTTCCCATCGTTCTACAAGTTTGAAAATGCCATTGTGATAGAACTCCGTTCCAGCTGCCCGCAGACCCTGACGCACTGCTTTCCGAATATCCTCCAGCGTCTCGTAGCGTTGGCCACGCATCTGCTCCTTCACAGAACCGAAAAGATGGTAGTTGGAGGGTGCCAAGTCGGGACTGTAGGGAGGATATGGAAGAGCTTCCCACCCTAATGCCCTGATCTTCTCCATAGTGGCACGGGCAGTATGCGGACGCGCATTATCCTGTTGAAGGATGATCCTCTTTCCAGGCCATTTATCACGCAAAGCCCGACGGAGCTTCAGAAGTGTCTTGATGTAGTGGGCAGAATTTATGGTTTGTCCAGGTTCAAGAAAGTCAACCAGAATGCAACCTTGTGCATCCTAAAAGATGCTTCCCATAACTTTTCCTACAGACTGCATTGTCTTCGCTTTCTTCTTCGATACTGAGTTCAAGTAGTGCCATTCCATACTCTGACGTTTCGTTTCTGGCTCATAGTGATGGAACCATCTCTCATCTCCAGTCACAATGCATGTCATCAAAAATTCATCACCTTCATTAGGAAATCTCTGAAGAAGGTTTTGTGCAATGGTTCTTCTCTGAAGTTTGTGGTCTTCAGTTAATAAACGGGAGACCCAACGGGCACAGACCTTTCGATAACCCAAGCTGTGGATCATTTCTTGCACTGCACTATGTCCTATTCCAAGTTGCGCAGCAATTTCATTCACAGTGAAACGCCTATCTCCTGTAATGAGCTCATCAACTCTTTCCTTGTTGCGTTCTGTAGAGGCAGTTCGAGGACGCCCGCTACGAGGCGCATTTTGCAGACTCCTGTTTCCATATTTGAAATGTTTCACCCATCTTCTAACACTGCTGGCACCCATGCACACACCTCCATATGCACGTTGAAGTCTGAGATGAATTTCAGGAGCAGATTTTTCTTCTTTCACAAGGAATTCAATGACAGCACGCTGTCGAAACGAAACATCAATGTCAGCCATTTTTCAAACACCGTCTGTGGTCACGTGATAGAAGCGAATGACGTCACAATATGTCAACATATGGCTTAAAGTCTGTAGATTACGATCCTGCAATTCGTTTCGTTACATTGTTGAAATTTAAATTTTTACAATGGGTTGCTCGTGACTTTCAGTATGCCCCTCGTATAATGTGATAGAATAAAAATGCTATATGGAATTGAAATATGGGGACTGGATGGTGGATGGGAAGTTATGAATGCATTGGAAGTTTTGGCCTGCTAAATGCAACAAAAGGACAGGCACACATGCATGCACACATATGCTACACACAAGGATCTAGTTTATAAAAATCTGATGTGTTCCATTCACATATTTTCTCTATATCTATATAAATTATTTTTAAAAAGCTTATGCTTCTATTTACTTCCTGCTAATCGAGAAAAAATTAGCAGAAATAGTCTTATTTCTTGCTTCCTTGTAAGTAGAAGCGAAATAAGGGAGTACCATAGGTTAAAGTGATAGTCAAAAGCTGATTGCTATGTAACTGAAGTTCCTTTGTTTGTATGGACCCGAGTTCACAAATCCTGTATGAGAAAAATATAAGTTTTTATAGCTTAAACCAAAAACAAGGAATATCTCAAAAACAATTGACTCCTTGAAAAAAATGTATACAACATAAATTGTGTGTTTTAATGCGCTCTACATTTTTTGTGTGGTAAGTTTTTGTCTCTCTCTTACGGTTTAGCGCTTATGCAAAATTCCGTAAAATTCACTCAGAATAAAGTAGTCTTCAGAGGCTATTCCCAGAAAATTCAAGATATACATTTTATTTGTCAGGTAAATATCTTTAATATACAATATTTTAATCAAAATCGTTAAGAGCCATTTTTCAGAAAATAAAAAAAATTGAAAAAAGTTCCATGTAAAGGGTAGTTTGGAGAGGGGGGATTTTTCTCAAAATCTTCATGTCACATCCCAGGAAGAAGTTTGGTATTTTACCGACTCTTCATTTTTGAGTTATCGTGTTTGGGGACCCTAAAACATATATTTCTGGCGAAATCTCGGTATTGAATTTTTTGGTGGAGTGCAATACATTCTCTATACACTATGTACATAGTGCGTATAGAGAAAGTAAAAATATGTGTTCCATTCTCCATTCTCCATTTCTCTACAAATTCTGCAAAAAAAAAAAAAAAAAAATAAAAAAAAAAAAACAAACCTATTCTTACAAAATTAGCAGAAATGGTCTTATTACTTAGTTTCTTGTAAGTAGGAAAATAAGAGAATAGTCTTATTACTTAGTTTCTTGTAAGTAGGAAAATAAGAGAATACATTAGGCTAAAGTGATAGCCAAATTTTATAAAAGTTTATCACTCTACAATGACATTAAAAATTGGTTTTCTTTGCATGGCCAAGAGTCAAACTGAAGAAAAACGAATAATCACTGCCCAATTGAACTTTAACCAGATTACATTTTTTATGCACAGTAAGATTTTATCTCTGACAATTTATCAGTTATGCAAAAATCATTCAGAAAGAGGACTTCAGAAGCTATTGCCAGAAAAGTCAAGATATACTCCTCATGTGTCATAAAAGTATCCTATTCATATGGTATTTTAATTAAAATCATTAGAGCCATTTTTGAGAAAATCAAAATGTTTGAAAAATCTTCCTTATAAAGAGTAGTTTGGGTTAGTGGGATTGTTTTTGTAAATCTTCAAGTTGCATCCTTAAAAGATGCTTAACTTAAATATAAATGCTGGTATTTAATGGACATTTTGTTTTTCAGTTATGCACTGACACACAAGGGCCTTTTTCTAAAAATGAATTTTCTTTTACATTCTGGGGTCCTCAAAACAAATATTTCTGGTGGAACCTTGATTCAAATTTTTGGTAGAATACCATACTTTCTCTACCTACTATGTTATTTGTATGTAGAAGAGAAATGTAAAAATGTTTTGTTTGGATTCAGAAGTTACAAAAGTTTCGAGTGGAATTCAATACATATAAACTATAAATAGAGATAGTAAAAATGAATAACAACTTAGCATAAGGATTTATAATTTGTGAAACTAACAAATAACATTCTTATAGCAGGAATGATTAAGGCCACAAACAATTTTGACATATCTGTGCTTTAACGATGTTTATATTTTTTTTCTGTAGGTAAGTTGTTCTCTCTCTATCTATCTAATCCATCTTATCCATCTTATCCATCCATCTATCTATCTATCTATCTATCTATCTATCTATCTATCTATCTATCTATCTATCTATCTATCTATCTATCTATCTATCTCTATATATATATAAAAATGAATCGTCAAAGTATATGTACGCGCATCACTTCCAAACAACTACACCAAATTGAACAATTCTTTTTTTGTTGTGTTCGTTATTGTCACGACAAGGTTTGTGGAAAAGAATAGGTTTAAAAATAATATGGGAAAATTTTTAAAGTCTCATATTATGAATAACAGTGCCAAGGGAACCCATTTCAGTTAATAGTGCCAGATGGCAGTGGTACCATAGTTATTTGTTGCTAAATGGTCATAGTACTGCTATATTTTCCCTCCCCATTCAATGTTAAGGTAATGCACCGATTTATTGAGACAATGAGACAATGCAGCAATGAAATTGAAATTTGTGTTTATGTATTAACTGTCCTTTCCTTCCTCCTATTGTTTAAAATAAAGAAGCAAAGAAGCTTTTCTGGTGAGGAACACCTAGAGTAAGTACTTATTTGCTGCTACATGGTCGTAGTACTGCTCAATTTTTCTTCCTCATTTAATGCTAAGGGAATGCACCAGTTATGAAGTCAATGATGCAAGTTAACAGTGAAAATTAAATATATTTCTTATGCACTATCGTTTCCTTGGTCACATCATTTAAATAGAGAAATAAGAAACAAGTATTTTTTGTAAATGTAAAAAGAAGCTAGTAATAGTGAAGAATAACACAAATATTAATATAAAAATAATAGTTGCAACAAATCTTCACTTATCTTTTGGAATCCTTGCTTGGACTAGTTTCGCAATGATTTCATTGCATTATCAACATATCCTTTTGGTCTCTTTTTTTGATGTTGTTTATTTACACTGTTATGGTTACTGATACTAGGTGGATTGACAGTAGTAGCAGTAACCATAACAGTGTAAATAAACAACATCAAAAAAGAGACCAAAAGGATATGTTGATAATGCAATGAAATCATTGCGAAACTAGTCCAAGCAAGGATTTCAAAAGATAAGTGAAGATTTGTTGCAACTATTATTTTTATATTAAGTATTTTTTGTTCTAATTCTTTAAAATGAACAAGTTATAAACTACTATAAACAGAAGCACTATTAACAATGAAGTATTCTTCATGTTGGATTCTAAATACATACACCAACTTAACAACAACAAAAACTCTTACATACAACAATACACTGACGGAAACTGAAAAACGCAATTTAAAATCTGCCAACTCCACACTGCCGAGATTATACTGGTTGCCAAAGGTACACAAGGATGACAACAGTATGAGACCAATCATAAATGGCATAAACTCACCCACTTACCGTATTGCTAAGTGGGTAGTTAATAAATTAAAATCATACCAGAAATTTGAGAGTCTGGGTGTAGAGAACTCCTTAGAACTCATAAACCACCTACAGAACTGCAATATCCCTTCCAACCACATAATGGTCTCTTTTGACGTGAAGTCACTGTTTACAAGATTTCTGACTGAGAAAATACCAAATCTTCTCAGAAAATGGCTGAACTTAATCACAATAGACTCCACAGAAATAGACGACATTATAAACCTGACAGAGTTATGCTTTCGACACAATTTTTTCATGTTCAACAAAAAATTCTACAAACAGTCTAAAGGCCTAGCAATGGGCAACCCACTTTCACCCTTGTTAGCAGAGTTGTACATGAGTTATCTCGAGGTCCATATAGTAAAAGCCTTCCCCCAAATATATAAGTTTTGGCGAAGATATGTAGATGACATTTTTGCTATCATCCCCCAAAAATTAAAAGAAGATTCTCTAAAACTTTTGAACCTACAGGATAGCAACATTAAATTTACAATGGAAGTAGAAGTAAACAACACCCTACCCTTTCTAGACCTTAAAATCATTAGAGAACAAAATGACTTTAAATTTAGGATACACAAAAAACCCACACATGTGGACAATTACATAAAAAAGTAAAAAGATAGTTGCAACCCATCCTCACACCAACTGGCTGCCTTCAGAAGCTTGATCCAATGGTTATACAGTGTCCTGTTGAGCAAGGAGGAATTTCAAAAAGAACAAGTGTATATTTTAGAAGTAGCAATGGAAAATGGATTCAACCCTGACCTCATTAGGAACATGATCAAAAAGAAAAAAAAAAAACTCAAAGAAATTGCATTAAATACAACTCTAACACCTCTTTCAAACAATGATTGGAAATACAAAAAATTCACTTACCACCCCTGGGCTTATAAAAAATTTGAAAAAATCTTCAAAAAACTCGAAATAAAACTAGCTCCACAAAACAAATTCAACCTGAAGAACATTCTGAATAAGCCCCTTAAGAATACAATTCAAAACACACTGAAATTCGGAATCTACCAGATCAGCTGTGAAGATTGTGAAAAATTCTACATAGGTAAAACAAAGAAAAACTTGGAAATTAGACTAAAAGAACATCAGAGAAACATAAAACTAAAGCAAATAGACATATCATTTTTGGAAAGAAAACCACAACATTGGGCAAAATATAAAATTGTTGAAACCATTAGTCACCAATAGAATTAGACATCTGGGAAAAAATTCACAATATAAAAAACAGCAATTACGTTTTAAATATTGAAATCCCACCACTGGATGAAGTGTTAAAACTTTGCACTCCCAACACCAGATGGCACCAAGATCCAATACAAGAAGAGGAAGAGAGAAAGGGAAAGGAACGCCAGTCACCAAACTGCTGAAGAAGAGGGTGAATGTCCTGGAAAACGTTTCAGTGTTTTCTAACATATTAAGTGGAGATTTTTAAATGTAAATAAGTGTGACTCAATACAACTCCAACAAGTTATAAGCTATTTACATAACCAATAACCCTCCTGGAATCTAAAAATGGCAGAGAAATGATGGAACCTGGATAGTAAACCATCTTAGGTTAACTTCCTATTTGAGGTTATGTGGTACATGAGCTAGCTAAAGGTGATTTCATCAGAACATGAAGATACCCCCTGTCACCAGCATACTGCAATTGCAATGATCTTAATACATTTGATCAAGTAATATTTTGGGTTAAATGGATAAATTTAATACACAAAGCTATCATCAAATAAAAGCTTATCACTTGCCCTTAAAAAAGGCTGTTTTGACATAGAAGAAAATAAAGAAAGAGGTGGAAAACATTAGGAGTAAAGGAAAGAGAGAGATTCGGAAGAAGCATGAATGTTACTTTGTGACTTTCTCCTTAATATAATTAATTTTCTATTTGTGTTTACCTACCACACTACAAAGCGCTGCCACTATTGTTATTATGCCAACATCCTTGCTTACCCATGCTGTTAACTGCATATGTTATCCTTTTCATACTATCTTATGGTGTGCTGACTTCATCCTTTTCGCAATACCAACAATATATGTGACATTGTGCATATCATTGCGCTTTGCAGATGCATAGCATTATTAAACACTGGCAATGGGAAAATACCTGTTGATACTTCTACTGGCCTCATGCCGTTTCCACCAAATTTTTGTCACTTCACAATGTCAAAGGAAGAATTAGTACAAAAAGTGTTCCTAAATATTGGTGTAAATTACAAAATCTATGCTTGGCTGAGCAAACGACCTATTTTAGTAGCAACTAATAAGAATGTAGATGATTTGAATGTAAAAAATCAGAGTAAATTTTTGGACAAATGCATTCATTTAAGACGATAGATTCCATTACCAATCCAAATAAAGTCATCAATTATCTAACTGAATTCCTAATTCATTAGATTTAACAGGATTCCACCACACAGTTTACAGCTCAAGGTTGACTTGGTAATAATTATACTACTCAATCTCAATCAGCCGAAATTGTGCAATGGAACAAGACTCACTTTTAAAAAAATTATGAAAAATTTGATTTAAGCTACTATAATCAAAAGCGAGGATGTGCTTATTACAAAAACACCACTAATGTCAGTTGACTTTCCTTTTGAATTTAAGCATGTTCAGTTTCCCATGCACAATGGTAATACAATAATAATAAATCCGAAGGTCAGTCGTTAGAAATGTGTGAAATATACCTTGAATTGCCATGTTTTTCGCATGGGCAGTTGTACATTGCGTGCTCGAGAGTCGGCAAACCATTAGCATTATTTATTTTCTCTCCGGAAGGAAAATTGTTTATTACAAGGCATTACAATTAAGTATTGTCAACTTATTTAATTGTAATTTTATTTCATTGCATGGTCGTATTATAAATGGAAGTTTTTGTCTCAGTTTTTTCATTAGGTACATCACCCATGCGAAGCCAGGGCAGGCAGCTAGTCTCTTGCATAGTCTCTCTACCACTTACAAAAAATTATATAAAATTAATTTTCAAAGAAGAGAGGTTTCACAAGCTATCTGCACAAAATTAATATATAGATTTTATTTTTCAAGCAAATGACTTTTGGGGAAGTGTTCCTGAAATGCTTTATATTGCATCCTTGACAAAGTGCTCAGAAATACCAATCTGATATTTCATTTGAGTTTGGCTATTCAAAATCACAGATAGGCATTTTGGAGAAATCTTTTTGGTGAATTCAAGAAATCTCAAAAGATATATGGGGCCTTCCAAAAGCAAAAATCAAGTTCAAACATTAAACCACTATGTTATATCATCTGAGATAGGAAGAAAACAAACACATCACGTTGTTGGGCAAATAATGACATTTACAAAACATTTGGAAGTTCTTGTCATTCTCTTGTTCAACGTCTATGACACAGTGCACACATTTTGCTGATACTGTCTTGGAATATTGGCAATTTCTTGCAAGATGGCATCTTTTAGTTGCAGTTGTTGGATGTGTCAGGAAAACTTGTTCTCTAAGGTAAACCCATAAACAAATATCAGCTAGAAATATTAATATAAAAATAATAGTTGCAACAAATCTACATTATCTTTTGGAATCCAAGGATTCCAAAAGATAAGTGAAGATTTGTTGCAACTATTATTTTTATATTAATATTTGTATTATTACTTCACTGTTACTAGCTTCTTTTTACATTTATAAATATCAGCTAGACTGAGTTTGGAGGCCTAATCGATGTGAAGTTCTACTGGTAACACAATCACCAAACATCTGTGTAATTAATTGTTTGCTACAATGAAGATGTGGGTTGGAGCACCATCTGGCATGAAAACTTTTTTCCATATTGTGTTTCCTTAGTCAAGTTAACATGTGTATATTTGCAGACTTTGGACACAAAATGACTCTCAGACTACAGCATGTTACAGAACTTCATCAGAATCCTGATATGGAAAACACAATCTTTGTGTAAAATGACACAGATGTAATCTTTTAACTGTTAACACAAAGCCCCTATTCTGACTATAAGTGCTACTTATGCATAGCCTTGTGGAAATATCTCAAAAAGTGCAAGAAGAATTGGATGCAAGGTACCTCAGTATGTGGAAAACAATAAAATCTTGGCCTGCATCAAATTGATAGATCTTCATACTATTCTATGCAGCAGAAGTGCTGAATCAATTTAAAAAACCTACTATGGTGCTATGAGATCTTCACTCAGGAAACAAATGACATATGCAAAGAAGCCTTGCATCTGCAGTCTATTATTATTATTCTATAGGTGTTCATGTATGTCATCCATAATAGATAGCATAGAAACCACGGAGAAAGTATTGGATTATTTTTGGATCTTACTAAGGCATAAGAGTAAATCACATTTTACTTGAAAAGCTGAATATTAATGGAATTAGCAAAATAACAAATGCTTGGTTTGAATCACATTCAACACAGTGAACTCAGTTAAAATTAGTAAAATTAATAAATCAATGGATAAAGCAATGACATGAAAATCAATGCCCAGTTTTCTTATTCTATGTTAAAGACCTGTCATTAAATGTTCCAAAAGCAAAAGTTTTACTGTTTGCTAATGAGTAGAGATAGGAAAATTTTGTTCAAACAATAAGACTGAAAAACATGAAAAATTACAGGGGAATATGTTTTGAACATCCAAAACCAGCAAAATTTGCAGATTTTAAATTGCAAAATAATGCCAAAATTGGGTTTTTATACAAAATAGTGTACTTTGCACTATTTTCTAATGATGTGAATTTATCCAGCTTGGGAAAAGAAAAAAACATGAGAAAATGCTTCTTATAGTTGGTTTACCAATGTGAAGGATTCAAGTTTGGGGCTAATGTAATACTACAAATACTTAATAAGTACCATATTTATCTGAATACAAAACAAGTTTTTTTTTTTTTCAAAATATTACTGTCCAGAACATAATGGGATCATCTTGCATTTTCAGTATATGTTTTATGAATGACATGTGGCATCAAACTTCATTTTGCAGGCACGGCAGTAGCAAACTCTGAATCAGCAGATTTTGTGCCTTCATTTTGCACCAAAAGGTTCACTGTTGACAGGCATATAAGCACTCTCATTAGGAAAAAGATTTCTATCCAAGACTAAAATATCAATATAGTTCTTTCTTTCACATCAGTGGTTGCACATAATATTGATTGGGAGCCAACGATCATGCACAAAGAGAGAGGTCCAGCTGCTCACTTCCCTCCTCCCACTGCACATACACTGGTAGATTCTGTTCACCCCTCTGCTTCTCTCTGCCACCCACTACGTGAATTTATGCAAATTTGAATTAGGTAAAATCATAGTAAAGCTAATTGCAAAGATGTGTTATATTCGGTTATGTCATCTAAGTAGAAAATCGTATACATCGCCATTACAGCTAAGCTGCTACAGTCACCGCCATGCGCAGATATAGCAGTACATTTCCATTCTTCTTCCACCCACACACGAGTTTCTGCGCAAATTCGAATTAGGTAACTTTTACAACAATTATATTTGGTATGTTGACTAAATAGAAAATTGTATTCATCTTCGTAACAGTCGCCCTCCGTGGTGTAATGGTTACCATGCTGACTTCATATACCCAAGGTCGTGGGTTCAAACCCGGTGGACGATGGATTTTTTCGGGGGTAAAAATCCTTAGCATGGCTTCCTTCGGAAGGGAAGTAAAGCCGTTGGTCCCGCGTCATAGATTTACAGCACATAAAAGAACCTCAAGTCTGAAAGAGAGGCCTCTGAGCAAAATTAAGCGGTCTTTCATGCCCAATATAGAATGGGACGCTGAGAACCACAGCAGTTAAAGAGCATCCATAAATAACACGCCATTTATTTTTTATCATCGTAACAGGTACGCTGCCACCAATGTAGTCCTACTGCACACATATGGTACATTCCTGTATTCCTCTTTGTCTCGCTTGCACACAAAATATTAACTTCTATGCAAATTCGAATTATTAATTTGGGTAAAACATTTCACAATGGTATGTTTCTAAATAGAAAATCTTATTTATTACATTGTTAACAGTCGTGCTGCCATTGCCATCACCTCTGATTGCATGCCATAGGTACTGGTATATAATTTCTGTTCTCTCCTCTCCCTCTCCTTCCCAAAACGTGAACTTCTGCATAAATTCAAATTAAGTACTAAAAGATAAAAAAAAAAAAAAAACTTAATCAGCTTAAGTGTCTCTTAGTTTATTCAAAAAATATGGCATAACTTTAAATTTTATTTAAAAATTAAGTTATCTTCTTTTTATATAGATAATATGCTTAATTCCAAAAACTTAGTTCTGAAAATGGATAAATACAATATGTATTCAACACTTGGCTGGCTATTTAGCAATTAAGTAATATTGTTGCCAATATTCTCATTGCATTTTGTTGCTCTATATTTAGCGTTGTGTTGCTAAGACATTTTGAACTAATCCCAATGGCAATTTTTGTACAGTATGATTTGCGATTCTTCTACTGAGTTAAACTTTTTAAGTTTTTCTTTAAAGTTTAATGATTTGACTTAAGTCTGGGCTATTACATAAGTTTAATAATTTGACTTTAACATGGTTAAATTTGAAGAAGTGTTGCAGTGTTTAAGGAAAGTGCTAGAGACCTCATAGCACTTGTACAACATCTTGAGGGGTCCAAATTTCCTATTGTCCATGATTTGTATTCAAGGTTAAAAACTTGAAGCACAGTTCCAAATTGATCAACCAACCACTTCAAGCAGAAGTTAAGTATTCTCTTATGCAAGTAAACTTACATCTTCAAAATAAACTCTCAGAACTTTTCACTTCTGATCCCTCAAAACTTGTGTTCATAATGCTGAACAAATCTTTTAATCTTAAGAACATTGTGGCAAATGCTGTAAATGAAGGTTTTGTGAAGACTGTGTCAAGTGCTGCTTCTAGAATGCTTACAATTCTGAAAGGGTACAGACAACTGCAAGATGCAGTCAAGTTACAATTTTCAATTAAAAAGATTGACAATGTGAAACACCTATGGGCAATGAAATTAGATAACCCTGAATCTGTAACTGCAGCTCTACAAGCAGTGTGGATTCATGTTCCAGCGTGGGCAGTGAACAACTATTTTCATAATACAGTGAGATTCTGACTGACTGAAGACACAATCTAAGAAAAGAAAATTTGGAACTCATGTCCATGTTATCATTTGAAGTGTGATTCAGTGATCCACTTGGTAAATATACTGTGAAGAATACATTTCATAATGGCTGATAGAAGTGTAATTAATATCCAAGTAACGTGGTCGAGTGGTCAGTGAGCTGACATCTCACCCAGGGGTCCCAGGTTCGATTCCCAGCTGGAGCAGGGAATTTTCCTCTAGCCAGAATTATTCCCTATCCTCCACAGAGTCTGGAAGTTTGTATGTGAGTGTGAATGTGTGCGTGTTTGAGTAAAACAAAATGATTTAAACCAACGTAAAAGAACCTACAGACGAGTTGTTTCAAGTGGAAAGCCCCTGATATGAGCTTAGATATTAAAGGGGGCTATATAAATGAATCCAAGTAAAACTGCTTCATGATTCTTGATAGTTTTATACTTATATAAAAATAGCATGCTTCCTTTTATGACTTGATACATAAAGTCTTTGTATTAAAAATAACTCATATATTAAGTAATTTTCTTTTATAACCAAACTTTTAGAATGATGCATTGCAAAAGTGTCTCTAAAATCAATTTTATATCACTAAAACCTACTGAAAAATAATACCGAAAATCATGAAAAATATCAAAAACCATACAAAAATAACTCCAAAACGTTCTAAAAAATAAAACAAAATTTTCTTGTACCTAATAATGACAGAAATGCCCTAGTAAAATCAAGAAAGAAACAGAACTTAAGGAAAAAATAGGTGTTAATTCAAGAGAATTAGTGTTTTAGTTCATGAATTACAGGTTTTTAATTAAGAGTAAAAACAGTAGCTATGAGTTTCCTAGCAAGTCAAAACAGAAACAGTATAAAACCACTTATAACTTTAGATGGGGAGATTGTAAAAAATCACAGACAAACAAAATTTTTGGGAGTGTTACTAATTGAAAATCTAAAACAGGGGACACATTAATATAACTAAAAAGCTTAATATTGGCTGTTTTATTTTAAAGACTATAAAATAAGTAATAAGTGTATAAGTCTTTAGAAGCACATATTAAAAAATTCAGGGTCATATTTGTCATGGAATAAAATTCTGGGAGGCTGCAACCAAAAGTAAAAAGTGTTTAAATTGCAAAAGTAAGCAATTAGAATAATGACAGGCAAATCAAATGGGTCTTCTTGCAGAGATCTATTCTAATCATACATCTTGCATGTGCCCTGTGTATATATATGCTGAAGTAATTTATTGTATCTGTACAAACAAATACAAATTTTTTGGAAAATACACAGGTATATAATCACCATACATAACAGAAAGGTCACCTACATACTTAATATCACAGAACTGACCTTGCAAAGAAAACCTCTTATTACACAGGAATTAAATTTTATAACAAATTACCTTCTCACATTAAAAACATAGATGATGTTAAATTATTTAAAAAAAAGTGTGATCATTCCTGTTATCAATTTCTTTTTACTCAGTTATGGAATTTCTACATATGTATTAAAGCTGCTGTAAATGTATATACCTATTTGTACCTATGTATACTTTTTACTTGTGTTTCTCAAATTTAATGTGTAATGACTTAAATATCATTTGACAAAGCCATTAATTTATGTACACTTCTGAAGTAGTTTGTATTATTTTCTTCTAATTCTTGTTATATATATCCATTAACATGAATCCTAGTTGTAAGTTTCTGACATGTCCTACATCATGTGATATGATCCAACGGATGAATATAATTTCCATTCTATTCTATTATACTGCAGAAGCAATCTTAGATTCAATTAGACATGAGCATCTTTTGCATCCAAATCTTGCTAAATGATACAAACTTTAGGAAGGAAAGAAATTGCTATGATCAAATTAGATTGGCAATTATAACACACTGCAACCTGTAACTCTGTGATAGAACTTTGTATTATTTGTTGTACAAACATATTATGAGGTCCATTACGGATCAAGATAGAATCCAGAAATAACCAAACGTATTATAAATCATCCAGATTTTAAGATTAATTTAATTGAAAAATTGGACAAGATTATACTTTAAAAATTATTTCTGGTTAAGTGGCACATCATTACCTGTAATTCTATTATAGAACTTTTAATTATTTGTTAAATAAATATGTCAGAAACATGCAGATTTTAAAGTTGATGTAATAATTATGAAATATTAAAATTTTAAGATTAATTTAATATTGCAGAATTGCATGAATTTATATTTAAAAAATTATTTCACATTATGTGACACATTGTCCTCTGTAACTCTTATCACAGAACTTTATATTATTGGTTAAATAAATATATTATGAATCATTCAGATTTTAAGGTTAATTTAATATTGCACAATTGCATTAGTTAATTACCTATTTCAAGTTATATGTCAAACAAATTAGTCATATTTCATTGCTATTATGAAGGGGCTCTCATTTATACTGTAATGGAATACATGGCTATCATAATATATAAATCATTGATTTCCCAACTTATTCACCCATTACAGAAGCTATGCATATGTAGTACCAACTTTATACCTCATAAATGACATCAGTTTGAAATTCCGCTAGATTTGGTTTTCTTGTCTGCCTTTACGCAGTTCTGGATGTACAGGAAGCAATATTACCAATCCTTTTGAATTAAGTAAAATAGATAAATTTCTGTAAGTACATGAAAAATAACTGGATGGATATATTAATTGTAATAATGACATATCATTTCATTTTTTTTACTTTCTCTAGCATGTAAGTATAATGCACATAGTAGGTAGAGAAGGTATTGGATTATACCCAAAAATATACCAAGATTTCACCAGACAGGCTTTAAGGTCCTCTGTTTAAAAAAGAAAGCACATTTAGAAAAAGGTTTGTGTGTGTATGTGTTCCTGTATGTCTGTGAACACGATAACTTGAAACATGAAAAGTTAGCAAAATCCCAAACTTTGTATTTAAGTTAATGTCTTCCAAAGATGCAACATGAAGATTTTGAGGAAAATTCCCCCACTCCTAGTTAACCTTTACATGGAATAAATTTAGAAACTTTTGATTTTCTCAAAAATGTCTTAACGATTTTGTTAAAATACCTTAATATATAATATATTAAAGAAATTTACACGACAAATAAAATGTATATTTTGAATTTTCTAGAAATAGGCTTCTGAAGACCTCTTCATTCTGGATGACTTTAATATAACTGGTAAACCGTAAGAGATAAGCAAAAACTTATTGCACAAAAGATGTAGATCACACTAAAACACACAATTTATGAAATGTGCATTTTTTTGTGTGGATTTGACCATTTTTGAGATAATGCTTATTCATTGGATAAAAATGAGTCAAATTTACACTTGAATTGCTTAACTAAGTAATAAATTACCTGGACATGTTTCGAAGGGGTATGTTGCCTACTTCATCAACAGATTTCGACTTGAAACATGTCCAGGTAATTTATTACTTAGTGAAGCAATTCAAGTGTAAATTCAACTCATTTTTATTCAATGTGTAATTATGCTTCACTGTGCACCACTTCCTGTATTTTGATTCTTTTGATCATAATGCTTATTATTAATCCTCAGTTTTAAAATACTTAAATTTTTCTCACATGAAAACCTATCAATTCCTGGCCATACAAAGAAACAAATTTCAATCACATAGCAACAGCTTTCAAAATATTTGACTATCACATTAGCCTAGTGTATTCCCTTTTCTTCCTCCTACTTATAAGGAAGTAATTAATACAAACATTTTTGCTATCTTCTGTTTATCTTCATTAGCATGAAGTAGAGAGAAGGCTCAACTTTTGTAAGAATATAACTAGAGAAGGTCATGTGAATTGAACACATTAGATTTTTTATCCCTTGACACATACATATGTTGTAGGATCCTTAAAAAGGATATATCAATTATTAATTATTTATAATTTATATCAAGTGTGATTTTCAATGCTACAATAATTACAGATTTAAAATTTCATGTACACTATAAAAGCTTTATTTTTTATGAAGTATACTAATTTTGTTTTAATTTTTGTGGGGATTCAATACTTTTTATGGATTCAGGTACTTTGTTATATAGATATAGGTCAGCATATGTGAAGCTATTTTCATAATGTTTAGTACTTACAAATAGATTTGTTAGTTCTAATGTTATATGTATGAGCTTCTGAATTAATTTTGAACAAACTTAAGTGAGCTTTTGTATACACAGGAGTTTCATGTACTAGAACTTGGTAAAGGTAGAATGTTCAATGTTTAAAATATGGTTTACAACTATTTGTAGTGGGCAGATCCACCATGATTCTAATTATTTTCCTCTGAATTCTAAGTATTTTTATATTGTATTTAGAGTTTACCCACAAAATAACACCATGTTAGTAAACTATGGACATATGCACAGTAAACTGCCCTAAGTAATTTAAGCTAGACATGGATTTGACTGCCCTTGTTAGGTAGTACATCTGGTTAATTATCTAAGTGTGCTTTCCAACTCAAATTTTCATTTAATATTAGACCCAAGAAATGGTTTGTTTTTACAAATTTATTTGCCAATGTCCCACAGTTAATTTTGGATACATTTAATTTTTATTTAGTTTATTATGAAGATAAAAGCTGCTGCTTTCTCTTTACATAGTATACTAGCATATTTGCATTGAACTAGTTTAGAGTGTACTTTAAAATGTTTTCTATATGTGAATTTGCCTCGCTCTTGTTCTCCCCTTTAATAAAAAACTTATATCATCCGCAAAAACTGTTCCATTTATAATTGTCTTTTAAATCATCCATGGATAACAACAAAGAAGGCTGGGGAATACCATATACTCATGTCTTATTACTGTTGAGGAATAAAATTATATGAATCATTTAGAACCAATTCACATTAAATAATTAAGTAAATTTATTTTAAAAATTACTTTTATACAGTTTTAAGAATTAACCTTAAAACCTTTACACCTCACCATGTTTGATTACATCTTGGTAAGTGTGATTGATAATCTATTATTTTGCAGCCCAGAGTACAATGCTGTTGTCACCATACAGTGAAAACTGTAAGAAAACTATCAGAACTCCAAGAAAAGACTGATTCTATTACAATTCTATTCTTTTTATGCATGACAGACAGCCACACTCTATGTCACATGATGAACAGCTTGACAGTTCAGTTTTCACCACAAGCTAGTTTATGGAAGATGTTCCATGATTTGGTGTGGCATTGCAAAAATCTATGCTGTGTTAGAAATGGCCATATGAATTGCCTTGGAGTTGTTCAAATGATAAATGACATATTTAACAATTTCAAACTATTCTATAGACTTACCAAACATATTATAATTAGAAGAGTATAAATATGTATTGTTGTATCTGGGATGGATTCCATATCTTTCAGTGCTGCTATTGCAGGCTCAAACTCTGGCTTCAGCTCTAATGCATGCCGAAGGTGGAGTGATGCTTCCTGATAGTGGCCATATGCCTGAACAGAAAGAATCAAAAATTAAATGTCATTACTCTCTTAGAAGTAAAAACATCTCTAGTTAATTATAACTAAAACTTGGATTTTTATGCCCTTAAAAAAACAATTTTTACTTTCTCTACACATACTATGTACATAGTGTATAGAGAAGGTATTGTATTGCACCCAAAAATTTGATACTGATATTTCACCAGAAATACATGTTTTGGAACCAACTGAATTAAAAAAAAAAAAAAAAAAAATAGAAAAAGGTCCTTGTGCATGCACGTGTATCTATGGATAGTATAGCTCAAAACAAAAAGACCATTAAATACCAAACGTGGTATTTAAGTTTGCTATTTTCGAAGATTTTCAAGAAAATTCCCCCACCCCAAACTACCCTTTACATGGAAAATTTGTTGAAAATTTTCTCAAAAATAGCTCTAAAGATTTTGATTAAAATACTGTATATTAAACCTACTTACATCACAAATAAAATGTATACCTTGAATTCTCTGGGAACAGCTTCTGAAGATTTGTTCATTCTGGATGAATTTTGCTGAATTTTGCATTACTGGTAAACCGTAAGAGACAGACAAGAACTTACTACACAAAAGATGTAGATCTCGTTAAAACACACAATTTATGGTATATACATTTTTTTCGTGGAGTTGACCATTTTTGAGAAATTTCTTGTTATTGGTTTCAGTTTTAAAATACTTCTATCATACAGGAGCTTGTCAAATGCTGACAACACAAAGAATCTGATTTCAATACCAACTGCATTTTAAAATATCTGACTGTCAGTTTAGCCTAGTGTATTCCCTTATGTCCCTTCTACTTAAAGGAACTAAGTAATAAGACTATTTCTGCTATGTTTATCTAGCATGAAGTAGATAGGTAAATAAGCTTATTTGTTACTGAGCTGTAGAGAAAGTCATGTGAATGGAACACATCAGACTTTTAGGTATGTAATAATACAATTTTCATGAGTTAAACATTTGATTTACTCTAACAAAAATATGTGTTCCATTGACATTAATTTTTCTGCCTATTGTGCAACAAACTATTTTTATAAAAGCTTATTCTTTTATCCACTTCATGCTAATCAAGATAAACATTAACAGAAATTGTCATATAACTTATTTCCTTGTAGGTAATATGGTAGATAAGGGAATCGAATCTTTTAAAAGTCAATTGCTATGTGAGCAAAAAAATAAATAAAAATAAAAAAATAATGATGTCTTCCTATTTGAGAAAAATATAAGTATTGTAAAATTTAGATAAATGCAAGGAATATCTAAGAAATGGTTAACTCAACAAAAAATTGCTCTTAACATAAATTCTGTATTTAAACAAGCTCTACAATTTTTTAGAAATTACTGAGTTGGAATAGTAACACTAGAAACATCACAAAAGGTTAACTTTACCTGGACATGTTTTGAAGCGTATATGCTTCATCTGTATTTTTTTTTTTTGGCTTTTATTTTTCTCACGAGATAACTTGATTGTATTATTGAATTCATTATAATTGTACATACCTTTGAAACTCAGAATATACAAAGTAAAATACACGTATTCTCACATACTTTTTTTTTATAAAAATGCTTTTTTCGGATTCAGGAAACCTCAAAACATATATTTCTGGTGAAATATTGACATTGAATTTTTGGGTGGAATAAAATATGTCCCCTATTTGCTAGATGTTGTACAGAAAATAAAAATGTATTTCCTCTTTCTAAAAGTTAAAAACCTGTAGTGAAAGTCCCACTTGCAAGGCACTCCACCAAAACACAACTATGTTAAATGATTTACCTCTCTTGTTATATCAAGTCATTCACGTTCAAAAGAGGCTAAAAAACTGTGTGATGTCTACTACCTGAATTAGAATCAGCATCATTTTTCAAGTAATACTTCTGAAATATAACCTCCAGCAGATTCCTCATGGGAAACTGTCAGAACACTGTTGCCTGACAATGCGAACCTTGCATATACTCAGAATGTCATTATGTGTTTGGATTAAGCCTCAAATCTGATCTTTTACATTCACATGACTTTCTCTGTCATCTACCATTTATTATCCCTCTGAAAGCTTATTACTTTCTCTAGCACATATGTACATAATACATAGTAGATAGAGAAGGTATTCCACCAACGATTTGAAACCGAGATTTCAACAGAAATATAAGTTTTAGGGTCATCTGAATCCAAGAAAAAAAATCTGATGTGTTCCATTCACATGACTATCTCTACATCTCTGCAACAAATTATTGTTAAAAAGCTTATGCTTCTATTTACTTCATGCTAATTGAGAAAAATTAGCAGAAATAGTCTTATTACTTGCTTCCTTGTAAGTAGGAGCGAAATAAGGGATTTGTACCATAGGTTAAAGTGATAGTCAAAAGCTGGTTGCTATGTGACTGAAGTTCCTTTGTTTGTATGGACAGATGTCACAAATTCCTGCATGAGAAAAGTATAAGTTTTTCAAAGCTGAATCCAAAAACAAAAAAATCTCAAAAACGATCAACTCCACGGAAAAAATGTATTTAATATAAAGTGTGTGTTTTAATGTGCTCTAGATCTTTTGTGTGGTAAGTTTCTGTCCATCTCTTATGGTTTAGCAGTTATGCAAAATTCTGTAAAATTCATTCCAAATAAAGTCTTCAGAGGCTATCCCCAGAAAATTCAAGATATACATTTTATTTGTCAGGTAAATATCCTTAATACACAATATTTTAATAAAAAGCATTAGGAGCCATTTTTGAGAAAATCAACATTTTTTAAAAAAAGTTCCATGTAAAGGGTAGTTGGGGGTGAGGTGATTTTCTTTTAAATATTTGTGTCGCATCTTTGGAAGATACCAAATTTAAATACCAAGTTTGGTATTTAACAGTCTCTTCATTTCTGAGTTATGCTGTCCACAGACACACACGGACCTTTTTCTAAATTTTTTTTTTCAGATTCAGGAAACCCAAAACATATATTTCTAGTGAAATCTCAGTATCAAATTTTGGGTGGAATGCAATACCTTCTCTATACCCTATGTACATAGTATGTGTAGAGAAAGTAAAAATCTGAAGTATTCTTTTCAGATAACTTCCTTTAACTGGCCTACAAACAAATTTTTCTTATAAAAGATTATTCTTTTATCTATGTCATGCTAATCTAGATAAACATTAGCAGAATAGATCTTATTACTTGCTTCCTTGTAAGTAGAAGGGAAATAAAGGAATGTATTAGGCCAAAGTGATAGCCAAATCATTTTTAGCTGGTCGCTATATGAAACAATTGAGACTTGGATCACTTTACATGGTCCCGTTTGAGAAAAGTTAATTTGTTTAAAATTAAAACCAATAACAATGAATATCTTGAAAACAGTCAACTCTACAAGAAAAACATGTATGAGATAAATTATACAGTAAATTTGTTACAAAACTTGGTCACCAGTAGCACGGCGCATGTGACCTTATGTGCGCATCTTACATCAGTTCTGTCATCACACATGCGTCTGTTCTAGTCCAGTTCACATGTGAATAACATTAGGAATGTTTAGAAGTGTTTAGTTTTGTTTGAAGTGCTTTCAAAATGCAGTATACACTATTACAAAGAGAGTTTATGTATGATGCATATGTGCTTATTCTTCTTGTAGGGAAGTTGTGAGGCAATTTGAAACTAAATTTTTTGGCATGCATGTTCCAAGTAGTAAATAGATTCAGGGAAATGGGACAATTTGTGTTGGGAAAAGAAAGGTAAACAGGCATGTGCTTATGAAGTAGAAATTAGACAAAATCAGAAAAAGGTTCAGTCACGTCAAAAATCACTTAGGCATCCTGCACAAGAAACTGGTATTTTGAAAGCTTCAGCATGGAAAGCGACAAAAATTTTAAACTCAAACCATACAGGGTTACTGTTGTCCAGAAACTGTTGCGACATAATCACCAGAGAAGGGTAAATATCTGCAACTGGATTTAGAGGAATGTTAATGATGGAACAATTCATTCACGTCTAATACTCTTCAGTAATGAAGCATGGTTTCATTTATATGGTCATGTGTCAACACAACACAACCAATGTTATGCTACAAACTAAATTTTGTTCATGAAGCTTGATAAAAAAAATCGGGGAATGGAACGCAATAAATGCATGCAAAACAATAGGGCTTAATTTTGATGCATGTACCATAAATGCAGAAACATACAGAAGTAAGTATGGCACTATGTTTTGAACAGCTAACAGACATTGAATGTCAAAGTGGATATTTAGAACAGAATTCTGCCACCATGCGTACAGCTGATGAATCATTAGTTTATTATAGACATTTTTGAGGATAGAATCTTTAGTATGGGTTTATGGCCTGCTCAGTCCCCTGATCTTATGGTGTGCGATTTTTATTTATAGGACAACTTGAAAAGTAAAATATCAAAGCTAATCCCCATACATTAGAAGAATTAAAACAAAATATCAGGACAGAAATTAATGCTATTTCAGAAGCTGAGCTAATGTGTGTGATTGAAAATTTCCTCAGAGGATACCATAGATATATTAATGCAGATGGACAGCATTTCCAACTGTGATAAAGTATGTTTTGTATTTATTCAGATTATTGTTAATGTGATTTGAGATTTTATTTGACAACCATGCATGTGTGACTGAGTGACGAGCCGTGCAACTGACAACCTAGTTTTGTAGCATACTTACTGTATATTTTAATGAGATCTACATTTTTTGTGTAGCAAGTTTTTGTCTACCTTTAACGGTTTAACCATTATGCAAAATTCTGCAAAATCAACCAGAATAAAGAGCTCTTCAGAGGCTATTTACATAAAATTCAAAATATACATTTTATTTGTTAGCGAGATCTTTAAGATATAGTATTTTTATCAAAATCTTTAGAGCCATTTTTGAGAAAATCAAAATTTCCTAATAATGTTTCATGTAAAGAGTAGTTGAGGTGGTGAGATTTTCTTGAAAATCTTCATGTCACAACCTTGGAATATACTGAAATTAAATATCAAGTTTGGTATTTAACCGATTTTTCGTTTATGAGCTATGCTGTCTACAGACAGACAGACACAAACACACACACACCTATTTCTAATTTTGTTTTTCAGACTCAAAGGATCTCAAAACATATTTCCAGTAAAATCTCAGCAACAAATTTTTGGGTGGAATGCAATACCTTTTCTATCCACTATGTACATTGGACATGTGGGCTAGAGAAAATAAAAACAGTTTTAGAATAAGGTGTATCTGTGGCCAGCATAGCTCTAAAACTAAAAGGCTGTTAAATACCAAACTTGGTACTTGATTGGTACTTAAGTTTGGTATCTTCCAAGGATGCAACTCGAAGATTTTTGAGACCCCCCCCCCCCAAACTACCCTATACATGGAAAAAGTTTTGAAAAGTTTGAATTTCTCAAATATGGCTGTAATAATTTTAATTAAAATACTGTATATTAAAAACATTTACATCACAGATAAGTTTTGTAGAATTTTGCATAATGGTCAAACCATAATAGATTAGACAAATACTTAATGTACCAAAACTGTAGATCTCTTAAAACACAAAATATATGTTTTTCTTGTCGAGTTGACCATTTAAGATATTGCTTATTATTGGTTTCAATTTTAAACTGTTTAACTTTCCTCAAACAGGACCATGCAAAGTGAACCAAACTCCAATTGTTTCACATAGTGATCAGCTTTTAAAAGATTTGACTATCACTTTAGTCTAATGTGTTACCTTATTTCCCTTCTAGTTACAAGGAAGCAAGTAATAATACCAATTCTGTTGATGTTTATCTCAATTAGCACGATGCAGATAAGAGAATAATCTTTTGTAAGAATAGTTTGTATATGGAAGAGCTAGAGAAAATTATGTGAATGGAACACATCAGATTTTTTTTTTTTGATTTTTTTTTTAGAGCTAACCATTTCTAAGATATTGAGCTACTTAAACTTTTCTCAAATGGGAACTCATCTTTCTTTTTGTCTCTCTTTTGGTTTTTCCTGGCAATCAAAGAGCTAAATTTCAATTGTTTCACATAGCCACTGACATTTAAAAGATTGGACTATTGCTAAATTCTAGTGTATCCCTGTGTTTCCCTTCTACTTTAAAGAAGCAAGCAATAAGACCAATTCTATTAATGTTTATCTTGATTAGCATAATGTAGATAAAAGAATAATTTTTTGTAAGAAAAGTTTGCTTGCAGAATAGCTATAGAAAGTCATTTTAATGTAACAAATTAGATTTTTTTTTCAATTACTTTACTTTAATCCAATATTATTTGGATCTTTATGAAGATAAAACCCTTTGTTCCAATAACATTTGCAGGAATAATATTATTATACGCATATATTGCATTATAGTTACAAGGAAATAGCGAGTTAAATGTTTAAGAATGTGATGATATATGCTGGCCTTAAAATTTCATACACTTTGCACACAATGATCAGAAACAACTGTGTATCAATAGGACTCTAAAAGAATGACAAAATATTGTACAATTCAAACCATTAATAATGAATATCTCCAAAATAGTCATTTTGGAACAGAAAAACTTTTTTGGAAGAAATAGTCATTTAAAAAGATAGTGAGATATATATATATATATATATATATATATATATATATATATATATATATATCTGTATAATCATCTGGCAATACAATAATTCTAGATAGCATGGAGGTAGCTATTATATCTAGCCAAGTAAAATTAATATATTTTGAATGAGAATATTCTGTACAAAACCACACCGTATTGAGATTGAAATATATATGAGATAACTCAAATTAGAAATATTTGTACCATTTTTTGCTTCTGGATATTCTTAGGTTAAGAGGTGAAGTGGTTAAACTTCTGAAAATGATTAGCCAATCAACGATTATTCTATAAAAAGATCTGCAATTGTTATTTTCCTAAAACTTTTATCCTAAGATTATTCAAGTAACATGTCTACCTCATGTCCTTCATATGACTTCTGAAACGAGGAGCAAATTTTCTTTTGCAATTTTGTTCATTTCCAACATGTAAAAACAAATTTTTCCTTCCTTTTTAAAGATCCATACAGGACTTCAGGATTGAAAGAGAAATTCCCTGATATCTATTCTCATCTCAAAAATTTTCAGCTTGACACAGAGATGAAGAAAGATCTATAAAATAATACAGGTTGAGTTCACTACACTCTACGGTTTCACATACCTAAACTTAATTCCTAACGCATTTCACCTTCAGTTGAAAGCATCATCAAGGTGGCTGGAACTCAGGTGTTCCTGTGGATCTTGCTTCTCTGGGGTGGAGACATTTGATGGAGGTTTTATGAGGCTTAGTAGCAAGTTAACTTCTGGAGGAAGTTCATAGGATAAACACCATGTTTTTTTATATACATTTTTTCCCAGATATTTAATTCTGAAGTAAAAAGAAACGGTTTTAACAGATGAGTCTTTTTCTCTATGTTATGATGGTCATTCCAGAAGTGTGCTGCCACTGCAGATTGTTGGTATCTTTATTCTTGATGTTACCAAAATGTTCCTTAATCTAGTTCCGATGCTTCTTTTGGTCTTGCAGATGTATACTTTTTTACAGTCAGAAAAGATGATTTTATAGATGTCAAGCTTCTGTAATTCTATAAGTTGTTGGTTTCTTCAGGAGATTTCTGTCATTGAATCTATTAATACCTGAGCCAGGTTTTGAACATGTGTGGGAAAGCTGTAATGATTTGTATTTTGAAGTGACTCATGAACAGATTGGCAAGGAAGTGAGATAATGGGTTGCTCATTGCTAGTCCAGATTGCTGTTGGTAGAATTTTTCTTGGAATGTAAAAAACATTCGTTCAATACAAATTTCAGTGAGTTTTAAGTAATCTTGGAGATTGAGTGCTGTCCATTTCAGTGGATTCTAACCACTGTTTTAAGATAGAGAGGAGTTTATGTTTCAGGACATTAGGAAAAAATTATTTGACATCAAAAGACACTAGAGTATCACTTGGTGACAAGCTAATATCCTTAATATTGTCTATTAGTTTAAGAGCTTTCAAATGTAGGTAGTGACATAATAACCATTTTGCCATTAGCAAATAGTTTCAATCCCACACCACACAAACATGCAACCATAAATAGCCTAGTCAACACAATCTATATTATTTTATAAATTATTACAGTGCTTCAAGTGCTAATTCCAATTAACACTTGGTTTTTCAAATCCGAAAAAGAAAGCATCTGTTTCCTTGAGCTGAACTTGTGTTAGTGGTGGTACTTGGCATCAGAACGAGACTTCAGGTACAGCCAGGCAATAATTGACTCACTGAAATGGGTATGTAATAATAATGATTGTAATTTTATTAATGATAACGCATGGATATAATGACCTGGGAAGAGATGGTTTATATCTTAATAGAAGAGGAGTTGCTAAATTTGCATATCTATTAGGCAGAGTGAGTGTTCATAACAAATAAAAAAAAAAAAAAAAAAAAAAAAAACTAAACAGAGTTAGCGGTGAAAAGCTTCACTCTGCAACTGCTCCAGTAACTGGAAATATTATACACCAAAACCCAGTAAATACAAAAATATACCAGAAGCGATAAAACGTTCTTCAAATGCAATACTTATTCTAAACAAACTATAAATTAACTCAAAAAATAAAATCATTAAACATATTCCAACAAAACATCCAAAGTATTAGAAATAAACTATTAGATCTATGTGCTTACCTGGACATTGGTTAGCAGAAAATGAGTTAGAAGAAGAAATAATAATAATGATGATAATAATAATAATAAATAATAATGATAATATTTACCTATCTTTAAAGTAATTAATTGGAAAGAATCAATGACAAAACAATCTCAATAAAGGAAACTTCAAGCTGGAGTTCCACAAGGCTCGATTTTAGGTCTCTTCTTATTTTTACTCTAAATCAATGATTTACCTCAATATATAAAAAACAATCAATGATACTTTTTGCTGATGATACTAGCATTTTCATTAAAGGGAAATGTAAGGAGCACCTAAATGAAAACGCCTCAGCCACCACTAAGAAACTTCTAAATTGGCTTAAATCAAACTAGTGCTTAATGAAGATATAAATCCGTGACAAACTTCCATCACAAAATATGCAAGCCCTGTGTGAATTTCCAATCAAATTGAGATTTAAACCCCTAGAAAATGCAACACACACAAAGTTCTTGGGCCTAGTAGTAACCTAAGCTGGGATAACCATATTCAAAAACTAGCCATTAAGCTCATTAAATTTATTTTCTCCTTATCAGTTAAAGAAAACAGTTTCTATAGACACTATATATATATATATATTTTTTTTTTTTTTTTTTTTTGTAATTTAACGTCCTTTAACCTGGTTGGTCATATCAGACGATGAATGAAATTGGTGAAATGATGCTCAAATGATCTCGGGGTCCATGGAGCTTAAATTTACTCGACATTCATCTTCTCAGGATAAGGGAAAACTCCTAAAAGAAACCTTAACCAGGCAACTCAACCTAAGCAAGATTCAAACTCATGAACTTTTGAATGTGAAGCAGACACCCTACCACCACACTATCCAGGCGGGCTGAGTAAGTGTTATTGTAAGCTTTAACACCTAATATTTTATTT